>OZ026621.1:46356674-46816674 GCA_964020975.1 Hermodice carunculata | reverse complement strand
AGTGGGTACACTCAAGTGACTCTTGGATTGTTTTGTGACTTTTCTTGTTGGATTCTTATCAAAACTTTAACAAAGTCTTCAAAACAGCCAGGCGAATTGCTTTGACATTGCATGGAGACATGATGGGAACCCTTAGACCTTATGTTTTGAACCTGTGGCACTTCAATTCTTTACTAGTTTTTATAGATTTTTGTGTATTTAATAGATTTTCGATTTCTTCTTCAAAAATGTCTCAGATTGTGCTCAAATTTGATCGAAATGTACCTTGTGGAAAGGTGAAACGGAGCTGATGTACGGGTTTTTCCGGGCTTGGAAAATTACTACAACAGTTTTATCAGATCCTTTACTGGAAAAAATGAAGCCACTATTTGAACTAACCAAGGAGAAATACCAATTTAATTTGGCACCCCAATGCCAAGATGCATTCGACAGCCTCAAGGGAGAACTTGCAGGACCAGATATAATGGCTTATAGTTTGGAAAAGGGGGAATTCATATTGGACTCAGATGCCAGTGACAGCTGTACAGACGGTGCTCAACAACATTCAGGGTGGTACAGGAAAGGTCATAGCTTATGCCAGCAAAGCAATGAGCAAATCTGAGAGAAATTACTGTGTCACAGACAAAGAGCTCCTTGCAGACAAATATTATGTACAGCATTATAAGCAGTATTTATTAGGGTGTACATTTTTGGTGAGAATATTCCAGCCCTAATTTGGTTGTTCATCCCTTAAGAACTAAAGAATTAGATTGCCAGGTGCATCAAGACCTTGATTTGGTATGATTTTGCAATAGAATACCAAAACAGCAGAAAGCATGGATACGCTGATGCAACGTCAAGGTGCCCGACGCCAAGGGTTTGCTCATGCACTATCACCCAGGAGGATTCAAACCTGCTGTGTGGCACCTCAGAAATGCATACAGAAATGTGATGACATGTGTGGAAAATTGTCACCATTTCCTGAGTTGGCAGCCATCCTCACGTCAGAGAAAGCACCAAAGCACATTTAGCCCTCATGTCGTGGAAAGTAACTCAGCTGTTAATGGTAGCAGGTATGAACACTGTGGCAAAGATTAAGCAGGCAACTGGTCTGGTGGACAATCCTGTTTACAGACTCCATACTGAGGATATAATGCCAGTGCACTCAAATCCACTAACGCCACTGGAAAGTGATGGAAGGACTAGACCAAAGCTGCTGAAAATGAAATTGGTAACCATGGCCAACAGTGGTCACAGGCTGATAAACCAAAGAATAGGCAAAATTAGGTATACTTTGAACAGAATCAAACTGAGGAAATGCAGAAAATGTACAACAGAGCTGAATGGGCTTTGCCTTACACTCTGGCTACTTTAAGAAAGAAACAAGCAGAGCACCCAGATATTGGATCAGTCTTTGATGTGGGTAAAAGCCAAGGATCGACCATTTGAACTATATGAATTGTTTTTTGAATTGTGAACTGGTTATAAGTATTTGTGTGACGTAAGAGAGGGTTGTCATTGTATGGATAACTTGCATTTTTTACGTTGAACTTTTTGAACTTGTAATGGTTATATTATGACCTAAGATTGCTGTGCTAATTATGGAAACCCTGCGCACTATGTATTTTATTTGTATTACATGCATGGGTATGGTAAACATGTAACTTTTCTTGGAAATTGCACAATATGTGCTGTACTTGTATTACATGTAAGCGTATGGTAGACATGTAACTTGTCTTTGTAATGGGAAATGACAGCTATGCAGTTTATGTGTAGTTTAACATGCCTCCATTTAACCATTTTTTTTTTTTTGAAAATGGGAATTTGGTCGAGTGTATATGTGCGTTTCCCATTTCAGCTTGGTGTTTGGTGCCAAAGGTTGCAGGTTCGAGTCCCGCTCCTTCCGAACATAATATATTTGAAATGTATCTTTTGTTTTAACTCTGTAATGACCGCTGGTATAACATATGGTTGTGTGAGGTTCAGTTTCAATTTATTTCACCAGTAGTATGGGTGTTCTTAAATGGCACGTTCTACTCTACTGCAGTCAATGTTGTTGATGTCACAAAACTGTCAAGGTTTTTCAAAAGCCGATAGCCACCAGTCAAGAGAGCAATTCACCTAAACTCAGGTGTCCCAAGACCAAGACCAACTAGGCCCAGTTGATGAGGTCTCTGACGTCTGTCTCCTTCACTATAAACTGAATAGATTAAATATCAGGACAATCTGAAAGTGCAACTTACAGATGACTCCCGACTTTGAACAGCATGCTTTGTCCTTCCTTACCAGAAACTTCAGTCATTACAAGCTAAGACGGTGAACTGCGCAGTGGCTGCAAGTTTCTCTTTAATTCTATCCAAAAATCTTGCTTAAGGCCAGCCAAGAGTGAGCCAGGGAGGGAAGATGCCTGAATCCAGTAATGAGAAGTTTCAGCAATTCAAACTTGACATGACTAACTGTGAAGAAGTATCTGGTCGATACATTACTTTATAAAATTATGATTTTTCTATCCAAAATGTGTTTTAGATGTAACACTCTGGCATCTTTAATTTTTGGTGGATCTTCACCAAATTTGGTGGGATTCTGCGGGAGGTCAAAGTCTTACTAACTAATGACATAAGTGACACTCCCAAAAATTTGACGGAAATTATGAGCCAAAATGAGTTGCGAGACATAAAATTCCATGTATGGAAAAGTAACTGGATTAGACTTCCCAGATTTATATTATATATATATCCTGTCTTCTACTTGAATGTTATACATTATAAGTGACCTTGATCTATTTTTGTGAGGTCACCATGCCTGTAAAGTTAAAAGAAGTAATTTTTAATGGCACGGTGAAGCTAAGCAAGAAAAACCTAATTTTGCTGAACTAAGATGGCCACTCGACACACACTCATAACCTTGAGGTGATCTTTCTTGCCAGAGATCACACAAAGGGCAACCAGCAGAATGGTTGTCCTCATATTCTGGTACATACAAACCCAAAGATAGGCCGCAAAAGTCACTGTCTACCAACCAGCAGAATGGTTCTCCTCCTGTTCTGGTAAATACAAACCACGGATACTGATAACTAAAGTCATTGTATGTGTATCATAGTGTAGAACTACTGTCTACCTCCATAATCCCCTCATAAAAACAAAAATACATTAAATATGATGAGCTTTATGCCGCCATTATCTACATATAATGACAAGGAGCTTGGAAATGGCTGTGTAACCACCCTGATCAAGTGTTTGAACATTTCAGGTCCCTGAGTTGTTTGGGATGACAAGTGAAGTGTATGTATGTGGAAAACATATCTGTATTTAATACTGGAATATTTCGTAGCAGGATCTGTTTTGATGACAAATGCGCATCAATTTCCTGAAAAAACATTTTAATTCATGCTTGAAACCTGGAGATACTTGGTTTTTGTCACACATAAAAACTGAAAATACAGGGTCTTGTGTTACCCATATACATGTAATATTGGTCTCGCGTGCAGCCAAAGGCCGCGAGCTTTGGGCCGCTGGAGAGACCGATATTATATGATTTAAGTCTTGCGATGCAGATGGGCTATTTGTATGGCAGAACCACGTAACTTTTTCGATTTCCCATTTTAATTTGTCCCAAGAATTGTTCAACTTTTTTGAGTTTACTCGAAATTATGGGTTAGAATGTAACTTACAAGAATTTGCATGCACTATCATCTCATACTTTGTTTGTTTGTTTGTTTGTTTTTATGCGGATGGATGCTTTTACTGTAATTAATTTTCCATTTAACCCTTTCACTGTCGGAAGCAACTAGAGTCGAAGAATGGAAGCATACCGGAAGTGATCGACCGTCGAGTTTACATTGTTCATGTCTAATGTGACCAGGCAGGCTGCCAAAGCTATTATTACATGCAAACCTAACTACCAATGTTTTACCGTTTCACATCAGTCTCTCCTCATGAAAGCAGCATAAAAGGTGTCGCATGGAAAGTCACATGATTGCCTCAGAGCATCTGGATAACTTACATTGACTAATACAAGATGGCAAGCCACTCAAGATGAGGTAGCAGGCAATCTAGAGTAATTCAGTTGCCAGAGCTTTAACACAGAGGAGACCCTTGCCTGAATTACTGACTAATTAATGTTGATAAAAAGATATGAATTGTGGCTAGTACGTCTCATTTTATGTCTTAATTTGCTGCCTTGTTTGGTATTATGAACGATTTCATTCTACGACAGACCATCGATTATTAACTTATGCTTATAATTAGAATGGTCATAGGGAACATAAAATACAGAATAGAAATTTAGCATAATACTTGGCAAGTATGCTTAATATCCCATAACATTGAGACCGAAAGGCCCCATAGCGCCGAGTTGATGAAACTTGAAAAACTCTCTCTTGAGCCTGAACACCTCGGTTTTCTTGAGCTCGGGTGGTGTGTTGAATTGTTCCAGAATCTGTACCATGATTGATTCATTTTCATTTATCACATAGGCCAGATACATAAAAAAGGAACATCCATATAAAAACATACAATACAATATTTGTGATAACACCCTAATCCATATGAATGGAAAGCGCTTAAAAGCCAGCATACCAGCTTGGCTTATTTCCATAGCAGTCCATAGCACCTGGATATAAATAAACGGTTTGTTTAATATAACAAGATTTTTAACTAAAAATTGAACATACATATAAATTAAATATAGAAACAAATATACATATTCTACATGAAACAAAAGAAAAATAGCGCTATTTTTAAAACATGTATATATTATGGTAAAAGATAATATTGAAGTCTTCAGCAATGACTGACCATAATATCGATTCTTTCGTTTCCGAAAAGCTATAAAGATGGCAGCACATATGCTGTACATGTGAAATACAGATTTTTAACTAAAAATGGAACATTCATATAAATTATATGTAGAAAAGTATATATATATATTCTACATTATACAAAAGAAAAATATCACTATTCTTAAGACATGTATATAGTTTGGTAAAAAAGATCATATTTATGGCTTGAACCATGACTGACTAGAATGTAATTTCTTTAGTTACCCAAAAGCTATCCAGATGGCAGCACATATATTGTCGTCTGTACAGCCCATGGGCAACCAACTTAAAGCCTCTTAAAAGTACTAAGTTTTAAAATAAACAGCCCCTTTTGTTCGCAACCTTGAGGTTTTAGAACCCCATGGTCCACCCTAGCAAAATGTCTGCCGAAGGATTGTAATCTGTCACTATTAAAAGAAAAGGTAATTAGATTAGATGAAACTGTACTTGGCGGCCTATTTTGGGGTCACTGTGACCAAGTAATTATGGAGTTTGGCGCTTGTCAAAATTAATTTATATTAAAAATATTATTATAAATTAATATAATATCCCATGTCTTGAAAAGTAAATTCATAGGATCTCGAGACAATGTCCAAAGCTAGAATTTGATATATCAGTGATCATGGCTTAGTTTTGACCTGGATATTCTGTTCCAAGGCTACTGATGATATAAAGTTAAAGACTCAGTCTTTGTTTTGGAACATGCAACAACATCCATCCCAGGAATGGCACAAATAAGCTAGGATTAGATGTGGAGGGACGTGCCATCTGGTGGACTTTTCATACACTAAATGTACATTTATTAAGTTTTATATGATCAGAAGCCACTTGAGTACTCGTTACTTCGAAATGAAGATGCCGGTGCAATATAGCCATGGTTTTAGCAGAGCATTACGCCCATAGGCCTCTCGTTTGTTATTTGCAGACACACAGAGTGCTGGAGGAGATGCGGATAAGATACCCACAGTGGGTGTATACACACAGCGGGTGGATTCAGGAGTGGCACATCACCTACAGCTCAGCACAGTGGGACCAACATCCTCTCACTGTCATTGTTGTACCGTTTTCGCACAATGACCCAGGTAATCTATGTGTCCAACTGAACAGGTTGATCCACAGTTGC
Organism: Hermodice carunculata; assembly: GCA_964020975.1. Taxonomy (NCBI): domain Eukaryota; kingdom Metazoa; phylum Annelida; class Polychaeta; order Eunicida; family Amphinomidae; genus Hermodice; species Hermodice carunculata. The sequence continues at coordinate 46,810,753 of OZ026621.1, read as the reverse complement.
GGAATTCACAAAGAATTTGATGTGATCCTAACTTGAATCTCAAAATTATAATCAATGTGGTTTGGGCCCTAAATTACTCAATCCTTGGCTCAACGTTTGATCAAAACTTTGAGGAGTAGCCAATATGTGCTCTTGGCTATGAGATGAACTAAAACATTTGTGGGTTCATTTTATTATATTAACCATAGTTTGATGCAGTATTTAATCTTTTGATCAAGGATTGAATCTGGATTTAATCAAAATTGATTTAATAAAATGGAAAGTTCCATTTGAAAGTTCACATTAAAGCCGGGAACATGGATTAATTAACCCTGCAAGTTTAGATCAAACGTTAGGCCAACAATTGTGTATGGTAGCTCAAGGCCCAAAGTAGGTTGTCTTTTATTTTAGGATTAAATTCAGGATCAGATTAATTTCTTTTCTTTTTCTTTTTTTTTTTTTTGTAAATACAGCCCCTGGAGTCCCGAGCTGATGGCTCTCCTTGACGTGCAGTGTCCAGGTGAATTTGTCAATTGATAGCATATTTTCCAAAATGACACATGAAGCGGATGATATGTATACATTTGAAACGCCAGATGTTGGCTCGTACATGTATTATTAGTTTTTCATGGGAAAAAGTAACATGCTGATGCCTCAGCGTCGGGTTCCCCCTTATAAAATTATTTAGTATGAGTTCGCACAGGTAGAACTGATAGCAATATGCATCTTAAATAATGCACAGAAATATACAGTGAAGTATATATATCTGTGTGAGTCAGGTGGAAACTAATTGATCGTGTAATATTGCCACATGTGCTACCTGCTACATATGGCACAGGCAAATTGGTAGCACGTCTACATTTGGTTGAAACTAAACTTTGTTGAAAACTGTATGAACTGACCCATAATGCCCTAGGTCAGGTAGACACCACATTCCACGCAAAATGAATTTTTTTTTTTTTTTTTTGATTGGGTTTAAATATATTTTAGTCAGAATATCTTAAACTCTTACCCCTAAACTGACCAAAACTATCCTGGTGGTCAAATGTTGTCTTCACTGCAACAGAAATGTTAAACAGTTTGAATAACACTTATAAATTGAGACCTATCGAGATAACATGACCCAGGTCAACAGCTTATGTTGCCATGGGTTGAGCACTAAATATCAAATGAAAGATGGTGATTCGGTCTTAACTGGAGCAGGAAAGCTTTAATTTGCAGGACTTGTAGAACATGCTGCAATTGAAATGTTTTGACATTGACCTACTTTTGAAAAGAGACTGAGGCCAGAAACTTTTTGATATGATTTATTTTAATGTGACTCATGCATACCCTCACCAAACTGGACTGCATTCTTATAGCCGTTCTCAGAAGCATGTTCGTGCTATCAGCAAAGCAGTCATGTGGCATGCACATGCTATTTCAAGTTACATGCTAATAATGGCAGTTCCAATAGCATGTAGCATGTGGATAGCCTGCCAGGAAGCTGAATTATTTAAATGCAGTATGGTATGTGCATGAGCAGGCTATAGCCATAGTATGCACATGAAATGACCATTGCGTGCTGGTGCTATATTGCATGCCAGCACAGCACAGTGATCCCCATCTTGAGACACCACCCAAGGGCAGGTCCAAAAGTGGTCTCTGTGCACTTGTGTCATCACTCATTGTTCACTCATGATGAAAGAATGGACAAAATCTTTTTAAAAAATTCACAAGTTTACCTACACAGGTAAAATGTCGACCTTAATTGCTTATGCAACCATAGATATAGGTGGCAACTAGATGCATGCAGTATACTTACGGTTGACTAGTCTGTCCCATACTTTGTTTTGGAGCAGTAAAAATGACTGTATTTTGAACTGTATTTGTTATAAAATGACTGCCTGTGGTGTATGCATACTATGTACTCACAACCTAATGTTGGTGAAATTTTCTTATTGAAAAAAGTGACCCAAGCAATTTCCATTTCAGGATATTCCCTCAACAATACATTGTACACTAGCCATATTTGGTATGGTTTATCAGTCTTTGAAGAACTCCATTTAAAAATAGTTGGAAAAGCTCAGAATCCCAAGACTACATTTCCCAGTTTGTCCTCTTCCCTCGAATTTTCACTGCATTGTGGATATATTTATGGACAGCATGCAGTCTGCATGCCATAAGCCAGTAGCATGTGCATGCTATTGAGATTCGCATGCTATAAAAAGCAGTTCAATGTGGCAAAGGCGAGCTAAATAGCATGCACATGGCATGCTTCTGTAATGATAGCATGCGCATGGTGTTTGCAGGTCATCTGCATACAGTCCACATGCTATTATACATGTAGTAGTCCAGTTTGATGAGGGTACTTGCTTGACTGTGAACATGTATCTTGCACATAACATAATACATGTAGACACATTTCTGAAACAAATTTCCATGACCTATGGATTACAAGTGACACCACCTGTGGAATTCCTTAGCACTAGCACAATACAGGTGAATATACGTGACATACAGAACTTAACATGTAAGTTTATATTCTAGGAAATAAAACTGTCTAAGAAATTTATTTGCAGGATGGCTTTTCACCTATGAGAGTTACTTCAACACTTGGACAAGCGCCACCCTGACTAAAGTAGTGGAACACCTGAGTGCAGATGCCACTCTCACCTTTGTGTGGTCAGAAATCACTTACCTGGCCCTTTGGTATACCAATGCATCACCTGAATTACAGAAGCAATTTCTTGGGTGAGTAGCTATGTTCTGTTTATGCAAGTAAATACATTTTACCATGAATAAACTTTGAAGCTGGTTAACATGCCAGAGGTAAGCATGCATATATAGTTCTGGTATAGACATCATTGTTGTCCAAGGGCCTCGGATCCAACAGGCCCTGAGACATATATTATGTGCCAAAAAATTCGGAAGTAGAGACCCACCGGCATGTGCAGCCCATGGACAAGACACTGGCAATTTTACCATACAAATGAAGAGGTGACCTGCTGCATATCCCAGTTGACCTGAGAGTAGATGCTAAGCCACCAATCTGGGCTGTCTTGAGGAGGTAGTGTGTAGCCAACAATGCGCATGTTCATGTATATATTTTATGTTTGGAACGAGCGGGACTCGAACCTGCAACCTTTAGCACCAGTCGCCTAGCTGAAATGGGAAACGCACATATCCACTCAACCAAATCCCCATTCTCAAAAAGAATGTTTCAATGGAGGTATTTATGCGCGAGTGCCATATCAACACGGTTATGCAGTATAAGTACTGAGTCGGCATTTATTTTCAGAATCAGGGACTTAAATCATTCAGGAAATGCCAAAAATATACATTTTATGTTTGGAACGAGCGGGACTCGAACCTGCAACCTTTGGCACCTGTCGCCTGGTTGAAATGGGAAACACGCATATCCACTCGACCATATGTATATGTATATCCTGCCTGCTAATGGCCATGGGTGGATAGTGAAAAATATGGGATGCTCAGGGAGGCAAATTGATGTGACACTACTTCCTGTCGAAATAAACTACCAGCAAAACAGAACCTTCACTGATTGGCAATTACAGTGGGAATTCTACCATGCAACTGAGGTACAAATGACAGAAAACTACTGTCGGTGACATGCTATCTGACCCAGGTGCCTGAAAATATGCTGTTTTGTCCCGTAAACACATGCACCTAGAGCTCTGTGTGTGTGTGTTTGTTTGTTTTCATGCAATATTTAGTTCATTGTGAGACTATGATATCACCAATAAATGCAATTATACAATTTACTGTAGGGTCCTGCGTGTATCTCGTATGTAAAGTGATATAACACACAACACAAACTTCAATGTAAGTCCTTCCTGCTCTTTATCACAATTTTAGATTACCCTGCCAACGTGGGAGCTTGTCAGGATGAAAGGACAGTATATGATTATACCAGTGGCTAATGGCTGGTGATATAACTTGTTGCTGACAGGGTCAGCATTGCAAGGCCTAATGACTAAAATGGGAAGCTATGAAAAAAGTTTCTTGTTTTTAGTGTGGGCAAGGCACCAAAAAAGAAGTACAATTACACAAATAACAAACTTGTAACAGGATGAAACACATGCTAGCTTGGCTATGCAGAGAAAAAGCCGAACAAGTTGGGGTGGTTAATATATTGATAGAGATTAAAATTATTGGGCCCATTTTCCCCTTAAAAGATTGATCTTTGTGTTAGTACGGTGGCATCTACTGTATGTGAAGACTGCCATGAGAGACCACCTGCTGTTTGTAGAAACATTTTTGGAACTCCAAGGGTCAATTTCTGTGTAAATTTACCCGTTATGAAAGGCCACCTGTTGTACAAGACCACTTTTTCTTGGGAGAAGGAGTGGTCACATACAGCAGGCACTATTGTAAGTGCACTCAACATGGAAACCATAGATGAGTATAAAACAGAATGCCACCTGAACTGCACGAGAGATATACATGCATCTGTGTGAGCTTATTGCTCTGCTAGAAACTACACAGAGATCCATCGTAGAATCTAGTGTGTAGTGAAGAAAATTCCTGATAAGTCGATGCCAGCCAAATGAAGAAGTGGTTTATGAAGACATTGGCCCCAGGCTCCCTTGGTGGGACATCACATGCCAAACACAGGGAAACTTGGTGATGAAGATCAGAGCCCTCCACTACCCCTGACAATGCAAAATAACCTGCCATACAATATAGAGGTTGAAATAGAGTTCCACTAGAAGGTCTTGCTCAAAAGCTTGCGGGGGACGGGGGGGGGGGGGGGGGGGGTACTTGAAGCCATAGTTTTCAAAGAGTAATGAAAAATATATTTGTGACACCATAGTCAGTTTAGGACCACTGGGGGCTGCAGGTGCATGTAGGTGCACGAAGAACAGTAACTAATATCAAACTTCCCAGTAGTATTCCCTGTAGGAAGTACGTGTACAGTATGAACCTGAGGAGGCCCAGGTGCTGGAGCCACAAGAGGAGATGGTGCCAGGCTATCCAGCAGGACTGTATCCTTGTAAAATAAAACATATCTTTAAGGCAGTATGGATACAGACTGTCTGAAAAAAATACGATACGTGTACCTCTGTCCACTGACAGTGCCAAGAAATTTCATAAAACCAGTGGTACAATACTCATGATACTAGCCGATTATGTTATGGCCACAGAATTGTTTGTTCTCGTGGATAAACTTGACAGGCTGGTATTGAAAATTAGCTCATATGCAGAAGTAAACTACTGGCTGTCATCACTAGGGATAAGAAAAACCAGTTGGCCTCACTTAGCTAGCAGACGAAATGCTTTCAGGAAGGTCATCTGATAGTAAGAGCCTGCAGCCTTGAACAGGTGTGCAGACAGTTCCTCCCGCATGATATTCCCATTTAGGCCTGCATCGCTTTCATCATGTCTGGATCAGCTTTCCTTCTATCACAATATACAGTATATGCCTACCTAGTAAGCCTATGTATCTGAGCGACAGGGTCGAACCTAATGGCTGCACAAGCATGCTACAATTTACCTCTGTAATGGGACACAGGCTTATTAAACTGTTGTTTTATGTGGTCTTGGTTTAAACTTTTTTTTTTTAAATTTCTTGAAACAAAAAATAATTGGGGAGCAGGCAATGCTGATATGAACCCTCTTATATGGTCTTCCGTTTCCCCACCCATCCTGCAAAAGTATGTGCTGTGAATTGACATCACGATAGTAGCTTCATATATTTTGTAAACTGACCTTTCATTCAGGTACAAACATGCCTACAACTGCAGAGACCATGCACAGAAACATATAGTACTCAGGTCAATATGCTTTCTTGACACGCTCTGAGTGCAGCATGTTTGTTGCTCGATGGCAGTATGGAACAGAAAATAAACTCTGGACTAGGTACCCAGTTAAACCAAAAGAAGCATTCAACAGTGTCTCATGGCGCAGAATATACATGTATGACGTCCACTTCCCTGCCTACCTGGCAATTAATGGCTATTACGTTTTGTGACATGCTACAAGAAATCTGCCAGTTCATTAGTTTGAAGGGACACATGGAGCATTGGAAGAGACTGACTTGACTGGGAGGACTGGCAGATTGCATTTACAAATTCACTTTATATGCTAAAAGAAGAAACCTTCACTTTTAGGGTATGTGTGTGACCTTAGAGAAAAAGGTATAGACCCACTTGTTTTACAGTAAAACTATGTACACAGAATGGTGATGCCTTCATTATTATCACACATCCTTGCAGACTGCTAGAGAGAGGACAGTTTGAGATTGTGACAGGAGGCTGGGTTATGAGTGATGAGGCTGTCTCCCACTATGCTGCCATGTTGGATCAGTTGGTTGAGGGTCACCAGTGGCTTCACCAAGTGTTAGGTGAGGATATATTTCCATTCCTGACAACATGGAGAACAAATCAACAGTCTGCAACATAAGAATTAGTATAACTTTTAGTTGGAATGGGGCCAATGGTATTATATCAGGGTCCATGTCAGTTGACACCAGTTTTCAGGTGGGCAGAATGTTTTCTCAGAAGGGGGTTTATCTAAATAATAACTTTTTTTCGTAAACAAAATGATCAAACTAAAGAAGAAATACAGAATGTTCTTTGAACTGTTCCAATTCCCTGGGAACATCACAGTGGAGCTATACCGTGTATAGTACACTGGGTTCTGCCCTAAGGCTACAAAATTACAGAAGAAATTTCTGAAGTCACAGTCACAGAATATATCTTAATGCCTTAGGCCTACTTGGAAGTGCAGGTCTTCTTTTATTGCAACCTCAGTATCATTGTAAGAAACCAGTGCACCAAGAGTGTATTTGACAGTGTCCTAATTGTGAATTCAGATCACATACCTGATATTGAAAGAAACAACTGTTAAAGCACTATAGGAAAAATGAGAATATCAAAATTGAAGAAAAAATCTGAAAAAGGCATTTATGTTTCAAAACTGCTTGAGAAACTAAACATATACTTTGCATGGCTTTCTCTTTAAGTTTGCACCGTGTATATTGTTAATATAATTCTGATCTTTAAGATTTGTACATATTTTGCCAGGCTACACCCCAGAGAATGCCTGGGCTTTAGATCCCTTTGGTCATTCCCCCACAATGGCATACTTGCTGCGAAGCTCTGGAATTTCCAACATGTTGATTCAGCGTGTGCACTATGCCATTAAGCAACACCTGGGAACCAGAAAGCAGCTCGAGTTCTACTGGAAACAGACCTGGGGTAGGTAGCCTTTCCAGCCTCCCACCGGCACCTCCACCTCCCAAGGAATATACATGTAGCACTTTTGCATTTATTCTGTTCAATTGTAATGTGTAATGGGTAACTTGACTAACTTTAAAGGGCACAGCTGGCAGAGTGGTAATATGCTCACCTTCCGTGCACCTCTAATACCCAGTTTTGATTCTCAACACTATGTGAGAAAGTAGAGAGAGGGGCCCATGGCTTGGACTGTTCACAACCTATTCCTGGTCAGAGTATGACTGGGTCAATGGCTTTCATGGCAGAAGTTGGGTGCATTGCATTATATTGTTTTCTAGTAGTCAGAAATTTTACGTAAACACGTTAAGGCAATCAACAATTGACCTCTGGGTCCCTTTGGGTGATTTGAGTGGGAAAGGGTTAACAGTTTCACTAGTTATTCAAACTTAAAACTCTTTGAGTGCCAACCTTGGCTGAACTGTTTCAAACAAGCTGCTCTGAATTATAATGAGAATGTCATATTCATATTCAATGTAAAAAATTCAGGCCAACATTTTTCTCAGCATGCTTTGCCCACATTACACATGGACACACCAAGTAAAGCTGTTGACTCAGTCTAAATTGTGGCACTGTAAGAGTTCAGGGATAATTAAAAAGTTGTTTCAATTACAGCACTCCAAATTATAATCAGGCATGTCTTCTGTTCACTTAAATGTGTGAAAACTCACTCATTATATGTAAATATAGCTCAACATTTAAGGTCCTACTCTGATCTTGGGAATACAGAATTTGCTGGTTTCTTGACACCTTTAGTGGAAAGGAATTAACTTATTCTAAATTTTCTCGGCACTATACCTGAAAAATCCCTCCTCCAGATCAGGGACGAGCAGACACAGGGATTTTTTGTCACCTGACGCCATTCATGCTGTATGCTGTACGTTACTCCTGTGGGCCAGATACCCAAGTGTGCTGTCAATATGATTTTGGACACAAGGGATGCTGGCGTTGGGGGAAGTATGTGGAAACAGAGGCCATCACAACAGATAACATCAGGTCCAGGTTTGTGCCACAGGTCCAACCTATGTGTGAGCGTTAAGTGTTTTGATGTTGACTTTGTAAGCCTTTCTGCTGGAAAACAGAGGGAAATTATATGTAATGTTAAGCTGAAGTATGTAGAATTAAACTGTGAATAATATTAAGAGTGAGTCAGACAAGCACACATTTTAAAGTGTAGGGTCAGTCTGGAATGGAAGATGTTTATCATAATTCTATTTGAAGATCCAGACTAAAGCTGTATGAGTTCGCAGTGTTATACATGTAGTACTACATTCAATGGACAAAAGTTTCAAATTAAATTCACATTATTAAATATTTTGAGAAGGAGGAATGTACTGTGAATTTTTGTATAGTGATATCTCCCTTTAACTCGTTTAGTTTCTCATTTAAACTGAGTTAACAGGTATCCTCAGTGTGCTCCGGGTGCAATGCCCTCAAAGCCAGCTGCCAAAAGCTGTTGATCTAGACCATTATACTCTGTAACTAGAGGCACGCTGGTACTTGAATGCAATGTCTTTTCACAATGAATGTGAATCTAGCGTCTTTATTATAATTGACAGCAGTTTGTGTCAAGTAATTGGATTTTGGTCGCAGTTGGCTTTGAAAGAGTTAAGACCACCTCTGTGAGATACCACCTGTGTTGAAAAAACGCATTTTCAATAAATCATGTGAATTAACTTGGTGCATTTTATGTAACATGTAACTATAATGAAAGACCACAATATAGTGAGCCCAATGGAAGGCTATTAAGAGTGCGACTCCAGTATACATGTGCGATTGCAAATTAGCTTATGCATGAGACAAATGTATCCTTTTTATTTATACATGCACCCTTGTACATTTACAGAGCATGGGACTTGCTAGACCAGTACCGGAAAAAAGCTCAACTGTTTAAATCCAATGTGCTACTGGTACTACATGGCGACGATTTCCGCTATTCTACTAGCGCTGAGTTCGATGAACAATTTGGTAATCTGAAGAAACTGTTCAGCTTTATGAATAAAGAAAAGGACATGAATATCCAGGTTTGTCAATTGGTTTATAATTTAAATTTACATGCTTTGTGTAAAATGTACACTGGATAACATTCATGTAAACATAGTTTATAGATATGTCATGTCTGATCTACCTGCAGCTCATATTTACAGCAGACACACTTTATTTTCATCATTTTGAATTTCATTTTCAAAGGGTTAGAAATCTTGACCTTACAATGAAAACTGTTTTGAGAGACTTTCCAAATGACAGGCTAAAAGTGGTCACATGAAGCAGGTGGACTCTCAATAGAGATAAGTTTTTTTCCAAAGGAATTCAGCCCCTACCTCTCAAAAAAAAAAAAACAAAAAAAAACAAAAAAAAAAAAAACAAAAAACAAAAAACAAAACAAAAGAAAAAACAAACAAAAAAACCCCGGCTGTTGCATACCTAAAAGTTCCATATTTCCCAAGGAGTTCCCCTCCAAAAAGGATGTAATGCATTTCGCAGAGTTTCACCAAAATGCACCAATGTAAGGGTCCTTTTAAAACCATTTTTACCTTGGGACAGGGGAAAAGCATTCCCCTGCCACCAGTTTAAAGCTCCCTCGCAGTTCTGTCTTCTTGTTTTCTGAAAAAAAAATCTGACCTGGTTATGGGCCTCTTTATGGCTATATTACTTTTAGATCCAAATCAACTGCATCGAATTTTATCTTTTGACTAAAACTCAGGAACTGAGGCTCCAGGAGAGACCTGCATATTACCTGATGGTAGCCCTCAGTATGGGATATGTTGCAATTTGCCAGTAATCTTGTCCATATTCTCAAGTTTGTGGGGGCAAATTTATCAAAACTGAATGCACTCTCCATTTTGCCATAACATATTCTGCAGCGGCGGTCATGCTCCCAAGGTAACCATTGACTGCAGCTTTATGACATTTAAATCCAATATGGTCAAGATCAATGTCATTTTACTATACACACAGTCACTCATACGGAACTTGTAATAATCACTGTGCATGCAAATCAGCTGAACACAGGAGTTTAATGTTCACACGTAATTGTATTTTCATCTAGATCAAGTTTGGGACCTTGAAGGATTATTTCCATGCTGCAAGTGAAGATTTAGCAAAGACAGCAGGTGAAGGCAGCGGTGTTCCTTCCCTTAGTGGTGACTTCTTCACATACAATGACAGAGACGATCAGTATTGGAGTGGATATTTCTCCAGTAGACCATTCCTTAAGGCAGCAACAAGACGTCTCCAGGCACAACTCAGGTAAATGGACACCATACTTGTAGCGGATTACAACCTTATTGGTCACAAAATTAAAAATACAAACTGTAATGCGTCACAAGTTGCTTCGGTTCCTGACCTTAGGGTGACCACAATGAAAAAAAAAAAAAAAAAAAAAAAAACATATCAAGAGGCCTTGTCAACTGAAGGCAGAAAATTAATGATTATTATTTTGCTGTGCACACTCTTAAAGACTTCTTGCTATCAGTGACAATAATCCTGAGGAGTGTATTCCTTTTGTGTTTCTACCTTCACTAAAAGGATCCCATCCAGGGAGCTGCCATTAATTATGAAACAAATTGGATTGCCAATGATGGATATGCATGTATGATTTTAAAAATGTGAACATGTAGATTGGGGCTGGTGTTCAGTGGTTCCTGTCTTATGAGTCAGCTCTCTTGAAAGATTTTTTTTTCACGATACTCTGCTCAATACCTATCTTTCCTCATATGAAATACCACCTGTCTTTTCCGACCACAATTTGATCATGCCTTAAGATGGCCTGTCCAGTCAGGGTTTATGGCACAGTACACACAATATGCTTCAGACAGCACCCAGCCTACATACACATAGTCTGAAAACAGATCCCCTCTTGTGTTTTAGGGCTGCAGAAATACTCTTCACTCTCGGAACAAATTACGTGCATCGACACCAGGTGGAGCCACTCGCTCAGCAGCTGAAATCACTACAGGAAACACTAGAGGGTGCCAGGCACACAAGTGGCCTGCTACAACACCATGATGCCATCACTGGCACAGCACGGGCGACAGTGGTTGAAGACTACCTTCAAAAGTAAGTTTGTGGTTGGTAAAAGAAATTTACTTATCTGTTTTTTTGTTTGTTTTTTTGTTTTTTTTTGTTTTTTTTTTTTTTTGTTTGTTTTTTTTTTTAAATTCATGCATGTTCAGTACATACTGCATGGAGAAGTGCATAGCGTATGTACAGGAGGCCCTCTCTTCAGGAGACCTACTGACTACATTAAAAGCTGTTCAAACTGGCTTTGTGTTCCAGACTGTGGGAAGCACTCCGAACAACAGAAACTACTATAACCATTATGGCGGCCACCATGCTGAACTCTGAACGCAAGGCCCAGAGTCTGGCAGACATCATGGATATGGTGAGTATGGAGTATGGCAAAACAGATGTACCAGTTTATCTTGTTTGTTAATTATGTTGTCAGGAACAAAGTAGCTTGTGAGCGAACTTAACATTGAAAATGAAAAAAGGGGTATTCAAAAAGAAAACACCAAAAAACAAACAAAAACTCCCGAAAATAAGTTAGAAGAAAATTCAAAACAAAATGTCATAAGATTATAAATTACTGACAATAATGCGTAATTTGCATTTTTGCAGGGGTTTGTCATTATTCGAACAAAATTGTCCTTATCAAAAACACTTGAGGTCATTTAGATACCAGCTTAATGTATATGATTTCAGAAATAAATATAGTTTGTTTGCAGGCTGAATCATCAGGTGTTCAACCGGGACTGCCATTGAAGAAGATGATGGACCTGTCAGTAGCAGAGAAACTCAGGTATGGTCATGCCAGGGGAAAAGATAAGTTTGTTTCTGGCTAGAGGACATACCCTATCCTGACACACCCAACCCTAGAACGTCTTGAGATATGATCAAACAATTCTACATTTCACTCTTAAGGACTTTATGCAGGTAGAGAGCCATAAGTTTTTCATGTCAAAGTGTCCATTTTACGTTTTGTGTCGTTTAAATTCCTATTTCATTCCATTCCGCATCAGCAAGATCATTGCTGCTACAACTTAAAAAGAAAAAAAAAGGGGGGGGAGCATACTTGGAAACCTTTGTTGTGTTCCAATTACATGTGATTACGTCCTTCAGAGGCAGTAAAGCCGGATTATACTGTGTGATGAGGAACAGATTTTTCCCACTCTGATTGGAAATGTCGGAATTCTGTGCTGGGTGCAAAAGAGATTGCCTATCCAAAGCTTTAACTTCTGTCAGAGTTTTTTCCAGTTGGTCAATTGGGTAACCTCTCAGTGTGTAGTACGAGACGATCTTTTTCAAAGTCAGTTGCAAAAGTGCAAATTCTTCTGACCCTTAGTAGTTGGTTAAAGGCACCTGCAGCCTTACAATTTTTTGGGTGGGCCGAATGATCATGTAAGTAGGTATGGGTAACAGTTGGTTTAGTGTACAGAGGTGTACAGTTTGTATGACTCATTCAGGCGCATTAAAATGTCCAAGAAACTGATTTCCTTGTCACTTTATGTGACAGTGAATTTAATGGTAGGATATTGTGTGTTCAGGAAATTGAAAAATTCCTTAAGACTGTCCTCACCATGTGTCTATTTACAAAAGATACAGTCTATGAACCTGCTCTACAATGAAGGTTTCAGCATAGCCATAGAATGGAGTTTCTCTTCCAGGTCGGCCATCAATAAGTAAAAATGTAAAGGGGCTGGCCTGGTTCCCATTGCAGCTCCACTTATTTGAAGGTACCGTTCACTGTTAAATTCGAGGTTAGTGCAAAGAAGAACCAGTCTAAGCCATGATATAATTCTCACCACCAGTTTGGTGTCATCTCCCCTGTGTTTTAGTGGGGCTTGAGCTGAAGCTCTCATGCCTTCTGAGATTGGTATGTTGGTGTACAGGGAGTTTACATCCATTGTGACAAGTAGAGTGTTTACTGCTTGTGGGGGTAGTGACTCCATTTGATAAATAAATTCATTTGTGTCTGTGATATAGCTCAGTTTTTTTTTACGCTAATGGTCTCAGAAAGTAATCCACAAAATTTGAGATTTTTTTATAATAGGGCAGTCATTGGCACTCAGGATAGGTCTTTGCAAAGGTGGGTAGATACCTTTGTGTGTTTTGGGCAAGATTTACAAACATGGTACTCATGGAGATCAAGTGCTTCTCTACCAGTTCCTGTAGTAACTTTTTGACTTTTTCATTGTGTTTTTGGTTAGGTTTGCTGGGATGGGTCGATAGTCATCAGTGTTAGACATGAGTTTGGGGGCTTCTGTGGTATAGTCTTTAGTATTCATAATGACTATTGCTGGGCCTTTGCCTGCTTGTTTTATCACTATGTCCGGCTTGAGTTTAAGTTCTAACAACCTTGTCTCTTCACTGTGGGGGGAGTCTCTCATCTGTTTTACAAACGACATCACACCTGTGTGTCGACTTGTCGAAAATGTGTCAACTGGCATAAAGTTCAGGATTAAAATAACATCCTTTGATGCAAAATAAACCGGAATAGTCAAAATAACCAAAACTTGAGCTGGAACATTGTTTTAATGGTCGATCCAGCGTCTCCGCAGGCTTGGGTGATAAAAGGGTCTTAAATTGCCTTGACCCCTTTCCCTGATCTGGAGGTTGATGGAAGACCCGTGAAATCAGAAATCGGGGATTCCATAGCAACCTTTTGTCTGGCAGAGAGGTGGAATCCCCTCCTGTAGGTCTGTTGTCTGTTGCTAGGTGAACATTCGGGTTGTACCCATACCAAAATTAGTAGCTTTATACTAGCTTCTTTGTGGCTCTTCAGGAATAGCTTCATTGTGGCTTCAATGTGGCTTGCTTCCGCCTTCCTTTTCAATTCAAATTCACCAGCTGTCCTTCTTGCAATCACCTGTGATTGCAACAACAGACCTTATGATTTCTACGTACACAGTCGCTTCCGGTCACAATCACAGTCTTTGCACTTTCTAATTACACGATGGCTTCTGGTCACGACAACAATTTCTATCATGTTCTATGTGCACGGCCGTCTTTGGCCACAACAAGCTTTACTCTTTTTCTAAACAACACTGATTCCTCAAATACAACCAACAAGTATGAAAGTTCAGACAACAACTACACTATGCAACACAAACAATCAATTAGAAATCTTATTTGAACACACTCAATCAGCCTAGCAGTAACAACTTTAGTCTCTCTCCGAGAACACGTGACTGACCCATGCGACGGAACAATGTAGTTTCCCACATGCAGGTCCAGCACCCTTGGCAAGGGAGACTTGTCGACTGTATTCATGTCACATATCCGCTTTAGTCATCCCACTGGATGGAACGGTCAAACTCCGTCATGTAGCTCATTCCGTTGTTATAATAAATTCCCCCAAATAGGGTTTGCACTCGTGGCTTCACCTACTCACCACGACAACACCTTTAACTCAATGAGAGCAACCTCCATCACAAAGAAAAAAAAAACAACTAAAACCACAACGTCGTCACATGGAGCTCCTATATAGATATATAGGAGCTCCATGTGACGACGTTGTGGTTTTAGGCCCATCCGCCACCATCTTATTAGCAAAAATAATTGACTGCACAGATGAATACACAATATTTTATTGCAGATATGGCCCTATGTGGGTTATTGAACGCACAGATGTTCCAGGTCCACCGTCTTAATCCACTACTCCTCCCCCTACCCCCCCCCCGCCCCCCACCGCGTATATTAGCACGGAAGCTTGACTGACTGAACGTTACGAGCGCCTGTGTCTTCACCCGTCAGACGAATGCCACGCAAAATCAGCCGCACGAGGTTCAGCTGTGCCCTCAGCTGATTGAGATTCCCTGTCTGGAATCCACTGTGGCGAAAATTCACAGCTATCACCTAGATATCGCTTATAAACAATCCCAGGTGCTCCGGGATTCCTTCAGAGCGCTGCAGAGGAAGAAGCCTGCACTTCTACAGCAAAAATGCAGAAATATGTCCCTTTACCGGGTTTAACGCGTCTATGCGTTTCTAAATCTAGGTCTTCTTCTCCGGTTCTCACCGTACTTTTTCATGTGCCATGATTGTAGGCGATCTCATTCCATTTCCGGTAACTCGCAGGGGGGAGAGGATGTAGGGCATCACAATGCATTGCGGGGGTACTGCCCCAATTTCAATTTTACTACAATATGCAAGTACAATTTTCTATGTCGTCATGTTCAAACTTTTCAATGAAAACCTTGAATACTTTGTTTAGTTTTCCCCCACCTGTCTGGAAGTCCAGTGAGAATAATAATAAATACAAGCAACTCCTGATAAACAAGTTAAATAATATTAGTTCTATTGACGATACTAGTATGAGTAACGGAGAAGATCCAGAAATGATGGTGGAACAGAAACTGCTGGACATTAACACTGCATTTTCACGAAGTTTGTGCTGAAGCTGGCAGTCTCCCCCCTAAACGTCACCAACCCAAACATTACTGGTGTCCTCATTTAAGCTATCCGAGGGATGAGAAAGGAATTTGGTATTTTTTGTGGGTTAGTAATGATTAACCTAGAGCAGGTGCTGTGTGTAAATGGTGGAAACATATTTAAAAAGTTTCCCGTCGTTGTAGAAGGCAACACATGCAAGGTCATGCTGACAGGGGTTTTCAACGGCTTAATTGTTTGTTTAGACGGCATAAGGTGTTATCTTTTTGGAATGTTTTACATATGCGCAAGAGAAACAAAATTGATTCCAAGCTTAATGCGAATCAGTTTGCTAACCATTTTAAAGATGTAGTGCAAGACTCTGGTGAACTATATCTACCGAAAATGTGAATATGGTCATTTTGTCATTAAAAGGTAGCACAGCTGCTGGCATTGACGGCATATATCCTGAGCATCTCAAGTACGGTAACTCTGACTTATGTTCTACTTTGTCTTCTGCATACACACTTATATTGTGCTGGAGTATTGTGCCACGCCATTTTCAGGTTGATATTATTGTTCCCATTTTGAAAAAGCCAACCTTAAACCCAGATGATGCTAAAAACTATAGACCGATTACAGTGAGCTCGGTTTATTCCAAGATCATTGAGTGGTACCTTTGTCCCACAGACGGTGCTGCTTCGATCCAGTTCGGATTCAGGGAATACAGGGATACATGTTAACTATTTTACTCAAGCCAAATCTCCATTATATATTTGCTCGCTCGACGCTGAGAAGTGTTTTGACAGAATTTGGCACCAATGATTATTTCACAAAATGCTAAACATTTACCTTTGTCACATTGGATGTTTTTACACAGGTGGTCCTCTTTACTTCAAGCCAACGTTAGGTGGAAGGGTGAAGTGAGCACTGAATTTTCAGTCAATAGAGGCACGTGTCAAGTTAGTGTTATTTGGCCTAAGTTATTGAATATTTTTATCGATGACCTGCTTCTAAATCTTGAATCAACCAAGCACGGTGTAATGATAGGCAGAAACAAGTATAATAAATGTGCTTGCTCGATTGATAGTGTCTTTTCAACAAGCAAAACTGGGTTACAATCGCTGATTGACGTGTGTAACAACTGTTTAAAAAGGGGCGTTTTAATTTTGGAATATATAAAACTAATGCATGCCCACACGTAGAAATGTGTTTGTTGATAACCCTGTCTGGAAACTTAACGGTAGGGATGTTGTGCAGGAGGAGCTTATTTCTGTCCTCGGCATCACGGTTTCTAGGACAATAACTTTAAAAACGCATGTCTCTAACTGCATCTCTGTCGCACGTGTGCAAAAGTTCACATCCGGTAGACCATGGGTGTTCGTTGTCTAACTTACGGTATGAAGTGCATAGAGTTGACCAAAAGTCAGATTAAGTTGTTAAACTTTTTGCAAGGTGGTACATTTAAATCAGCCGTCGGTTTTGGTGGGTATGCGGTCACATTATTCTGACCTTTTGAGGGCATTAAACGTTTCTCCGATTTCCGATATTATCATGCATGATTCAACCTCTGTACTTAACAGAGTTTTCAAAACTTCTTCGCCCCATACGTTACTTTATTCCCATTTCACCGGCAAGTATATTATAGAGGGGACAATTGATAAGAGCTCGCTCATTGGAAGGGTTATTGCTTGTGGTCGCCCTCCTTTGTCTGCTATTATAAATAATGATAAGTAGGCTCCTGTCTTAGCAGGTTAATCTAACAGCATTGTTGACTCGCTTCTATTCTAAGCAAACAGTGCTGAATTTATTCTACGTGACAGCAGGGAACATCGCATTTCAACGTTGTTAGTTAACTCGCTTTAAGCTCCTATATTTCACTCATTGTCCGGAGAGTGGCCACTGCCGCGCGGAATGATTGGCCTGCTGGCCACTGTGACGCGAATATTCAATTACTGCTGGATATTACGAGGTGTTTCATCCCATAACCAGATGACACTTGTTGGGATAGCTACCACATTCATGCCTCATGTATACAGCTACCATGACCAGTTGGTCGCTGGTTTCATTTTGTTTCAGTCATGTACTGGTACTGTTTGTGACAGTCAACAGCCAGCACCCAATAACCGGGTGTACAAAATTCCATCTCATTGTACCTTTGTCGTTAATATGGAACCATAAAATAAGTCACTCACAGGAAAATATATACCATTGTAACATAATGGATACGATCTTAGATAAAGGGCGTCATAAACACGTGTACTGATGACGATGTATACGGAAACGTAAATTGCCGCCCTCCAAGGCTTGCGAAGTTACTGCCGGGTAGGAGTTCTGATATTGAAAGCTATTCATAAATACAAACTTATATCTAATCATCCATAGACCACACAGATGGGAAGGGAAAATTAACTGTGTGTTCGAACTTTTATATACCGTAGGTGTAGGCCTTAGCTGCTTTATAGGCTAGCGGCAAATGCTTCAAAAGTGCCCTAAAAATAGGTGCAACCCCATCCAAAGGTATAACAAAACACAACCTATATCAAAATGTGCGTACATGTCTCCTCTTTACAGAAAAATAGGTTGTGGAGTCCAAAAAGCGTTTTTTGGTATGTTTACACGCTCGTTTCTATGGCAACCTCTATGTTTTTGGAAAATGACTACTTTTCACTAATGTTTTTAATATCTGCCTTAAGTTTGTAGATAAGCAGTCCAAATTTCATCAGAAGGTAGCACTGACCTTACTCTTTCAACAGGCATGAAGCTTTTTAAAATTTATTTGAATAACATTATTATTATTATAATTATATGCAAAATTTTGTCATCTATTTGCCAATATAAATACCTCTATTTGTTGATGTTGTTTGCTGCAGTTGCCAAATTACCAAAAATGGGGGTAAATGTTAAATGACGAAGGTAATATACTTCCAGGGTCATACTGATACCAAATTTACTGAAGTATATTAAGCGGACACCATTACATGTATGCAAATTAGGCTTCAGATGTTGGGGTTTTTGAAGCCATTCTAGAGATGTATATCACACATTATGTGCTGTACCAATGCAAAAAGTTACATTTCCTTGAAAAGTGCTTCAAAGCATATAGAACATAGAATCCCAATCGTTTTATCAACATTTTTAGTTCACAGCTTTACTGAAATTTTATGGGTCCGCCACGGGGGGGGGGGGGGGGGGGGGGATTATGTTTATGGGTTTTCTGGTCTGGCTAGCTTGTGCCAAAGTGCCTTCTCCAGAACGTATTGTTGGAATTTGAGCAAATTTAGCATATATATTATCGAAAAAAAAATGAAGTGAAGACAATTTAGAAACCCTATCATTAAATGTATGCAAATGAGGTCATCTTCAAATTAGGATTTTATAATTTATGTGTTGTGTTGTAAGGGCACCAGAAAGCACAAATCTGGGCACATTTCTGTGTTATTGAGAATGACTGTGCATATTGTCAAAATGTGTTGCATGATTGATAATATACACATGGTGAACTGGATTATTTTCTAAAATGAAGTTTGGACCTGGTAAGAACACCCACGTTTTAATGTATTTTGCAGGTTAGATTACTTTGTACCGTGAACCTAAAATCATGAACCTGGAACCGCCATTCAAGAAGCCACCCCCAGCCAAGCTAAATCCCAATACCTGTTTTATGTAGCAAAGCTCTCAACACAGGAAAAGGGACTGATTTCAAAACTACTTTGGAAAAGCTACGATATATGATTGCTTCCACCACAGACCGATCAGCTGCTCAACTACCGCCCACTAAGGATGCATTTGAGCAACATGTGAAAAAGGCACAATACCAATGTGCCATCTGGTGCCACAATTGCATTGATCAATTACATACAGCTCTTAAAGCACTATCATTTCGAGACATAACAAAAATTAATGAATATTTGGGTCTGACTGATTCAGAACACACATTTCCGCAAAGTTTTTGTGAAATTTTGTACGCTTACACAACAACTATTCGAAAACCAGATTCTAATAAGAAAAAATTAGATCAAATGTTTTGCAGCATTCCTTTCAAACACAAAATTATTGATTCACCAAACATTCAGTCCCTTTTCAAATTGAAATTTGTTCGTAACATGATTCCCAAGGATTGCAAAATAAAAGACCTCCCACCCTCCCCATCATTTCCTATAAATATGGCAACAATATTGGACAAAGTATCATGAATTGCAAGCAATTTCTGGTTTCAATTACTCTTGAAGATATCGCAGCAAATCAAAATTGTAATGGTATGTCTAACAGTAAATATTCACATTTTGTTGATGCATACCACAAACATGTATTTACAGGTATTTTAGATATCGTACAAAATTCAAGTTTAAAAGAAAGTATGAAAAAAGGTACAAAATTTCGGATATGCCCCAAGTTGAACATTGACATTATTTTTTCAGTATACATGTGATGCATTTGATTCCTACTGTATGAGATGGGCAAAGAAAGAAAAATAGAATTTCAGAAATTTAAAGGACGGTTATCAAACTTGAAAAAAGTCTCTAGAAAAAGAATTTATTGTT
Source organism: Hermodice carunculata (assembly GCA_964020975.1). Classification (NCBI taxonomy): domain Eukaryota; kingdom Metazoa; phylum Annelida; class Polychaeta; order Eunicida; family Amphinomidae; genus Hermodice; species Hermodice carunculata. Next base: position 46,790,622 of record OZ026621.1, on the reverse strand, counting down.
ACAAATCCCACATTAAGAATTTCAATACGGTTAATCTATAACAACCTGAAGTTTCAAAAGCAGTCAAACAACTACAAGAAAGTTTTGTAGTCACTAACATAGATAAGGCAGGGAACAATCTTGGGATCATCTGCAAAAATATTATCTGGATGTTTTGAAAAAAGAACTTGGTATAAACAATATTTCAGACATAAGAGGAAATGATGTATATAAATTACACAAACGATACATTGATAATTTGATAGATGCACATAAAGATGAGACGAAAAGGAATTTTAATACCAAAATTTCTGAAGAGGACTCCTCTATTCCACTTTTGTTCTGGACACCCAAATTACATAAAAACCCTTTGAAATCTAGATTCATAGCCAGTGCTGCAAAATGTACAACAAAACAATTATCAAAAGAAGGAACATAGTGTTTGACTGCAATTAGGAATCATTTTTGTAAATACTGTAATGCAATTTCTAGAAACAGTGAATTAAATTTTTTTGGAGTATTAGCAATTCTTCCTAGTTAATATCTAAAATCAAAGATGTAAAAGCAAAAAATATCAAAAGTTTTGATTTTTCTTCACTGCCCACAAATCTACCCATAGATGAAGTCAAAAGCTCACTTTCAGAATTAATAAGCAAAATGTTTAACCAGGATGGTAAACCATACATTAATATTAATTCATATACAAAGAAAGCATAACACAACAAATATTCAAAAAGTAACATTAAATCGTACAGTGTTGAAACTTTGATAGATGCTATAAAATTTTTTTGGATAATACTTTTGTTGAATGCGGACCATTTTTTTTCAACAAATAAAAGGCATTGCAATGGGTTGCAACTGCTCCCCTTTGCTGGCAGATTTGTATTTAACCAGGCTTGAATTTAAGTATATGGAAAAACTGATGAAAAAGGACTTTCAAATGGCTACAAAATTATCAAACAACGCAAGATATATTGATGACATTGCTTGTGTAAATGTAGAAAATTTCAGTAAAATTGCTAAAGAAATTTACCCAAAAGATATCCCTTTGGAGGGTAACAATTCAGATGGTTTCAGAGATGTGTTTTTGGACTTGGATAATGAGGTCACTAATGAGAGGTTTTGTATTAAAGTCTATCACAAAATAGATAAGTTTAACTTTGAAGTAGTTAATTATCCTTTCCCAGGCAGTATTATTTCAGATACTATTGAATATAATACGTTTTTTTCACAGACTTTGAGATTTGGTCGTATTTGTTCTAAATTTCAGGACTTTGCATCTAGAACCAAATTTTTATTTAAAATAAACTTGAGTCAGGAAGATTCAAAGATGTACTTTTGATCAAATATTTCTACAAATTTTGCTGTAAATATCCGAAGATGGTTAGAAAGTTTGGTTTCAATAATTTTAGAGATTCTAGACTTGCCTTTTTTCGACTTAATTTTATCTTTTGACATCATTCTGTTTTAATGTTCACCTTTCAAACATTTTAGGCTAGCTTGATTTCTCTTAGGTTAAACCCCCAGGGGCTATCGGTAGCGAGTAGCGGCCTACGACAGTTAGAAGCTTGCCTAATTGTACTTGATATCTGGTTAATATTTTCATTGCATTCTCTTGACTGAAATACAAATGACTATCGGTAGCAACCAGCGGCCTACCACAGTAACATGTTTGCTTAATTGTACTCAAAATCCTGTTAAGAAAAATTGTTTTGATAACATGTTTATGGCATAAATGCTAATGACTTTCATTCTTTTCTGACATGCCTAAATGCACTTTTACTCAATGTTAAAAAATACTCAAAAGTGACAGCATTTTTTCAAATATTACAAACCTGACACATTACGTTGATACATTGACTCAGGGTTGGCAATGAAATAGAGCTTAATTGTTTGAGGAGTAGGTGTCATCATGGAGTTTGTTTTACATTTCTGGTGCAGGATGTACATTGTTGCAGTCATTGTTAGGATTTCCCTTGGTTTATACAGGTGGTCTACCTGCAACTGTTTATTTTACAATCACTGGGACTGAATATAATGCCCCAGCTTGTTTCCACTTCAGTTAAACACTGGTGGATGGTTTAACTAGAATAAGCTGTCCAGCTAGAAAGGGTACATATTGGTTCAGGGATAAGTCAAATTGTTCTTAACTGATCCTGTACTACACAAATTTGGTAATTATAGTTTGTTTGCCAGGTATTCTTCTTTCATAATGAAGGTCTGCATGTATATGCAAAACTTTACGTATTTAGCTAATTCAGCATTTGCCACGTTCATATTTATTTATTATTATGTGGGTTGTCTTTGCTGAATATTCAGCTTAGACAAGGAGCCGCTACTCAGAGAGACATGTACGGGTAAAAGGCTCCGAAAGTGTTGAGTAGTTACTCGCCAAAGACCCTTTAATTTATTTCGGCTAATACAGCCTATGTCAAAATTTTACAGAGGAACGTGTGCAATTTGGACAATAGTACTTTTATATGTATATAGGTTAGACCGGGACAGGTTAGCGTATGGAGAGTAAAGAGTTCGGACTGCGGAATAGGGTAGTGACTACTAGGAAGTGGTTTTGGACAAACTGACACCAATACAACAGTCACATTCCTCACCCTAAAGTGTGGGATCCGAATTGTAACGGCTGGGAAATGTCTAATGTTGGCTACCTCAAGCCTTCGATATATACCAATGAGCTAGCCCCACTGGAAGTCCGCAACCTGACTCATATGTATTGCACCGATATTGAGTGTACTGTCCCAAGAAAATACCATTGCCCCCAGACAAGACTTAAATGCACAGAATTATGTGCATGCCTTGGACATGAGTGTGCAAATGACACTTTTGACACTGAAACAGACAGTGATGATGAGGAAGATGATGATAAAAATCTTGGCGTGGAATCTCCAAACCGTGACCATCATTGATCAGCTTTCTATATTTAGTGTGTACATGTACTTATACTGTTTTCCTTTACTAAAAGGCATCTTGAATTATAGTTTGATGCCAGAGATACATTATTTTTGTTGCAGGACTCCATGGGATGGTTCACTGTAAATTACGTGTAGGTGTGAATACATGGTACAAAGTACTATCTTACTTTATCAGTTGTATTGGCAATTGTTATCACGGTTCCCTAAGCGAAGATGACATATGATAGCCATATTAGCATATTAAGTAATATGCATATGGTATACTCATATGAACATGATAAATAAAACTTGTATGAGTACTGTTCCTAATCATTTTGCCTTTTTTTAAATAAACGAAACTCTATCTTAGTAAATATAGTATGTTATCCGTCGCACAATACTTTGTTTCGATGTAAATTTCATACATTTGCATAAATTAACATATGATAATTAGGCACTTTGAGCAAACTCGGTATTTTGTGACTATATTTGAGCAATTGAGCACATTTTGATGTTTATTTAGCCTTTCCACAAGCAGTATCACCAAAGTTATTATTTTTAGGGACAAATTTTAGTTGTCTCAGAAATGGCATAGGTTGTCATGGAAACGGGCAGAAATATATATGATAAAACGCTTTTCAGATTCCACAATCTATTTTATCATGAAGAGGACATATATACCTATAAGAAAATATAGGTTGTAACTTGTTATACCACGGTTTGGGGTATGACCCCCGAAGGGCCCTCTATGCTGCAGGTCTATTAGTGAATGCCAGAATTTGAAACACTACAAGACTTGTCCCATCCTGACGCAAATTCCAATTAATTGCATACATGTTTATTCTTCTTTAATGAAATTAGTACTTTTGGTCAGGAAATATCCGTTTCGCATCGAATTATCATTGCCAAGACACCCAGATGGGATCGTCTGCCTGTACCGCGGCTGTACTCCCTGCAGTACTGGTGACGGTAGGGTTCTGCGCGCCCCCTCCTGTTTGTAAGGCTGAATGTTGTTTCCCTCAGCTGTTTCAGCTTTTCTTATTGATTTCTTCTTCACCCTAATGTGACCACCCTTCTAAGTTCTAACCCAGTGTGAGGCAGTAAAATGGAGATTTTAAACTGGTCATATTTCGCCACAGTGCCAACTTTCAGCCAATCAGAATACTGGTGTGCAAGCTGCAGAAGCAATGCCGGGCTGCAGCAAGTGCACACGATTTGGCGGAGACCAGGCGGTGCTGCCATCTGGTGTTTATATTTGGAGGCCTCTTTATAATAATGGCTATACTTTGGTATCTTGGCAAAGGCTTTCCTAATTTCAGAGGCGCAACACAGGCAAGTGCTGCAACTGGGGTGTTTATGAAACTCCACAGCCAAAATACCATGAAAATATTTTTTCGAGAAGAAATCTTTCTGAAGACACTGGTATACTTTGGTAGCAGTGGGACAATATCATGTTTTTTCTTTGTTTACTTGGTTGGTTTGCCTTGCTTTGTTACAACACATTATATGAATTAAAAATCAATACACAAAGATTTACTTCTCAGCAAATCAGTTTGTGTACATGTACCTTCAAAACTCACAAAACGTAAAATGCTACAATAGTTTCTTCATACCAATGTGAACTATGCATTGAATTTTGGATTGAAACCTGTCTATATACTTAGGTTTTAAGACATTTAATGTTTAAATTATCTGTATTGGCTTAGTTTGCAGATATCAAACTCTGCAACTTTAGTTGACTGTTCGTTGGACGTGGCTATCAGCACAAACATACACATTATACCTGTATAAAGTGAAGTTGGATTGACATGTTATCTCTAAATGGTCCTTAAGATATTGAAACTTTGAAGTTTTGTGAACATGACTAATTAGCATGAAAATAATATGCTGTATCTTCATTAAGTATTTATTGCATGTGCTGATGGCATAAGCATGGATTGAACTAAGAATTGCACCACGCTCAATCAGTTGTGAGTATATGCAAGTTCAATTCTTTTCAACAGTCCCTAATAAGCATAAATTCGAATTTCTGCAGCTTGATTTGTTTCATTGGATGTGTCTTCAGCATAAATCTATGAGTTGCAGTGGGAATGGCGCATCAACCTATAAAATTGTTTAAGATATTCAGCATTTTATTTGTTCAGCTGTCCCTAGTTACCATAATTTGTAATCCTGCAACCTCTTTGCTGATCATTGGGTTTCCATACCACGCAAACCTATGAAATGTAGGCGAAGAAGCAATTCTGTCTTTAAATGTTTTGAAGACATTCAATATTCAAATTATTCTAAGTTTCAGGGTGAATTGTCATTTTCTAGAGTGAAATTTAAACGTAGTAACCCACTGTAGATCACATGACCGAAACATTCTTACAAATAAATTGTGATGCGCCTGCATCAGTGACGTGATGCATTGACATTTGGACAAAATCAAAAGTGTGCGAGCAATGTTGGATTATGCGTCACACGTGGCGTGGAATAACTGCGACGAACGTAGACAAAAGGGGTACACCAGGTCAGCGTAGGGAGTAGGCCTGGGGCATATTTTTTGCAATCAATACCAAATTAAACATAGAATAAACAAAATCTTGCATGGCAGGAGAGTGAGCCACTATTGCTGTTACTCTTGATCCTTAATGGTGTGGAAAATCCCACATTTGAATTGTGTTTAACCTTTTTAGTGCAAAAATATGACCCTGACCCTGCTCTCAATTATAATCACGATGCCAGATTCATATTCTTTACAAAAAGGCCTCTTTGAAGTGCTAGCATATGTATAGTTCCAAAGAGCATATTAACCGCTACCTACAATGGTTTTGAGGATACCCAAGTCTTGAAAAGTTTCTCAAAAGCAAAAATTAAAGTTCCACAACTTTGGTTTGCAGTTTGATCATTTTGATGTGCTGGTGGCAGTTACTTAGGAATTGATATGGAAATGGCATCTGTATTGCTATACAATGAAATAGCTTTGGAGATATGAGGGATTTAAAATTTTACTTGCTCAATATTCATGTAATTTGTAGCATCCTGACTATTCAGAACGTAACTCTTTCAGTGCCAACTGCGAATGAAGTTGAACTGCTTAAAACAAACGGCTTTGAATTATAACTAGGGCGCTAGATTCAAATTTCCTAGTTCAGGACCATTTATTTAAGCGCCAGCGTATCTGGACGTGCATCGAATACAAGAGTCATATCAAGGTCAACAGCTTTCCTTGGCATACTTTGGGTGCATTGCTATTCACTCAGTCCAAAATGTGTGCCCTGAAAGAATTAAATGAACAACTTCTCAGTTAGGCTGATATAAGGGAAAGTTTAGTGTTTCTATGTGTATGTACAGCAATATATCAGAACTCATCCAGATAAAACAAGGGGACACCGTACCTTGCCATACTCACCAAGAATTCTGTGATTTTACTTGTCAACATTTTTAATATTTACCGTCACTCCAGGCTGGAACTACATCGTATGAATTGACGGCACTTTGTTTTTAAGGTTATGACATGTAAATGGGTGGCTTGAGGCAGCTTTATATTCAGTTCTTGCTGCACCAAGTCATACTTTGTAAAATATTGACATGAAGAAGTACAAAAATGAATGCGACCCAATCGTGTGAATGATTATAATGTGACGGGATTTGCATTCAAGTTTGAACAGAAACAGTGGCCCCTATTTTCAAATAGTAATTTGGGCCACAGGGGTAGTGTCTTGAGCCAACTCCATGGATTAAAAAGCAATTGAAAGACGACTCTGAGGCAATTAAGTATTAACGAAAGTAGAAACATTATGTGCTAAAATACAACACTGACTCCACCCTTATAATTACCTAGACTCATCAGAGGGTAGTGAGCTCCGTTCAACCACAGAGTAAACATGAATATTTATGGTTATTATTTCCAGGTACTGTTTTCTCTCTTCATTGATGAAAGCATACATTAATATACATGTAATTTGTATACAAAAAGAAAAAATCAGAGGTAGTTACTGCCTCCTGGTAGCTCAATGTAATTGTGGGCCTTTTGAATATTTCATGTGCATATAAATGTGTGTGCAGGATCTGCATTTACTTTATATCAGGTATCACTGTCAGGAGACATGAAAGGATAGTGAGATCATAGCGCTAGAACGCTAGACTATGGACAATTTACATAGGCACGTACATGAAACATTGTGCATGTTTCTTTCCAGATTCTATTTCACAGCTTATACAGATCCAGCTAAATGTTTTCTTGTCAGTGAGTTACTTGCGTAGCCTGGTTCTTTTTTATAGACTGGTCGTGTTCCATCCCTTGCCCACAGATGCACAAAGAGTCGTCACCGTAAGAGTCAACTCACCCTATGTTCAGGTAGCTGATCACAGAGGGCGCCATGTGTCCTGTCAGATCAACCCTGTGTGGATGGGCCAGTCCATTTCAACTACGAGTTATGAGGTAATTTGTGGTTCAATGACACTGGTAAATGTGGAGGTCGACAGGCATCTAGGCAAAAATTCAGTGTTAAAGAATGGTCACTACAATGTATATGATGGATATTACATTGAAATGAACCTAAACCCTGTTTTTCATAAATGTCATTCAGATAAACATACAAGTTTGTATACTGCTACTACACGAGGTTTACAAAATTTAAAGATCCTTGTAACATAAAAAAAAAAAAAATGTATGGTAAAAAATGTTCATTGTACACCTCTGTTGCACATAACCCTGATACCTGGCATGGGGATTGATACTTTCCATAGTGACGAGGATCTAATTCTGAGATATTACAGTTGTCCCTGTCTTATAAGGCCATTATCTCAAGCACACCAGAAATGTGGCCTTCTGAGAGTGGTGGCCTACAATGTAACTTGAGGGGAAAAAGACATTCTTTCTGCATGGACAAGTGGGGACTTCAGTGCCAAGTTATGGACAGAGTCAACAGTTTTCCTTGTTGCTTATTGGGCACAATGCTCCCAAAGTCTGCCAAGGAAAGCTGTTGACCCAGACCACTATAAAAGAATTGCATGCTGGTAGTTGCATGAAGGTCTTTTCACAAGGAATATTAATGGAAAATCCTCATTTTTTTTCATACTTCATAAAGTGAGAGCAGTTGGGCTTAAGTAGTTCAACTTTAGTTATAGTTGGCATTGAGAGAGTTTGTTAGGCAACGCAATGGACATGGTTTCAATCGACATGAGATGTGGCTAACTTTGTGAAGTGTACACTCAGTCTTCACTGCTGAGTATATACATTCCTAATAATATCTTTGATGACTTGAAGTGTGCACTAATTTCACACTGTCATACTGGCGTACATACACATCTGAGGTGGTACATGCAACTTCACCTGTAGAAGGTTTACCAGATAAAAACCCCGCAAGTTTCATACATGTACATGTATCTGGAACTTCCAATTAGCACTGAAATGAATATATTACGAATAAAGGCCATATATTCGCTTCCAATTTGTGTCTCTGTATATTTTAGGTTGCCTTCCAAGCAGATCTCTCAGGCCTCAGCTTGATGCAGTATTTTGTGGAGCTATCCACAAGCACTTCTCCTCACTGCTACCTTGCCACAGTTTCCGTGGTTAACGCCCAGACAGCACCATCTCAACAGTGAGTGATTTATTCCCCAGGTCAGGGTTCATGAAGCATAATGTTGGTGGAGGGGAGCATCATAATTTTTGTCTTTGGAGGATATCAGGTTCTGTTCAGTGTACTGTATATTCAATATAGACTTGGACGGGGCCAAGAAGCTAAATTTGCTGGTTAACAAATATTGGAATACATGTAATTAAGCACTTTTGTTATAGGCATATAGATCTTAGTGGTAGTCTGACCGTATTCATCCTTGAATTACCAAGTCTTGTTTCTGTCAGCAAAGAGTTTTGCCTTGTATATATATTTTGCAAAACTAGGTTTTGTTTCAAAACCCTGAGGTTTTTTTCATGATAATCCTAGGTGTTTCAATTATTAATTGTTCAATTACTTGCAAAATCCAGAGTTTTGTGGCGTGTCAAGAGGCTCTGTTTTTTCAACATATTTTCATAATCTTCAGTAACATGGAAACCATGGTGGTCTCTCAAAGAAGACTTATGTAGTGATAAATTTCAATACATATTCAATTATGTTTCAGGTCAGTCTTCCAAGTGATCCGTCAGTCACAGACACAAAGAGTGGCAATACACAACTGGGCCTTGTCTGCTTATTTTTGCAGCTGCACTGGGCTGCTTCAGGTATGGTAACCCTTAGGCTGAATGCTGTGTACTGTTATTAAATGCCTTTTTGCATGCAATGGTTCAATTATATGTACAAAACGGGAGAAAATGTGGGGCCTACATTTTTTTGGGGGGTGGGGGGGAGTTGAGGGGCATGCAGGCATGGGGCATCTCTGAGTTATTTAGTTTGCTGGAAGTCACTGGAAATATTGTGTCTTGGTATAAAACTTTGAAACTTTAAAAAAAAAAAAGAAAGAAAAAAAAAAGAGGGGAGGATAATGGGTCCCCCTTGGGGGTGAACCCATAAATTGTACAAAATAGATATGCAATTTACAAGCCACTCCAGCTTGTTCCAACATATTAAACATGTTAAGTGCTAATTTTTTCAGTTATTTGTTGTTGTTTCTTTTCAGTCAATGAGCACAAAACATGTTAATATTTTCCCCATTTGGGGCATTTTTTTCAGTCTGTAATTACAAAACAAGATGACATACCATATAGGGCAGAGGTGCGGTTTGTACACTATGGCACAGGCTCCTGGAATAATCCATTTAAGGACAAAAGTGGGGCATATATTTTCATGCCAGATGGACATGCTCAGGTAGGACACCATTAACACTTAACACTTTCAAGCCTGTACAGTATGCAGCGTGTCTTTAGTTCCATGTGAATTATAGTGACATTGTGAACATTTGACGTCTGCCAATATGAAACTCTGTTGACTGACTGACAAGTCATGTTATCCATTTGCATCTTTTGTCCATCTGTCTGTCCATCACACTTTTTACATTTCTTAATTTTCTCAGAAACCTTTCCTTGGAATGTTTTGATTTTTTTCATGGGTGTTTCTTGTCTGTCAGCTGAGATTATGTGATGGGTAGGCATCCGTTGCCGTCTGTCCTTCCTGTCGTCCCTCCATTCGTGGGGTTTCACAATTCACATTTTCAACTTGTACTCCAAAACCACTCTCCAGATTCGCCTCAAACTTGGTGGGAATGTACCTAGGGTAATTTTATACCAAATTTGTTCAATTGGTCATACTCCAGTGATTTTTTTTAAAAAAATATGATTTTTTTTGGGGGGGGGGGGATCTGAAAAAAATCTTCTTCTGAGTTCCATAGCCAATTGGTTTGATATCACAGAGTAACACTCCTAGGGATTCCTAGTTCTTAATTTGTTCACCAGGTAGCACTGGAATTGTTTTTTGAATTTCTTACAATTTTTTGTGTGCTGTTGCTATTTTCAACTTCTACTCCAGAACCATCACTCAGATTAAGCTAAAGCTTGGTTCATATGTTCCTGATTGAAGGGTTAAACAAAGCTGTTCACTAAGTGGCAATGCTTTGGATTCCTGATTTTTAACAATTTTTTCAATTTATGTCCTTATCATTGAGTGCACCTTTCCTGTTGATTTCTAAGCAAGTTAATGGGTATTCAAATGCAAATTTGCATTTTGGCTTTTTCTGCAAAACCGTCATCTAGATCGACCTGAAACTTGGTAGCAATGGACTTTGGATAGGTCTCTACTAGACTTGTACAAATGATCGTGCTCCAGTAATTTTGGATTTCTTAAGATTTTTTTTTCTTTTTTGGGGCAAATCCTAAAAATTTTCTTCACGTCCGAAACCATTCACACAATTACTTTGATATCACACAAGAACACTCCTAAAGACTCTTAGTTATTTATTTGTTCACCAGATGGTGCTGCAATTTTTTTTCTATTTTTTAATGTGTTTTTTTTGGGGGGGGTGTTTATTTTTTCAAATAGGCATGCTCCATTGATTGTTTGATATTTTTATTAATTTCTTTGGGGGGGGGGGGAAATCTTTAAAAATCACATGGGTATATGCACATGTCAGCTGAGCACAGGACTGTCACAGTCCTCATGTTTTAAATTGGTACTTTTAAGTGGTTAAAACAACTTTAACACAATACATATATGTTGGATGGGATCAGAGTTATGTTCTGAAAGTGTACATGTATACGTACACGTAATTTAAGCTGCATTATTTACAATTACCCCTGTTCCCCCTGTTCACATATACAAAAAACTGCTACAAAATTGCTGTCACAAAAGGCACTATAGGTACCTAGAAAGCTGAGTGGACTGTTGATATAACATCTTTGTTTTATTCCCTTGTGTTAACAAATAATGTTGAAAAAGCATAGTGGCATGCAATTCCTTCCTTGGGATTAGACAATTATTCACTTTAATAAGGGAATACACTTTGTTACTTTCATGTACAAATAGGTTATTATTTTAGTTGTTTGTCATGCCCGAATATCCAAAGCATATATTTTCTGAAAGAAAACATGTCAAAATTCAGATTTACAATTGAATTTGAGATTTAACAATTTCAATTATTTCATTTAATTCTCATCAATATTTGGAAAATCTACATACAATAAAAAAGCATGTTCAAAAATTAACACACAAGTTAGCTTGTAATGTCAAGTTAAAGCTAGCACCTGTGTCTAAAATACAGTATCTCAGATTTTTCTTTAAAAGGGCTTAGTCAATTTTTCATAGATCTTTGAAATTTTATTAAAATTTTGAAAATTTTGAATAAAATTTATAAAGCTTTAATATTTGAACTAAACTGTTTATGAAGATAGTGAGATATGATTTTGTGGTCAGCAATGTGCTCTTTCTATTTTGATCAGAATAAAATGGTTTTTGTTTTTGTTTTTTGTTTTGGAGGGGGGATTTTTTAGCTATTTTCTTGTTTATACTCAAAATATGAAAAACTTAATTGTAATGTGAAAACTAATCGAGATTTAATGACTGGACAGTTACAAAAGATTTGTTGCTGATTTTACATTTAGGAAGATGTTTTCTTTCATAAACTATATATATATTTTTTTTGGGGGGGGGGGGGGGTCAAATGTCAATTGTAAAATACACAATATAATATTCAACAAACACTAGCATTTTCTAGTTTTATTGTTGAAAGATGTACTGGCCCCTGTAACAAATGAAATCATTAATGGTTTTTATATATATATATATATATATATATATATATATATATATATATATATATATATATATATATATATTGGAAAAAGAAAGGTTTGGTAGGAGTGGGAAATTATTTGTCTCAGTGTCTTGGTTGATGGCAGAGATCAAATGGAGAAGCAAAGCCAATGATTAACCAAAGTTATACATTCAGTAATGAGGAATTCACTACTGGTCAGTTAGCATGGATAATAGACTGAGCTAACGCAAAGTAACTCAGCTAGGAAAAAACAGCAGAAAGTTCATGTAATTGAAAACTATTTTGATGATATAGAATAAAAAGAAAATACAAGAATCCAAAGCTATTTATTAATCAATTACAATTTAATCAATTTACTATTTTGTAAACAAAATACCAAATTTGTATGTGTGCATATGAACTATACTGTGGTTGATGTATATGCATGTAACAGGAAGTGAGTTACGAGACACCAACCATGCTTGTCTTGCAAGGTCCAGTGATGTCATCGGTAACCACCATTCTCACAAATATCACCCAGACAATCACCCTGCTCAACTCCACAGGTATGTGCTCATTGCCTCACATCTAAAGCCTGTAGCACATGTATGTCCTCAATTTTCCATATGATAAAGTTCAAGCTGGCCATGAAGATATACATGCATAAGGTACTTTGATATCATCATGTGTGTATCAGACCAGGTAGACATTTGTGTCCCTTTAACAAGTTTCTTGTTAATTTTGCATTTAAATATATTCAAATAAGCTATGATTACATGTGGAGCAAAGTGCCACCAGGGGGACATTTATACACTAAATTTACATTAGCTTTATATGTTCAGAAGCCACATGAGGACTTACAACTTTGAAATGAACAGGTGCAATATAGCCATGGTGCCAGCAGAGCATTAAAGCTATGGGCCTTTTGTTTCTGTCTTGATTATCTTTGAACTGTTTTGCATCAGCTACATTTTTATGATTATGCATGCACATGTAGAAATAAAATCATTTCAAATTACACACACTGTCAAATTAATGTAGGACACATGTATAAATTTTTGTGATCATTTTAGTTTGTTTTTATATTGTACAAGTCTTATCTTGAGTCCATCAAAGACCAACTTCAGTGAAGGTAACATGTTCAGTCAGTTCCATTGTGTTTACTTCATGGTGCTCTTGGTTGAGCATGTTTCAAATGGATAAACGGTTGGTTCATGGGTTGTTCTAACCAGACAATGCACTAAAAAAATTGGAGGTGAAAATAATACTTTTATTCACATTTTTATTGAAAAAAATTCACTGCGCCTTCAATCGCCACCTTCGTTCGTTTCCAACACCCTCAAGGGGAAAAAGGTAAGGGACGTCACAAACGCAACACTCCTAACTGACAGGGAAGACTGTGACCGTGCCAGCAAGCTGTAGCTGTCAAGTGTTACTTGGTTTAAACATATTTTGCACACTTCATCAACAGGATTAAAAACTCATGCGGAAATATTCATGTTGGTCCCTGTCCCCGCCCAGGATGGGTCGGTGCACTGTAGCAATACAATTTCTAAAGCTTGTTTACATACCCCCAAAGACCTGAAATTACGGAGAGCACAAACCAGTGCAGTCAAGATCTAATGGGACAAGTGACAAGGCCCTGGGAACCGATTTGACCCATGTAGCGAACACTTTGCAGAAAGTTACCTTGATTCATCAAATATGATGATGTTAAGGATAGGTTTGGCAAAAGAAAAAAAAAACTTACTGCTGTGGCCAAATGCAGTCCCATCGGTGGACAATGAAAGGATTCGTGTAATAAGGCATTACTCATGCAAAACCATGCACGAACATTGATTCATCACTTTTTTTGCAGTATTTACAAATTAATTAGCAGCATGATTCTGATTTCAAACCTTGCATTACAGCAAAATATAGGTCTAGTAGTTTTACGACTGTTACAGACTATATCACATAATAATCAATCGACTGTCACTGTGACAATGCCTATCTGGGATGTTGTTACAAAGTAATACATTGTAATGAAACATTACTGTGCTTATAATAATAATAAGAATAATAAGAATAGTTTATTCAACCTCCGTGAACGGAGAAAGTAAAATACATATAACTCGTACATCGAAATAGCATCACATTACACAATGGCTAAGTATTTACATGTAATGAGAAATAATAAGACACGTATATAAACCAATATAATTATAATTTCACCAAAGTAAAATACTTCAGATAGGAAAGTGTATATGCATATAATAATAATACTAATACTAATAATTATAATAATAATAATAATAATAATAATAATAATAATAATAATAATAATAATAATAATAATAATAATGATAAATTTTTAACCGAAGAGAGAAAGTAAAATACAGATAAATTGTACATCAAAATGATATGAAAATGATTCAGTGTGAACACAAGAATAAGAGACAAACCATCATAGGTATAATAATCAAATTAAAACGCTTAGAGACATCGTTACATTCAGCTCCCCTCATGCAGGAGATGCGGACCGGGCCGGCCGCGCGTTGCCCCCCTATAGGTTACCCGCCGGCATCAAGCCAACCCATGACCCGCAGAGCAGCAATGCCGCCAAGCCCAGCCACACTCCCCGTGCATACCACCTAAATTACATATAATACAATATAATACATGACAAGACCGCTAACCAGAGCCCAGCAACCTGTAAAAGCCGTGGTCCGCAGTTCCACCATATATATGGATCAACTAAACTACAACCCTACCAACCAAAAAGCTTTAGTCAGTAACATGGCCAGGTGATGACTGTCACTGTATGGTTTATTATAGTCATCCCTACTACAACATATTTCGAAGAGTCAACGATGCCATCACGCTGCCCAGCAGGGAGCTGTTTACTAAAGTTGAAAGAGTGTTGGGAGAAAGGAAAAAAGTCTAAAGGAGACAGTCCGTAACGTACAATTCTGTCAACCAGGGTACCATGAGGAGCTTCCCCGGTAATCACTGCTTTGGAGAAAAGGAATACAAAAAGGTCTCTGAAAGGAGAAGCAACGGCAAGAACTATTTTGCCCAGTGACAAAGTATCACATCTTAGGACATCGCTCACGTTTTGAATATCTAACGCAGATAGCAAAGCAGAATGATGGCACCGTTTACCAATACCCATTATACTTTGAATGGTAGCTCCCGGAGTTGATTCAAGCTGCCTGGCGGAAGATGGAATCCAGTCCATAAGTTAAGCAGGCAACCCCTACTGTTTTCCAAACATGAGCTTTAACAGCGGCCGCGAGGTCAGGATAACTTATCCCCACACCACTGAGTCAAAACATGGATCGCCTAACTTTCGATATTCTTGAAGTTACATGGACGGCTGAATCCAGATCTTGTCTGAAAATAACGCCTAATGTTTCAATTTCTGAGACGTTACAAAGATCAGCATCACCTAAGTGCCCTTTCGGCTCCTTAACAAAATTTACATGACCGGCAATCATACACATTGACTTTTTAAAATTGAAGGCAAAACGCCAGGTATTTGCATAGAAGAAACATATGTCAATAAGAGACTGTGGCGGAGGGACAGTGGACGCAAATAGTTACATCATCGGCATACGCAAAGGAGTTAGGAATAGTGCATCCAATTTCTAAACCAGCGGAAGAATAGCTAAGTTTACAGAGCAGCTCATCCATAAAAATGTTGTACAATTTTGTACATCGAAATGATAAGACAATAACTCAGTGTGTACACAAGAATAAGAGAGAAACCAACATAGGTATAACAACCAAATTAAAACACTGGGAGACATTGTTACATTCACCTCCCCTCATGCTTAACGTTTCCTATTGAATTGATGAAAAAAAATGGGTGGGAAACATGGACAAACAAGGACCAATCTTGTTCCATACCCACGTCTGGGGTTGAACAGTCTATAAGAGGTCCCAGGGTTGAGTTAGCTGGCCACTGCAATTTGTATGGCATATTACAACAATTACTGTACATTGCTAGGCCCATAACCAGATAACACTTGTTCAGATAGCTACCACTTTCACGCCTCATCTGCGCAGCTGCCACGTGGGCGGCTGGCCTTCAATCTCATTCAGTCATGTGCCACTGTTTGTAACAGTCCACGGGTAGCTCCCAATAATTGGGTGCAAAAATTCTCGAGTCTTTGTCATTAATACGGACACAGAAGATAAGTCAGTCAGAGGAAAATATTTACCAGTGTTACAGGATGGATACGATCTGAAATAAAAGGTCATAAGCACCTGTACTGATAACGGTTTTTTTTCGGAAACGTAAATAACTGTCCTCCAAGGGTCGCGAGGTTGCTGCCGGGAAGGTCTTGTGATGTTACAAGCCATTCATAAATGTAAATTTAGATTTAATCATCCATAGACCATACAGATGGAATGGGAAAATAAACTGTTTGTACAGACTAGAACATGCCGTAACCGTAGGCTATAGCTGTTTCTGTGAATGCTAGAATTTGAAACACTTCAGGACTTGGCCCATCCTGATGCAAATTCCAATTTATTGCATGCATGCTTGTTCTTGTCAAATGGAGTCTAGTGTTTTTTATATATATATAGGAAACACCTCGGTTGCAACAAATTATCATAGCCCAGACGGCTAGTTGGGATCGTCCGCCTGTCCCATTCTTGCACTCTCTTCAGTCTTAGACTAGTGACGGCAGGGTGCTGCGCATCCCACTCATGTCTGTAAAGCAGAATGATCTTTTCTTCTGTTGCTACAGCTTTTTTAATTTTTCTTCTTCATCCTTATTAGACCGCATACATGAAAAACTGAATTCAGACTCTCCGGAATCATCATATGTGCTGTATCTACCATGGCTATTGGCTTATTGAAGTCACTCTGGCTTATAATACATTCACCCTGTCCAGCAGGTTGAGTTTATGACATCACTAACACTTTCCCACATCGGACCACGAGCGTAGAAAATTCCTGCGCTTTCATGTAGCAATTGTGGTGCACTTTAGGAGCTAAAAACAATATTCGAAAATGAAATTTAACATTTTGGTTTTCAGATATTGATCATTTCTAGCCACCCTAAACATCAACTTACTAATTTTCCATTCAATCAAGAGGACCTTTACCTTAAGACTAAATAATATGACAATTAATTTTCAACATATTTTAAACATTGTACAAGTCTTTTGATGAGTCTGTAAAAGGCCATCTCAGGTAAAAGTAACATCTTTCATCCATTCCCATGTGTTTACCTAAAGCTAAGTAACCTGATAATTAATTTTCAGTACGCTAAATGATCTGATAATTAAGGTTACATGATTATCACAGTGATGGCGTTCTTTTAAAACTATTTTATATTCATTATTAATTACCTTGCGGGGCCCTGGTATTACAGACACAGAGTTAAAGTACCAAAGTATATAGTACATTGAAAGTGCTTACGTCCATGTGAACAATGCATTTAAATTTTGTTGCAGATGGTCTTTAACCACTAAGATGTCCCCAACACGAAAATGACTGTGCTTGTTAAATTGCATTGCATATTATTAAGTACACCTTATGGCTCAAACCAGTGATGTTAAACACATGCCAGTTGGTCTTTGAAATACTGCTACTAAGCCGGATTTCGACTTGATTTAAACATATTTATTTATCCCTGATGACCGTATAGTACAACAAAGACAAACATGTTGGGTTCTCCCGACACAGAAATTGAGACATACTGTATATATAAAAAACACACAAGACCTTACAAGGTATGCTACTGGTACATAATGTATGGTTGTATACCATAAATATCTTCAAATAAGTGAAACACCTGCGTTGGGTAAGTGTATACATATGACAAAGCATCAGAAAGGGTATTAAATTCAATATTATGTGACAGTTCCCACTCGTCAGGGCATGTTTGTGACACTTCATCTTATGGTTTACAATAACTGGTGACCTAAGAATCAGATGGAGAGAAAAGGAAAAGAAAGGAACAGAAAAAATAAAAAAGAATGATGGAAAATATACTCGAAAGACAGAAAATCCACTTTATCCAATATGTTCTTGGACTGCATAAAAATTTGTATATTCAATAGATCTGATAGATCAAAGAGAAAAATACAACCATGAAAATGTCATATGTGTAAAAGCCTGGCACGTGGCGTGTGAATGATCAGGCTAGGATGAACACCAGAAGATGAGAGAGGTATAGAGTACAGCTGAGAACTTTTTTTCTAAAATCTCAATGCTTCAAGCAAAATAAAAAAGATGATTTAGGTCATCAGTCGGGTGGCAGCAGAAGCAAAAGAATGCCAGGAATAAAATTAAGTAAACTTTACTTTGAGGAGGTCTGAGTTAACTCTTTCAGTCCCAACTGTGACTAAAATCGAACTTCTCGACACAAACTGCTCTGAACTGTAAAAAGGGGGGCTATATTCTGGCTCCTTGTAAAATGACCTTTCATTTAAGTAGCGGCATACAGGAAGCTACATAGAATAAAAGAGTCCAGGTCAACAGCTTTCCTCTGCATTCTTTGGGTGCATTGCACCCAAAGCGTATTGAGGAAAGCTGTTGACTTGGTCCAAGATGTGGCACTGAAACAGTTCAGATTTGAGAACCTAAATGCATCTGGACCTTACATTATTGTTTGGACAGCAATGACTGTAGCAAAGTAAACAGGGCCACTTTCCATGACCAGCAGAGTAACTTTTAATTTGGCTTTAACAATTAAGAGGGAAATAGATAATTTTTCATGGCTGAGAGTGTGTTTTTGAACACTCTAGTATGCCTAACATCTGATAGATCTGTATAAAATTTAGTGGGAATTTTAAGAAGGTCAACATGATGAATCAAGAGTGCTATTAGTGCCACCAATACGTCAACAAAGAATATGACTCAAAATGTGCGAAGATTCATGAAATTCACAATTCAGAGAAATAGTAAGGCTTACTTCAGCACTTGTATAATGTGGCTGTATTATGTGAAGAGGGTAAGTACAAACTATGTGACCATGACCCATTTTCTGAAGGTCACGGAGGGAAAGCATTTCAGGAAAGGATTTTTTTATGATGGTCATAACATTTTAACCTCCGACGTATATTCATAGATCATTACAGTGACACTATATAGACAAGTCTATCATGCATCCAGTTATGGTGGTGCCACATGGTGATATTAATTGGAGCTAACATAATAGATATTAGAAACATTATTGTAATGATAAAATAATGGAAGTACAATATGCATTAGGCCAATGGTAAATGCTTGTAAAATTTTGGGGGACCCTAACATATTTTTCAAGATCATTAAGCACTTAAAAAAGAAAAGAAGATAAATTCGATATGGTGAGAGAAAATAAGGCAAATAATTCTAGATGTGTCATTTCTGTGCATTGTATTGAAGTTTGGTACTGCACAATGTAAATAACCTGTAGGCACTATATCAACGCCCCACAGGGATTGTATATAAATAATTGGATGAGGGCATATAGATTTGCCCCGGTACAACCATGAATGAAGGCATGCACCTGGGGTTTTGTTTTTTTCTTGGGTTGATTATACAGTCTTACTTAGTCATTCATTACCTTAGGGAAAATGTTGATCCGACGTTAGACTCATAACATGTGTGTTGCATGTATCTGAAAAGGTATGTCAGTTTCAACCATGCGACTTTGCGGAAACATCTATCAATATATAAAAGTGTGCACCTGGGGTTTTGTTTCTTTCTTGGATTAATTATCTTGTGTTAATTCATCATTCATTAACTTGGGGAAGATGTTAATTCGACATTAGTCTTGTCGCATTTGTGTCACATGCATCTCAAAAAGTATTTGAGGTTCAACCATGAAACATTATGGAAACTTCTACATGTATCAATATATGAAAGTGTGCACCCGGGGTTTGTTTCCTCCTTGGATTAATTATCTTGTGTTAGTTAATCATTAATTATCTTCGGGAAAATGTTGATTCGACGTTAGACATGTCACATTTGTGTCGCATGTACCTCCAAAAGTATTTGAGGTCCTATACCTGTCACATGCCATATTCTTTCCAATGCTGATGGGGGCTTTGACAGGTAGGGGCATCCACACTTATTTTATTTTACTTATTTATTGGTTTTTTTTTTTTTTTTTTTTTTTTTTTTTTTTTTTTTTAATGTTTTTTTTTTGGGGGGGGGGGGTTGTTTTTGTTTTTTTTTGTTACGGTGATCCAGTTGGGCATGTTCTTCTAGATGGAACCACTGCTCCTAGGTACTCTATGTGCTAATGCTTAATGTTTAAAGCGTCAGGAGGATAAACAAAATGAACTCTCCTTATTGGCCAATTATTGTTAACAGGAAATTGTGAAACATGAAAAATAGCCTCTAAACCAGTGCTGCCACATGGGAGAATATCCCTCATTACATTTCAGCAGAGCACTAAATATATAAGCCTCTTGTTATTTCCACTGTTTTCTGCCACCATTGAAATAAGTGAAACCAGAAATGCAGCAAAATTAGATGAATTCATAGTTGCCAATGTAAAGTATATATTCATGCATCCCTCAGGTGTGGAGGCAGGCTGTGTACATCTGGACAACTGGGTGGATATACGTGGATCAGATAACACAGAGCTGGCCATGAGACTGCTCACAGATATCAATAATGCACATGGACATTTCTTCACTGATCTCAATGGGTTTCAGGTATGTACATTATGCAGCTTCATACCTAACAGGAGGTATTCATATTTTACCTTTTTTAACTGCAGATATGCTCTGGTCTCTTCAGTTGCTAGGCAACAGAATTAAATGTATGCATTCACTATGATGAGGGTACTTGTACCAGTCATGTTATTTAACCATGCAGAAAAATACATCTTTTCTGACAAAAAATTGAAATACATGTATTCTAAATATAATCAGTGTCTTGTATGTTTTAAAACTTAGTCAATGACTTTTACTAAGCTTTTTGCTCTCTTGAGTTGCTATTGCATCATAGAATCTGATTTCTGAATCCTTGAACCAGTTTTGCCCATTATGCTCATATTTCCTATTTAAATCAGTCAAAGCAAGATTGCTGGCAAATGTTGCCCGGTTCCAAATTTTCTGTTTGAGTTTAAAATCAAGATTTTTTTATAAATAAAAATTGCACCATGCAGATAGTACTGTTAGTCAATAGCAGGGCTAGATTTTACGAATTTTATTGGGTGGTCAGATAGACAACCATCACCTTGCATATGGTTGTCCACCAAAGAATCTTGTGGACACAGGTCAATATAAAAAGGTAGGTCCAGGCTCTCTGTTCCTTGTGTTTTCTGATTAGTTAATACGCACAAGATTGATAACCGCAGGAAAATTAAAATAGACCAATGGAACATTCCAATTGTAATTGCGTGTTGGATGGCTTTTGACACAGTAAATGGAAATGGTAAAAATCGCTCTTCCAGTCACTGGTCGCCTGTTGTAAGCCAAGGAAGTGAGGATGTTGAGGATGTCAAAGGGCACCCACTGTAGATACTCTGGGTGTCCATGTCAAAATTACAGGGGCGTCGGGTCACCAGACACCAGTCAAAATTCAGCCCTGAATAGCATTCCTTTGCACACTAGTGGCCACTTCCTGCCAAGGAAAGTTGTTGACACAGCCTCAAATCAAGGTGGGAATAGCTAACGTGGTCAGTTGCCTTTGATTTTCGGGATTAGAAAAACAATGAAAGGTGACAGTGAGCAAAAAAAAAATCATATCCAATCCAAATCCAAATTCAGTGATCTGTGACGGTGTCCTCCATTAGACTGAGACGAGAATTTGACCCTTGATGTGAAAGGGGTACAAACGAAATGAAACGTTTCCCATTTAAAGCCATCTGCAGTATTACAGAAACATCTCATAGACCACCTCCAGTGATAGCCAAATTGGGTCTCCTATGACAGATGGTCTTTAGAGACAGGGACAACTGTTTACTTAAATTGAATATGTCTTAATATTTTAATTGATATCTTATTTGCTTCCGTTTTTGTGACTACATGTATGTTGTCTGGAGTATCCAAAGCACTTATAAATCTTGCAATGCCAACTGTCACTCAAGTAAAACTACTTGAGAGGAACTGCTCGTCATCAGATTTTGGATGCTAGATATGTTCTGTGTAAACAGACCTTTCATTTCAGTACCAGCATGCCTATAGATCCACAGAATATAATTGTCCAGGTCAACAGCATTCCTTGGTGTGTTTTGGCTGCAATCCACCCATAGCAGGCTGAGGACAGCTGCAGACTCAGTCAAAAACTTGGCACTGAAAGAGTTAAGGAAACCTGTGGGGGTTACAGTGGAACCTGTCTTCAGAGGCTACCCACAGCGATCAGCAAGTTGTGGTCTATCAAGAGAGGGACCTTTGTATCAGTAAAGCCTTAATGACTACTTCTCATCTCTTTGCAGGTACACCGCAGAAAACGGTTAGCAAAGTTGACCCTTCAGGGCAACTTTTATCCCATGACTACCATGCTGTATGTAGAGGACCAGCTCTTCCGAGTCACACTACACTCAGCCCAGAGCCATGGAGTCTCGAGCCTCAACACTGGTAAGCATTAACCCTTTGCATCCAGATCTGAAACGATTTTGTCCAGGCCATATCTTTGGAACTATAAATGCTAGCCCTTTGAAATTTTCATGGTTGTTAGATTTCAAGTAGGAGTGCAAACCAAATTACTTTTTTGTACTAATTGATCCATTAACACAGACCATTAAGTAGCTCAAAATCACCTGCACAGTTTTGTCCACGGATTTTCTTGGAAAGTATAATAAATGACCTTTCAAAATTTGCAATCTGGGTACCTCTTATATTGGAGAAGTGCATAAGCTTTTCACACTTTACTTACTATGATATACAAATGTACATCATTTGTATTTTCCTCCATGATTATTGTGGGCGGGGGATATGACTAGCGTCAGCAGCTACTTGTTAACAATTGAAAGTTCACTAGCAACAAAATGCGATTTGAATGGATAGATGTGACCCATGAAGAAAATAAACCCTGGGTCAAAGCATTCCAAGGACAGTTTGTTTATATTCAGTTTTAAATCGGGAGGGGGGACCATTGTGAGCCAAAGATTAAAATGCAGATCAACACACGAATGCAGACAGCCACCATTTCAGAAATAATGTATGTTTTGCTCATGTGCAGGCTGGCTGGAGGCTGTACTAGATCGCCGCCTAATGCAGGACGACTGGCGAGGTCTGTCTGAGGGTGTCCTCGACAACCGACTTACACACAGCAGGTTTAGTATTCTGATGGAGGCTAGGAGAAAAAAAGCCACAGATACAGATGTAAGTTTTGGATTTAAGAAAAAAAAAAAGAGTTCGGGCCTCTCCAGTGTGGATACAAAAACATCCCCCTGAATATAGTGCTTTCACGAAGATTCTGTGGCATAAATGGCAGTCAGCAGCTTTTTGATCCTCCTCTATTCCGAGTAAGAAAGAAGGACTATCATTGGTTTATAGCCATGAGACATTCGATGTGTCTCTCTGTGCACCCTAATAACAGTCAGCAATTTGTCTGATTGTGGCGCACTATGACTGAAGCTGTCTTAATGTCACATTTCAACATACTTAATTATACACATGCAACTGTTTGGCACCACACAATGCAAGGATACGTGCATATTACTTGGATGTGGTCCTACGTACTTGTTGGAGGCTCACCGAATGCTGAGTTATACCTACTTTCACTATATGGGGGGTGCAAGGAAGATATTGATACAGTACAATAAGCTGAAATGCTCTGTGTGGAACCTTATGAATTTTGTCTTTGACTTTCAGTGTAAGAAAAGAAATGTTAATGTGGATGGTGGGCAACAGACCAAATGTCACCCCTTGAAAACATTGTCGACAATTGTTTCCTAGGGGGTGACATTTGGTTTGTCGCTAAACACGCATGTTAACATTCATAGAATGTGGCTAAACCACTGGGCCTCTTCTAGTCAGTAGTTATTTGGCCTTGTGGCTTTACTAGTAGGCCTATCCCAGTCCCAGTTATTTACTAGTCATTTGGCTTAACCAGTAGGCCTGTGTGAATCAATGGTTATTGAGTCTTGTGGATTATTAAATCAGTTGGTCTCTCCCAGTCAGGCTTAACCAGTAAGGCTCTTGCTACCCATAGGGTTACATGACCATGTGTGGATGAACAGTGAAAGGTTGAAAAAATAATGTCTTCATCATGTTCATTCTGAGCGAGATATGTACTGAAAGAGATATCACATTTCATTGACAACCATGCACCTGGGTCACATGGGCCATGACTACAAACTAGTTTGTCATGTTTACTTTTTCTTTGAAATATTTGTAGTTAAGTGATCATGCTGCAAGAAGACAAAAAAATTCCAAAGGGAAATTTAAAAAATGGATCTCAATTCATGCTATGATGATAAAGGCCTAGGTCAGTGTTTTTGCATTAGCTACTTTGCAATTAAACCGCCTTTCCAGTCAGCTGTGCGCCACTGAATAGAAACAGCAACTCAGAAATTCTGGTAATGTAAAAAAAAACACCACCAACTTTACACTAAGCATGTATGTTGGTCCTTGGGAGAGATAAAGCTCTTTCATTAAGAAAATTTGAATGTAGCTGATATATGTAATTTGTGGTTAGCATAGGACATAGGTTTTTAAAGAAACTGTGTGAGAGTACCACGAAATTCAGCATTTTAGTCGAAGACAGTCTATTGAAGGCACTGGTATGTACTTTCGTAACAGGGAGACACTATAATTTTGTCTCCTTTTTTGGTTAAAAAATAACGTGAAAATTGAAAAATCGGAGATACCGAAGCCAAGAAGCATTAAATATCATTGGATAGCCTAAAAACCCCAAACTAAGATAAAAACATGTGCACCTATATATTCTAATCATGCACCCAGCTTTTCTACAATGCCTATAAGCAGGACATGCACATTATTTTTATTTTAATTGTCCTTCCATCCTAGGACCATTTTGTATCACTTGATGAAATTTTGAGTTTGAGAGTATAACATGAAAAGAAAAGTAATCTCCCTATGGGAGTATAATTTTGCAGAAGAAGTGCCACTGTATAACCGATTTTATAAATACAAAAGTCCACAGTATCCAATTATTTAAACGTCATTTGTGATACATTTTGCAAAATGACTACATAGAACAATATCTTGCCATTGCATGGTCTATAAGCCACACAAAGAAGTGCGATGGAGTCAATCAAGCTTAGTTACTCATGTATATGCACACAACAGTCGCTAAATATGTGTCTATATAAATGACATGTATATCTACAGAACTCTGGTGCTGCCAGCTTCCCCTCGCTGCTCAGTCACCTGACCAGTGACCAGCTCAACAATCCCATGGTGGTCCTTTACGTCATGCAGAATCACACCATCAGTGACCTGCCCGTTGAGCCACTCTCTGAAGCCCTGCCATGTGACCTTGCGCTTCTCAATTTGAAGACTCTACAGACATACAACAGCCAATCACAGGTTTTGTTGCAACTGCACAGACGTGGCATTGACTGTGCCTTCACCCAATCCTATGGTCACTGTTCCACCAGCTTGGGGCAGGTATGATAATCTACTATTTATTTTCTTTGCATGAGGTATTTACAAAAGGTGAAGTACATGTACATGGATGACAGTTATATCCATTTACCAGACACATGCCTCTTGAGCAGTTTGTACCCAAAAAATTGTTTAAATTCATTGTAGTAATTGACTGGAGGCAATCCTCTGGTCTTGACAAAGATTACATTCTGGGAGGTTAGTTGTCAGATACAAAGTCGGTTTTTAATGAGCTTTGCTGGGAGTGTTTCCATAATGAGCATTTGATTACCTCTGTCCCAAATTTTAGTGCCATATTCTGTCATTGGTAGCACATACGAAAATATTAAGTTTGCAGTCAGCTAGTTGCTAGTTTGCAGCTAGCTAATTGCTAAGCTGTTGCTTGTTGGTGGCTGTTCACTGGAATGGACTGATATATTTGCGAAACATTTCAGCTAACTGCAAAATGTCACAAAGTAGCCACCAGCGAGTATATCGCATTTGTACCATTAGTATATTCTTCTAGGTGGGAAAGGGTAATGCAATTTATAAGCAGACATGTGAGACATTCTGGCAAGAGACATGTAGAGTCTCCTGTATGTTGTTCAATTTTGGGAGGTTACAGATGAATAACATTAGCTAGTACTAATGTAATTCTTCTGTGTATGTGTCATTTGTTATGATGAAATACAAGTGTGCATTATATCCGTATATTGGTGATGGGCTCAATTTGGTGTACATGTAAAGTTTTCAATTTTAAACTCGCTGCCCATACCAACAGTCCATGCTTTTCCTTTTCCAGTGGAAACAACAAGTTTCTACTTTATCACTAACCACATGGACTCATTACATCTGGGAAGGATGTATTAGCACACTATCAAAATGCAAGCACTAAATTTTAGGTTAGTATGCAACCATAGATGCTTGATTCACCAAGTGTAGTCCATGCTATTTGAATCAAACAGGGGAACATAAGTCCAAACAGCCCTGGTGAAACAAATTCTCTGGCAGCTGATTAGTGAAAAGTTCAGTGGCTAGGCACGCTTTAGTGGCAGCTGACCCGGAATTTGATTATTAAAGCAGCTAGTCGACTGCCCGGAATTGCCAGTGACAGGTGTGTGAGAAAACTCAAAGCTACATTGTAGCTGCCCAGTAGCCAAAGATTAATGGGAAAATGATAAACAGCCAATGGAATACCTGGATTGCCTAGTTTAGGTTAGCAAGAAAATTACTGGCTAGCTGGCTGGCAGTATCATCGAATCAGTTTTCCTTTTATTATCAGTAAAGGGAGTGGTGAACTGTTTTGCATGGTAAAGTTTTAAGTAATAGCAAGTAAGCGGGTAACTAGCCACTGGTTAGCAAGAGAAACTTAGCAGCAAGGTCTGTCTCTCTCTGAGGGTAAGGGGGCGCAGGATCTAAGTTTGAAAGGGTAAAGGTGGAATGAGGTTCCATAATGTAGTTCACATACATGAAACACAAATGTTCTAGCTTAATCCTTAAAATATTCACATATGTACCCAAATAATTTTTTTCAGGTTTTGGCTTTTTTTCCTGAGACTTTCTCAAGAAATGTGGTGCTGACAGTGGCCTCTTAAAAGTAACACAACTTTTATATTATTTCAGATTAAATGGACCACCCTGTTCTCCCAAATGAAAATTAGCAACTTTGAAGAGTGCAACTTGACAGGGGTCAAAGTCAAGGTCAAACCTCATCGTGCTACAGTCTACATACCACCAATGGAGATCAAAACTTACAAGGTTACCACCAGGTGACAATGACCCCTATAATCCATGAAGGACCTTTGCAGAGCCTGTTCTAGGGATCAACTAGAATTCCACCTTCATGCACCTGTAAGAATCCCCTACCCTGCCTTAATTATTGCGGCTACTGTTTTTCACTGGACTGGAAAATGTATCCCTTAAATAAGGTCTTTTTTTTAGTGTTCAGTGGCTTAAGGTGCATGTAGGCATGTTCTGAGTGGAAACCTCAATGTAGTGTTTCTGTTACAAAAATATATGCAGACATGATTTCACATTTTCGAAACCAGTGTTCACTTAAAATTATATTTAAATTAGTCTATTTATTCCAATTTTTGCCTATATTGGTTGGTTCTTTCAATGCAAGTCTCAGAATGAGATATTCTACACATACATGTATTCAGCTTTTTTGATGCTCATACCTTTTTAAGTGATTAGCCTACTCCACTATATTTCAAACGTGTTTAAAGTCAGATGGTAAATTGCTGAAAATTGGCACGGACAACAGAAAATCACGTCATCAAGATTCCATTATCAGCACTCTAGATCTTATACCGGACCTTTGCGGGTAGTTGACAGTGCAGTGTCAGTGGAAAGTCTTGTACCCATTTTAGAGTGGTCTACTGGTTGTCTACATCAGTGGTCTCCAGGTGGTACTTTTGCCTGAGGAGCTATCCCCGGGTGTACCCTCTGGAAATAAAATTTGAGTTGATGACACTGTTTGGTGCTGGTACTAGCCTGTGGGCCACACTTGAGTGCAAAATTTTATTTTACAAAGTGGGCAGTGTTATTGGCAAATTGCCCCCCCCCCCCCCCCCCCCAGCAGTGACCCTCCAGTGGGCATGGTGCAAAACTTTCCGACAACAACGAACAGCAACCCAAATGGTCATGTTGCATGAAAACTTCATGTAGTTTGATGAACTGGACCAGGCAAAGATCACAATGTTGAGTGGTGTGGGGCGACCGGTTTCTTCTTTTTTCAAGACTCACCAGGAACTGTTGGGGAGACAACGAAAAACCTTTTTATATACCAGAGAGCGATATTTCTGTTTTTATGTAAAACACGTTGTTGTGATTGCATAATACAGAGGTCCAGGCTTTCTGTGACGGTAATCATCACCTTGAGCAATGATTTAAATGAACATCCAATCCTAGTGGACACAAGAATTCTGTGTTAACTGTCGGTACAATGACGGGGCAATTATTGTACATGAAGTGCATTGAGAAGGGAAACTGTAGCTTCCCTATAACCCTGAGTAAGGAGTTAAAGACGGTGTGACCCCACAGAAATAACATATGAATCCTCCTTATGTAGTTTGGCTTGAACAGTTTGTTTATTCTTTATTTTAATTTTGCTACAATTACAATGTTGGGGTGGCTAACTATTTAACCCATTCCTTATCAAGTCATGCAAAAGTGCCTGAATTTAAACTGTCTGCCTTTATGTTTTCACTTGAATGTCATGTTATAAGAACAAACAATTTTGCTGAGAATTGTAGATGTGTCTTTTCATGATGGCATGTAGACCCTCTGTCAATAGCATTCCACAGCACAGGGTGGTCATTTTGGATAAATATAGACAGTTAGATCATTCTGAAAAGGAAAGGGTTTAATCTTTCATTGCTGTAAGTGAGTATTTTTGACTTGCAGGTAGCTTAAATCATATAATCATATCGTATTCACATTCTTCATGCCAAGAGCTTTCATTCAATTATTTGCAAGACTACACTTATGACAGTTTTCACAAATTTGTTTTTCTATGTTGGTGTAGGTCAACCTCTTTCCTTGGTGCACTTTGCATGCATAGTGCAAAGTGCTCTGAGCAAAACTATTGACTTGGTGTCTAACTTGGCAATGAAAAAGTTAAATCACGCATGGCAAAATGTTGGTGTGTCCTCATTCATATTAAACATGGTATATGTCAACTCAGGGAGAGAGGCTGGCCTGAAACATGCCATTGAATGGGCATAGTGAGATGCTTAGGTACAGCAAAGGTACAATTGCGTACTCAGGCAGTCTCAGATATGTGGAATATCAAGGATATGTTAACATACACAAGACGTCTATTATAGTTTGTCTTTTTTATGTAAAGTGGTCTATCTGCATTAATCTCCATTGTCATCGGGATGTGAACTTTTGCATATTAAAAGAAGCAAGAAGTATGTACAAGAGGGGTAGCCCTGTTGCTCCAATGGCATGAACAAGTTATGCTCAGACCAAGGAGCATACCACTTAAGGTATCCCTTATAGCTGTTTTAATTATTAAAAACAATGACAATTCATCAATTTTTAAAGTAGGGGTTGGGGGTGAGGAGACAATGTTCCATTTTACTTTTTTTTCTAAAAATTGAAGTGTTGTCTGTATCCAAAGATCATTATATAAATGTTGAAATAAGAACATCATGGTAGTGCTGCTTTTATCAACCAAACGTAGCTCCTGTTGGAAGCTTCCCAATTAGACCTTCAAGCCTAAACAATGTGCGAGTCAACAACGAAACCACATGAACTCGAATGATTTCACATACTTTTATATGAAATTAGTTTTACTATTAACAAATTCAGCTTATTGTGTATATGTGAACTTATATATTGAGATAAGTATGTCCATGGTGCTCCAAAGATTGTATTATGCAGGCCAACTCAGGGGATTACACTTCAGTCTTATTGGCGCCATCGGTGTGTGTGTACAGTATAAAGAAAAAGACACAAATTTTAGGTCCTGTTCCCCCATGAATTAGGACTGAGTCAGCAGCTTTCTGTCACAATGGTGCATGGTTGGCAGAGCTACAACACGCTCGCCTTTCACCTCTGTGGCCCAGGTTCCATTCACGGCCCAGGAAGCATGTGGAAAGAGTTCCTACCACTATGACTGTGCACTGTGGTTTTCTTTGAGTCCTTCGGTTTCCTCCACCAAACATGTAGGTAGGGAAGTATGTGCCACCATCTGTGCCATGGAGAGTGATTAATATAGGCTTGGCCTGCTTTGCAATCTATGTAAAATATATGGGCAGGTACTTTTTTTTTCTTTCTGTCACATGGAACCAAGGTGAAAGGTAATCTTGACTCTTTCAGTGCCAACTGAAATTATTATCAAACTACTGAAAAGTAACTGTTCTGAATTATAATGATGGTACTAGACTCAAGTGCATTGTAACACCTTTAATTCAAGTGCCCACATGTCTGTAGCTACACAGAATATAATCGACCAGGTCAACAGCTTTCCGTGGCTCTCAGTGTGCTGCACCCAAAGCACACTGAGTGAAGCTATTTTCTGCTTCCAAAATGTGGCATTGAAGGAGTCAATCTGAATTTTCTTATTAGTGCCCAGGGGATTGAAAGGGAGGGCTACAATAGGATTACACTTGCTTCAATTTCTAGTCTGCAGATGGGTAAGTGAACATTCTGACTATCATACATACAGATACCAAAGCACTTAAAGTAAATTCTGTTATGAATGTTCAAGATGTCACCAAAGATCTTACAGGTCATATGCCTGGAGTACAATGTATCACTAATGAGCATCAGTGGGAACCATTAAGGTATGACAGAGATCACATGGTCATCTCTGTGGCACCTAAATTATATTTATATTTACCTTTCAAGCAACAAGGCATGCAGGTATATATATATATATATATACATATATATATATATATATATATATATATATATATATATATATATATATATATATATATATATATATATATACAGTGAAACCTCCCTATACCGAACGCCCATGGGACCGAACAAAAGTGTTCGGTATAAGGAGGTGTTCGGTTTAGGGAGGTTTCCACATTGTGGCCTCATGTCTTACCAACCGTACTATACAGATACCAGATGAGATCATTATGGTGGGAGATACTCATGTTAACTACATGTACATCATCAAATAAATGAACAACTAAGAAGTAATTTTTGATTGTTTTATGATTTGGGAAAGATGTACTGACTATGATAGAGCAAAGTTCAGATGTATACATGCACATATATATATATAATTATTAAAGAACATTAAAACATATAGTGTATGTTCATATTGAAATAACATGCTTAGGGCCTTGCACCTATTTTAGCAGAGCTGTTGCTCATTTCAGTCTGCTGGTACTCCTTGAAATTAAATCCCCTGGCTTTGGTGAGACAAACATAATGACTTAATTTGTAAGTTATTGTTCGTTAGAATGATCAAAGAAAACACCCAAAACTGGTCCAATTATCCCTGAGAGGATAGGAGCAAGTTGCTAAGTGACATTGACACTTTCACCCTCCACCCTGCTGTTGCCATCTATAGAAGTGACAACAGGTGTTCAACAGCTTGTCTGTGGATTGTTTCTATTGCTGCTGGTATAAGCAATAATTAAACCTGTCTCTGAAGTTAATCTGGTTAGTTTCAGCCTTATCAGTAATTACTCCCTGCAAATACACAAAAATATACTGAATGTGTGTTCAGTATAGGGAGGTTTTTTGGGAAAATGGTGTTCATTTGAGGTGTTCATGTTCACTATAGAGAGGTGTTCAGTATAGGGAGGTTTGCTTATAATGGAAGCATATGGGGAAAAAAATGGGACCGAGAAAAAGTGTTCGGTATAAGGGGGTGTTCGGTATATAGAGGTGTTCGGTAAGGGAGGTTTTACTGTATATATATATATATATATACAGTAGGCCTATATGTTACTTAAGTGAACAATAACATTTATTAAAAAACTTAATAACAGACCAGCATATGTGTGATATGGGAGGCATGTGTGGATATACACCAAACTTCAGTGCCATTATTCAGCTGAGATAAACATGCTTTTTACACTTTTACACAAACTGTCATTTTTATTAATGGAGTTATTGTATTTTTATCAGAAATAAATATGAAGTTACATTTCACAGTCTGATATCAGCATTTTTTTATTGTGTGGATGATGAGTTGTGCTTGACATAGTTTGCGCTGTTATGGGTGCCCAGTTTCTCCTGAAGCCTGCTTGGGGGTGTTACGACTGTAATCACTATGGATCTGCCGTTTCTGCGTCCAAGACATTCACAACAGCTGCAGAACATACAGTCAAAAGAAACTTGATGTGGATCTGCGTGACCCACCTGCCACCCCAAGCCCTATATGCAAAGAGACCCAAAGAGTTGGGCCATTAGCAACTTTACTTCACCTTCATTGCATGAGAATTTTGGATTTATCCCCTACTTTGTACCATATTACATTGAAAACCCATGGGATATGGCCTATGTGATATTGTTGACCATATCCCATGGGTCGGACCACTTTTTACCATATTTGTAAAATCAGAGATATGGTTTTCCAAATATGGAAGGAACCAATTCCATATTTGGTATATCCAAACTCGCCTCATTACCTTGCCATAAATCACAGCCGAAAACCTGATGGTCCGTGGTATAAATCCCAGCCAAAGAGTAAGAATAAACTTGATTCTGTGATGCAAACTAGGGCCAAAAATTCGGGACTGGTGATTGTCCGAAAAAACAACACTCTGTAAGACGCACGTTGCGCAGTCGACTTTTACATCCAACTTCGAAGTGTCCCGCCAACAATTATTCAATACCTGAGCGGGCACAAAAATGCACCGTCCGTGAACAGCAAGCCGAAATCAGCAACACGCCACGTGCAGCCTTCTCTTGGGAAATTATTCTTCTTTTCAGAGGCCTTGAAGTCTAACATCTGTCCAAAACACTCCAGACTCTGTCGTCATCGTTTGTCCCAGCTGACGTAGCAGGGAGCCATCGCCGTTCCTTCGGGCAATGCTGGCAATGCTGCCGTCAGTGATGGGGCAAATCTGACGGCCAACAGTCGGTTGAGCTCCACGGGTGCATACTTTGGAATGTTTGCTGGTGCGACGTTCCAAGACAACGTAACCTTCCAATTCTCCTCTCCAACAAATTAGTCCCATATAGAAATAATAAAAAAGGGTCTTTTCGTCGACATTTTTGTCTGAAGCGACGGCCGTTCAAAAAAATCCGCCATTAGGCCTGTGGTCGACCGCTTTTCTTTGTTCTTTAAATTTTATATTCATACGCGCGGCAGGACTGTGTCAAAGCCCCATGTAATGTAGTGAAATAAAATGTTACAAGTGATATAAATGGTCCTTTTTTTCTTTCTTAATGGACCGTAGGGGATAAATACAAAATAACCCTCGTCGTTAATCTGTCTAAACCAAACTCCTTCGTTGTTTGCCTGCCTGCGCGCCTGATCACCCGTGCGCTTCGCGCTTGGGTGATCCGGCGCGCAGGCAGGCAAACAACTCGGGGGATTCAGTTTGACAGATTAACGACTCAGGTAGATTTTGTCTATGAATTATCCTACCTGCTGGCTGGATATTAGACAGGCAAGGCCCTGACGTCCTACAAGCTGGGTGAAATGGGATTGGCAAACTGAAGTTTCATGGAAGTTGATATATGTAGCGAGGCTCTGCTTCATAGAATCAAGTTCTCTGACCATGTATCTACCAATAGTTACCAGCTTCCCTTTGATTACAAAGGAAAGCAATTCTTCCCAGCCTAAAAACTGTAAAATGATTAATTTTTTCAGCACAAAGATGGACGTAGAGTCTGGCCAAAGCCACTAAATTAAAGCCCCAAACCTTGGCAGCATCAAGCTTACAGCAGAACCATTATAAGAATAAATGCCGTCAATTGGGAACTCCTGGTATTCATGAGGAGAATGGGTGTTCTCTACATATGTCATAATACACAATAGTGCATTATGCCAAATTCTTGGATTCACCATAACGTCACAGACACTGACCTATTAATATGTGCCGGATGGATATAAGTGTGTATTCCAATTCACTCCCATGTTTAATTGCCCTTTTTCAGAGGTAGATATAGATTTTGAGCTGCAAACCATTATTGCTTTTAAACTATACTCTGCTCTGGTAGGGCATGGGTCTTTATAACAATTTGATGTTTTGGGGAAGTAATCTTTTGACTCTGTTAGTCCAGCATGTTTTACATTGAATATGTGGGTTGCCATGATTGTTTGACCCCATTTGTTGTCAATGCTGTCCACACTTTTGATTGGCTGACTGCCTAAAGTGCCAGGATAATGAATCCAAGAATGTGTAGACAACATTCATTCTCTTCATAAATACCAGGAGTTCCCAATTCATGATGTTCTTGATTTATATGTACAATTAAATAAATTCATTAATCCTGCAAATTTTATTCAAAAAGAAGCGTTTTTTCAACTTGTTGAACAGCCAGCAGTCCGCAGCAGTTTTTCCAGATGGAGACCCTCCTCCAGGCCCCTGTTCCGTTGCGAGGCAGCAAAATTTCAGATCACTGTGCATCGTGATTAAGAGACCATCTCTTCATGGGCTTGGGCTGCCTCTTCATGGGGGTATGATCGAGTACCTCTTCATCCCTATACTTGTTATGCTATAAATTATGGCAAATTAGGCACACTATACCGAATGTATATTTAGGAGTATAAATTAATACCCTGCAATTATTCCATTTTACCCAAGAGACCGGGAAACTAAGGGTGTCTGAAGTGCATCAATCAACATGAACAAATCTCTCTTGTACATTCATTGATATACTTCAATATGATACAATTTAAAAAAGGTATCAATAATACAAGTCATTAATTACATAAGGACATACAAAAACTTGTAACTATAATACAAGGCAGTACTTGAGTCACTTTGTTGGAGTTATTCACAGGCTTCAAAGCATGCATTGGCAGTTAATAATACTACATGTTATATGAAATATAGTGATTATCATTATCATTAGGCCTTGGCATCCTGAGTGGGGATGGCAATTACGGTACTGTCGTACACTACATGTGGATCTTTGTTTCACCTTATACAACAGCATACTTACTGAATTAAATTTTTTTGTATGCTATCATAGTCCCTGGATTTTACACTTTTATGAACGGGAGTGGTGGTAAGCACTGCAACAGCCCCAATCGTAAACACAAATTTGCATGTATTGAATGACACAGTGGGCACCATGCATTAACCTGAGTGGGTCTTCAGCTACAATTATATCGTACTCGAGGGCATGATGTTTTGACAGCATATAAAATGCCTCTTTACTCTGATGAGAAGACATGTTAAACAGTATCCCAGTGTACGTTGAATTGTGTTACATCATTGGTGATAAAGCTCGTTTCAATGATAATCACCTTTCAGTTTTAATGAGTCCGAATAGTACAAAATGGACGTTAGCGACAGAGCAGGCACACGGAGCTGATTATGTTTCTGGCTGTCACACTGCTTACCACCACTCCCTCCAATACAGGGGC
Source organism: Hermodice carunculata (assembly GCA_964020975.1). Taxonomy (NCBI): domain Eukaryota; kingdom Metazoa; phylum Annelida; class Polychaeta; order Eunicida; family Amphinomidae; genus Hermodice; species Hermodice carunculata. The sequence continues at coordinate 46,755,045 of OZ026621.1, read as the reverse complement.
TAGATCAGGAAGCTGCCATGGATGGCAGCTCCCTGGCGAGATTTAGCGATTCTGTTTAACCATTAATACGATCAAATTAAATTTGCATCCTTACAAATTCAATATGTCATTTAGAAAAATGATATTGAGCTTGACAAATCATTTACAGATACCTCTACCTGGCCACAAAGGTTCTTCAGCTATAGAACAGTGATTTGCTGTCAAGGCGAACTATACTCGTCAAAAAAGAAACTTATATTGTAATATAAAGTAGATTCGATTTTTTGTAAGCCATATACAGCCAAAATATTTGGTCAAAAATTTAGTCATGTGGCCTCACCTTAGTTATGTAACGCCAATTTCACAAAAGTGACAGATTTTGTTTACATAAGATGAAGGAACACAAGTGAAGTTCCTGTCTCAAAAATGGCACAAGAATCTGCCATGCACTGGATCAAACTGGTGTCATTTTGCACCTGTTCTTTGTGGCATCAATGACCCAGGGGATCACCTGAGACCCCAGAAATCCTATAAATTGCCACCCTTACCAGCCCCCACATGGAAACCCATCAAGTTACCATCATGCCAAGAATCTCCAGGCAAGAAAGGGCCATAGCCATGGTCAAACGTATTGTTCTCAGATGAGAGCAGGTTCTGCTTAAAGCCAGATGATCGTCGGATTTTTGTGTGGCGACGACCTGGAGATCGTCTTGCTTCCAGTTGTATACAAGAAACAGAACGTTACTGTGGTGGCAGCATGATGGTGTGGACTTGAATTTCAGATGGTTGTCGCGCACCATTGGTCTTCATCCAAGCAATCCTCTGGGGGGAACGCTACATAAATGAAGTCTTGAGACCTGAAGTGCTTTCATATGCAGCTGCAATAGGAAATGATTTCCTGATTCAGGATGACAATGCCCCCCCCCCCCCCCAAAGCCAGATGTGGTTCAAACTTTCCTCAAGACCAGGGGATAATGTGTCTTCAGTGGCCAGCTAAGTCACCAGACTTGACCCCCATCGAGCATCTGTGGGATGTACTGGGGAGATGTGTGAGGCAGAATTTGAGGGAGACAAGTTCAGCAGATGATTTGAAAAGACTGTTGGGGGACCAATGGAATGCCATTGCACAGACTCTTATAAACAAAGTAGTGCAAGGCATGCGAAAACGCATTGAGGAGTGCATCCAAGAACATGGAGGTTACACCCATTATTAAACTTGCAAGATTTGTCTTTCAACCTCCCTGCCTTTTGTTCTACGGTCCAATGAACTATAGCAGCAGCCACAACCATTTTTCATCGAAACATATGAAAGACATTATGCTTCATTAATATACATTATTATTTGGCCTCTAGAGCATAAAGAAATAAAATAATGTTTAAGTGTATTCTGATATAAGTTTCTTTTTTTGATGAGTATACATACACAAATATAGTTAGTCAAGAAATACGGTCAAACTATAAGGGGTCTGTATTTTGTTGTCAAATGGGATTGTCAACTAAACTAGGCAAAATTAATAACCCTCCACTAAAAGCAATTCTTATATAAAAAAACACACATATTTTGAATATATTCAATATTTCTTTTATTCTGTATACACAATTCTGATCAAATGAAGTTACGCTTCATTGCACAGTGTCAATAAGCAGACAAAGTCTGAATCACAAGTTCGCCAGAGTACCTGTAGAGCGCTCAAACATGCATATGAACTGAGTGCAGAGTCCCATCAGAAGTTATCACAGATGGTGCTTGGTTGCATCAAAAGTTATCACAGACTGTACTTAAAGTTAAGGCATTTTCTGAGTTCAATAGAGCAGAAATTGACTCATCACTGTGTCACATGAAGCACCTTTAAATGTCCATTCAATAGGATGTGTAGCCACTATGGTTGTCAATGCACTGTTGGCAGCGTTTTCGCATGCTGTAGACGAGCTTTCTCACAAGTGCCTGAGGTATACTGTCCTACTCCTCTGGAAGATAAAGCCGTAGATCTGCGAAGTGTGAGTTAGGACCCATCTTCTGGCACACATTTCTTTTCATATGGCTCCACAGGTGCTCAATCGGGTTGAGGTCAGGTGAGCATGCTTGCCATTCCATCACATCAACACTCTCACTATCCAGGTAATCATGAACCACAGCTGAAACATGTGGCCTGGCATTGTCGTGCATCAGCATGTAGTTGTCTCCCATGGCAACCACATATGGAATAACATGGGGTTCCAAGATATCCGTTATGTACCGTCTGCTTGTCATTGTTCCTTCCATGATGACGAGGTCTGTCTTGCCATTAGCAGAGATGCCCCCCCAGACCATGATGCTGCCCCCTCCGTATGCAACTGTGGGCTGAACACAACAAGCAGCGTGTCTCTCCCCTCGCTGTCTCCATGCACGAACACGTCCATCACTTCTGTGGAGGGAAAAGCGACACTCATCAGTAAAGAGAACATTGCTCCATCCTGCACGTGTTGTACGGACATGTTCTCTTGTCCACTGCAACCGTGCAACCTTGTGACGTGGGGTAAGAAGCGGCTTTTTCACCATGCTCCGGGACCTTCAACCAGCAGCATGCAGTCTGTTACGAACAGTCTGGGTGGACATGCGTCTTTGGTGAGGATTGGCTCTCTCCAGCTGGCTCTGAACATCAGGACTTGTGCGGCTCCTACTCCTCAGTGCTGTATTGACAATAAAACGGTCTTGTTGCCTGGTTGTCAGCTTTGGCCTTCCCGGGCGTGGTAAATCTGCAACATCCTTTGTGTTTCAGTATTTTCTCAACAACTCATTGATGGATTTGTGGTTCACACCCATTGCCGGTGCGACAGCTCTGCAACTTTCATCGGCTTCAATGCGACCTATGGCTCTTGCTCTGTCCATTTTGGATAGCCTTGGCATGGTGATGTTCACAGTTTGACCAGTGATGGTGAATCCATAACTGACAGAAAAAAACCATGCCTTTATACCCATGATTGGCACAGTTTCTGGCCACATTACACAGGTATGGTGAGAAAAATCAATGGTCAGGAGGGTCCTAACATGGACAGGAAAGACAACTCATGATCCTTTCTGCAAAGTGCACTTTTTGACATTGTGTCACATTCAGTCCATGTGCAGTCAAGCATGGGCTCCAACTCTGCTCATCTTTACACATGATGTAATCAAAGGATTATGCTACACATACATGTGCGTATCTTTAAATTTCCTAAAAAAGTGTGGGTACACAATTAAATTATTTAAGCGGAGGGTTATTAATTTTGCCTAGTTTATATTGCCCAGGTAATTCTCATGTTCGTATCCTCTTATTGTTACAAGGGTTTGGGCGAATATTTTCTAAATTTAGTGTTACTGTATTTATTTGCTTCAAAAGCGTGAAGATCATTATGTGACAATCTTGCTCACACAGCTTGGCGATCACACAGTGATAATATACTGCACAAAAAAGCAAACGAAATCAAATGTTGCAAGGAAACAAAACAATTAATGCACAGGAACAAAATAATCATTTCAAGGGAACACAATTATTTTTTTCATTGCAAGGGAATGTTTTTTTTTTCTCTCATATCCCCTCCGGTGCTCGAACAAGGCCATCAGTGATTAAGCCCAAAAGTGTGCACAGTAGACCAGTGTTTCCATTTAGATTGAATGCGATCAGAGAGACCAGAGACAACATGCCTGGCTTGATTTGTACATGTAGATAGACCAACTAAACCAAGGACTGCTACAGTTTTCATGTATTACAACTGAATGAAAAGTTTTAAATCCAATTTCGTTGCATCCGTATTGTCATGAGTTGTGAAAACGAAAATTACACAAGTCCCACCAGGTCACAGGCCATGTCAGCCCAGCCCAGCTATACTTGATTGCGGTCCAAGGTCATTCAACACAGGAAGTGCCCTTTCCCTATTCAACTTGTATAAGTTACCCTGGTAACTAGATTCAAATGACTCTTTTTTTACCAATTTCTTGGACTAGCCTGAATGATGTAAACAGTAAGTAGTGCAGATGATGACAAACACTAGCAAACTTGACACTATTGTTTGGCAGGGGAAACCCCTGTTAAAGGCACTTGTGGAAAACGCAACACATATAGTCCACCACTAGGTTACTAGTATAGCTCTTTCAATTTGGTACAGCCATGATATTTACACTGGAATGGTTGTCATCAGATGTTTTCCAGCTGTTTACCGATGTGGCAATGACAATAGGGTATGAAGCATATCATAATGGCCACTGGTTCAATGGGACTTGGGAGTGGGGGGGGGGGGGGGTGGCAGATGGCTACTCAATAGCCTACCGGAAAATGTTCCCAATTTCTTTGGCTATGTTGACATGGGTTCCCAGCTTGGAAAAAAATATATTTCACTGTGACAACCAGGCTGTGGTCAACATAATTAACGGACAATCATTCCGGTGCCCATATATCATGGTTTTACTTTGTGAGCTGGTCTTTGTGTGCCCAGAGTTTTCTTTTTTTTCTTTTTTTTTTTTTTTAATAAGAACAAAACATGACCTGCGGTTACCAATGACATTTGTGCTATCTTGTTTCGCTTTCAGTGGAAACGTTTCTGGGCAGTAGCCAAGCAAGCAGACAATCACACCAACCAAGTTTCCCAGTTCCTTCCCCTCAGTTAGTCCATGAGATGTCCACACTGCTAAATGCTGCTATCTCACCTAGCACGTTAAGATCTTATCACAGGCAGTACCATTGCTTACAGAATTTATCCAGCTGTATTACCATTTACATGTTAGATGGCCTGTTCATACTGACAACATTGTTGCCTTTATATCCTTTCTATCTTGCGAAGGCAGAGCAGCAGCAACAATAGCTTCATATGTTTCAGCAATAAGCTATGTCCATAAGATAAACTTACTTTCTGATCTCTGTGATAATTTTTTGGTAAGAAAGTTATTGAAGGGTTCTCAACATGGACATGTGATGCAGGATACCAGATGTTCAATCACATTTGATATTCTTTCTTGGCTGGTGCGTGCTACAGTTTATTTGTTCGGATGCACAAGAGGCTGTAATCTTTTGGGCTGCTTTTTTGCTTGCATTTGTTGCCTTTCTGCGCATAAGTGAATTCACTGACAAAGGCAACCAGGGATTATGGGTTATGAAAAGAAAGGACATTGCCTTCCAAAAGCTGACAAGACCTTAGTGAAAATAGCACGATCCCATTCAAAACTAACCAACGTGGTGTGCCTGTTGAGGTGTTGATCTCTGCCACTTAACACAAATATTGTCTGGTGATGGCAATTATTGAGTATTTAAAACTGGTAAAGCATGTAGAAGGCCCATTATTTCAGCACTTTGGCAGGTCCCCCTCACTCTATCCCAAATTTAATCCATTCTAGACAAAGCTTTAAGTTCCTGTGATTTAAGCACATCGTTATATAAAACACAGGTTCAGAATTGGGGCAGCATGAACATGTGCCATGGCAGAGCTGTAAACAGATATATAGTCCCTATGTGTAATGTACTGTTGCACAGATAAACAGGTTAACTCTGCACCAGGTTAATGTGCTCATGATGCAGAGTATGGACTTGGACATGATTCCTGCAACGGAACATTTTTGGTATCATTTAATGTTGTCGAAAATTATGGGTTGATGCTACAGACCAGTTCCCCCTGTCACCAACTTTTGTTAGGGTTGGGTCAATCTGGCCCACATTTGCGGACTGAGTGTGATGTTGGTGGTATAGGTCTATAGATGGTTTTGCTTGGTATAGTAATTAAAAAGAAACCTTCCATTAGTGTTGCATGCTCAATGATGTACAAGTGCACAGAATTTATTATATAAACCAATTGATTGCCACTTGGTGTTCTTGCTTTTCTTTCTTTTTTTTTTTCAAGAAAGATGACAGAATGGCTGTTTGGTCACTCACTAATACACTGGTTACAGCATTGGGCAAAGGACCAAGGCCTCGTATTAGATGGGATGGCAATGACAGGTTGCAGTATCAGAGGCGGGAAGATCTCCAATACAGTGCGTGCCTTGTGTTAAAGATTAGTGAGTGAAGCTCCACCAAACATAATCCTGTTAGATGTGGGTTCCAATGACCTTGTGGAAATGTCTGGTTGTGAACTAAAATGACAGTTAGTTGCTCCATTAAACCATACAAAGAGAAACCATTATGTGGTCAGAGACGACTCTTCAGACTCATTCATTATGGTGCACATGACCAAAAAGCCATGCACAGGTGCCGTCTGAGCATTGTGAGATAAGTCACAAACCAGGCCATTGCAGCTAGGACATGCGTGCTAAGTCGTTCAAAAATCGATGGTATGGATCATTCCCTCTTCAAGTTTGATGGGGTCCACTTGAGTGATTTTAGGCAAGCCATATTTTGGGCCGACATTGACAGTACAATTCAGACATTGAGAAAACAACCACAATCTTAAATTTTCCTTCAACAGCCATGCATGCGAGAGCGTCGCAAAGAATATACATCGAATAGTTCTTGGAACTTTCAGGATTCCAAGTGCCTTTCAGACGTGATAGGATATTAAGAAATATTGGTGCATGTTGGATTGCAAGGTCTGTGTTCTGAAGTTGGGGACATTTGCGAACACCTCCTGTGCTGTGAACTTTTGTTGCATTACAATAGTACATCTCTTAATTATGGACATGTGGGTCACTCCAGAAACCACAGTAATTTGTAGGAAAGAACTTGAACATTTAGTAATTTAAATAGTAAATATTTAAAGAACTTTCTACCAGATTAAGAATATATTGTACACTGGCCCTTTGTGGCTGGGACTTTACAAGTTTCCTTGGAATCACATGGGGTCCGGGGGGGGGGGGGGGGCAGGTACACAGAGAGTATCGCAAAGACATGGTTTGATAAGGGGCCATGGTGTGCCCAGATGGTTATAAAATATATTGGTTGGCACTACAGTCCAGTTGCGCCTTTCACTAGTGTTTGCCGAGATTCGGCAACTCAGGATTCACGTCCTTGGTCTGAGCGTCCTGACTGTGACTTATATATGGTTAACAAACTATGGTTCCTCAACTATAGTTGGTCCACTGCCATTCATTTCTGGATACCCGTCCCCTCGTTCCCTGGAGCCCAACATGGTTATAGTGATGTATAGATTTACTGGTATTGTAGATAAGAGTATTATGGTTTTATACTTGGATAAATTCTGGACACAGTTCCCAAACATTTACAAATGTATTGAGCTATCATCCATTAATACTACATGTTTGCCAGAATCTGCAGCCACACAAGAGTAAGCAAAAGACACTTTAAAAATTATTTGTTTATTGATTTATAATGTTCAGGTCTAAAATTGTAAGAGTATTCATAAATTATATACACATTCCAGAACAAAAAGAAATAAAAATGTTTAGAAGATATGTACTTTGTGTGTGTCCAGTTATATTTCATCAGATGTCAGCCATACAGTAGCATGACATTTCACCTTTTAAAGCATTAAAATCCATGAGCACGAATTACAATTCGTCGAGTAAGTTGCCATTAAAAAACTATAAAAAAAAAAGACTCTAGATCCTCAGTATTTCTCATTTATACGCATGTGCAATATAAATACCTTTTGCACTTTCTTCTATGAAAACACAGTTATGTAAGTACAAGTAATCCGAAAACACGTACAAAACGTGACAGTGTGCATAATATCATAAATGTCAACTCTTGTTTTTTGAAGCAGGCCCTGAATAACCGATTTTATTGACTATGTTCCGGCTCGCCTTTTTGACGTCACAATTTAATTCGAGCATGTAAAGATACACCGAGCAACGCATTTCATTATACAATGTGATATTCCAAATAGTGCTACCCTTCATTTCAAATATACCAAATTTTTCTATAGCCTAGGGTACTCTACTGGAGGTTTAAGGTATTGAGCAGCGTCATGAATCAATAACCATTTTGTGTAGTTATATATTGCCACATTGTGTATATACCGGAAGAGGAGAAGGCCATGATTTGCAGTGCATCACTGGCATGGCAAACTACTCAAGTTCCAGTGAAGTCGCAAAGTGTGGTATTTTTTTTAATTAGTTCCCATTCCGCTGGGTGACCTTTAGTAACGTTTTGGTTCAAAACCAGTTGACGTAACTGTGACTCGAGATCATAGAATACAACGTATTTAAGAAAAAATGGCTAGAAACCGAAGCAAAATCGCAAACCCCCAGTAAGTACAGGCTCTGAACGTACCCCTCAAATATTACATACTATTTCTGAATGACACAACACACCAAACTATACTCCTCATTGCGTAACAGTACATGCAGGAATTATATTCCCATAAAAAGCATATACTACGGACATTTGTGCCAATGCAATAATCTTACTGGAATGGCAAACGTAATATTTACTCTGTTTGGAGATTGTGTGCAAAGACAATCTTTTCAAACGTCAAACAACTAAGGAATTAACAGCAGTCTGTAACTTTGAAATGTCTGACGGAAATTTACTCTTCTGCATTACTACATGAAACTCGCATTGTTGCTTTCCTGTTTTCAAACATAGATCAGTGTCAAAAGGTAAAGATACATGGTTATGGTGGGTCATATTCCTAAAATGAGGGATTTCAAATGATGTGAAAAGGGAGTTCCACGCACACATTGCTTGGAAAGCTTGTTCTTTTGCATGGTGATTTTACTCACTCAATATAAAATAAAGAGTTTCAGGGTTTTGACGCATGAATGACCATAGCTAGCATGATAATCGCTCTTGATTAGTATCTTTAACCTGGTTTACCAATAATAGTATAACATGGTTCCTATTAAATATGTCATCGTGATGTCAGCGTTCACATTTTAAGATCCATTGCTTCCAGAGCAACTTTTGTCATCAACAATGGCTCACTTGGATACATATTGCAAAAAATGTTTCAAAGACCTCAGCCAGCTGATACTAGTCTCCATATTCCAGTATATAATTGGTGCCCTGACTGTTAAATACTTGACAATACACTGTTTTCTTACCAGATGACCATTACCTCTAACGTGCGGTACACCAGTAAACATGATTTATCTATATTGTATGAATGTACCACCAATAAACCATAACATTATCTTGGGTGAAGTCTGATCAGTAAAGAGAAGATCAGTTGTACTTTTCAAGTACCTTGTTTTACTTTAACCTTTTCACATTTACAATACATTAAAACTTTCTGCTCCCCTTTCGCACAATTTTAGGGCACGGACATGACATATTTAGCTATTTTATATCCCAAGATATTATAATGTAATGATGACGTGTGACTCCCATATAAATCTTATGGCCTTAAACGCCTTACATGTGTATATAATACAGCAGAAGGCCATTAAAGATCTTAGTGACCAACAATGTGAAAAGGCATTTAATGAGCCAATGATCAGCAATTGAAAAGGCCATTATAGATCCAAGTCACCAGCAATGTGAAAGGCTATTACAGATCCAGTGACCAGGAATGTAAAATACCAGTAGGATTCAGTGACCAACAATGTAAAAGGTCAATAAAGATCCTGTGACCAATGTTGTAAAATGTTTTGAGATCCAGTGAATGGCAACACATGAAGAACTGAAAAGGCAAGTAAGTACATGTATATGTGTTCTTTTAAATGTATACGCAAGGAAATTCACTTGCTTAATAAATCCTGTGACACTAACCTTATCCCACACACACTTTTATTAGTCTGTATTAATTAGTAAAATATACAATACTTTATCAAATAAACACTACAGTAAAATTGCTATTCATGTATGTATCTATATAGTATAAAATGAGTGAAATTCAAGCAAAACCTGGACTTTCAAACAAATTGTTGCAAAGAAACTTTGTAGTTTCTACATATTGCACGTCATGTCGACATAGAGTTGACCTTTTCAACATCCATGCTTCTGTAAAATTCCGCTTTTGAATCTGTAGAGGTGTGTGTATATGACAGTATCAAAGCCCTGTAGCACAAAACAAGAACACAATTTCTTCAAAAAGAACAATGATCTGTTCCAATATTACACAGTTACATATTGTCCCATATCACGTAAAACGTCAAAATAATCGGTGTGGAACTGGGTAAAAACAAAGTTATGTTGCTCCATATTACACGTACCAAAAGGGTTCAGTTATTCATGAAAATGGAAAGTTTATGCTGCGTGCCTCTGCAAAGTGTCCGATCGATCATGATGCGTGATGGTATTGTGCATGTTGCCTCGAAAAATCATGACCCAACATACAAATATATCCAGGTTTCCATAGATGGACATACTCACAGCTTCAATATGTTCTTTTTACAGGAAGCACAGTACCGGAGTTACATACTGCACAACGGAGTGGTGTAAACATTCTTACGTACAACGGTAGCAAAGTAACAGATTTGGACACAAAATGATAGGGTAATGTTATGGATTTTCATGGAAAATATTGCTTTTTATACCTTAAGATGGAAAACCTTTTCTTCAAGTGCACACCCTTGATTAGAAAACATCTCCATATGGCTTCATAACACAAAAGCCTGTTTCCCATCAATAACATACGAAAACAACTTTAGGGTAGCCTAACATTATGCCACTACGATGTTTATTGCAGTCAAAAATGAAACAGAAGCGTAACATCTTGCACACCATTTAAGTGGAACAAAAGGCAATGCTGTGACTCAACAACACAAAATTATGACATCTGTTAAACTCTTTGATAAAAATAACTGTTCATATTTTCATTATGATGCATTACAGCAGATCATCGTTTATCTTTCACGTCGGATAACATTTCGACGTCTCTACCTATTCCATATAAAACCCATTCAATGTAAACATGAAAAGCGATTATGTTAAAAGTTTATTTCAACGACAAAAGTTTTTTTGGAATGTAGTGTAACTTATTTAAGGTGCGCGTACAAGTATATTGCTTTCTAAAACGACTGGATTTTTACCAATCTATTGGATAATGCATGTGTATTAACACGTAGCCTGTACTGAGGCCTCAGTCTAGTCACAGTGATCATAGTTTATACCATTCCCTATCACAAGTAATCGTTTCAATACCAGAAGCTGGGGGAAACGTGCAGATTATTTTCAGGTCTCAATCTATGTCTAAAGACATTGCTTGAAACAATTTTACAACACATATTTATACACATATATATATATATATATATATATATATATATATATATATATATATATACATATATATATATACATACATACATATATATATATACATACATACATATATATATACATACATACATATATATATGTATGTATATATATATATATATATATATATATATATATATATATATATATATACATAGACCCGCACTGATAATGGAGGCAAGAAAATTTACATGCTTCTTCCACAGGTGAAGGGTTGGACTCGTGATTCCCACATTTCCCGTCACACTCCGCCTATAGGCCAGCTTGCCAGTATAGTGCGGCCAACATGCACTTTGTAAACGGTTTTCCACTATCGGACTGAAAGTTCTTTCATTATTCATCCATCTTTTCATACGCTTGGTTGTCGGATCCCAATTTACTGTCGTCCGACTGCAAATAAACATTATATTGAGTGAATTGTGCCTCAGTAATCAGTAGTCAGTAGTAGTAGTAGTAGTAGTAGTAGTAGTAGTAGTAGTAGTAGTAGTAGTAGTAGTAGTAGTTGTGAGACTTTTAAATCAAGAAAATTGTGACAGGAAGTTACCATGTGCAACACCTTATGTATAATTTACCACGAATTGTATCAATACACGTTTGTGTTTACACATATATCTCTGCGCACTTGTCTTGCATTCAGTTATGCAGTCCTTTTCATACTTTTACATATTACTTTGTGATAAGCCATATGCTTTTGGTGGAAAACCTTATCAAAATTTGGTCCTAAGTCCACACGTTCGTCATGATCATATGAATTTCTGGTAGGTATAAGCTGGAACAACATTTTTGGACAATCTTGCAACCTGATATTTACTTTTACTTTCCCGACATAAATATTTGTCCATTAAGGTCTTATTTCATAACAAATTTACCGTCTATCATTGTAAATGGGCAGCATTAACCCCTACTACCATTAGATGCTTATAGTAGGTGTATAGATATAAACTGGACCAACATTTTTGAACAATCTTGCCACCTGATATTTAGTTTTCCTTTCATGATCTACATATTTAATGATTATAATAATTCTTTATTGAACCCCCCTAATTGTGGAAATAAAAGTACATACAAATAAAATACATCAATTGTTCACAGTTATATAGTGCTAAAATATCCCATGTGGTAAAATATCCCAAGTGGTAAAATATCCCATGTGGTAAAACAACTAAAAGCGAGCTCAAGAAGAACTAGTTAAGAGTTTGACAAGTTTATGCTCAGCCGAGCCCGGTCTATTGAAAATTTACTTGAAAGCAAGAATTTCAGTGAATCTATAAAACAATTTGTCCATTGAGTTCATTTTTCATAACAAATAGACCGTATTTACCGTCTAACACTAAATGGACAGTATAAACCGGTATTATAAATGGACAGTATTAGCCGGTATTGCTCATTAGATGCTTATAGTAAATGTATATGTGAATACCTTCATATTATTCATTTCCATTCCCTCCACGTGTACTTGGAAATTTGGCACGTATCGCGTGACAAGCTGCCGATGCTGGGGAAGGGCTGGTCCCCACTGCTCATTGGGCGTAAACAGTTTCCGGAGCCGCTTTAACAAAAAATTTCACAATCTTTACGTCTAGGTATTTTAGTGTTTATTTTAAAGTTTTCTAAAGGAATAATATCAGTATTTTTTATTATTTAACTCCTCAAAAAAACGACTGAGAGACATTTGTTCCTCTACTTAACCAGCAATAGATAGCAATAATGTTTTACACATCGTGTTCTCTTATGGCTTCGTCAGCAAAAGACTGATGATGAAGTCATAAGTCTTACTTCAGCAGCTTAAGATCGAAATCTTTTCGACCTAAAATTGTGTTAATATAGCATGCCACCCATAGAGGTATTTAATTTACCGGAAGTAAAGATTGTTTTGCAAAGTGGCAAAGTACCATTGAATTAGTCAATCTGACAAAAATTACGGGCTTATGCAAAGTTTAAAACAAAAGTTGAATAGTTGAATTAGAGCCAAACTTGATAACTATGAATGACTATGCAGTTCATGAATAAATTTCTGAGCGTCTAAGAATAAGGGCATGATTTAAATATTGCAGTAGGCAGGGCCCGGAGGCCGGAAAGGAAGCTGTTGAAGAAAGAGTATGTGACTAATATAACGTAGCCGAAGATAAAACTCACTATTATTGTTTTGTTGAAATATTTACATTAGAGAACAAGTTCATGGCCGAGATGTCCATATTTTTTGCAATCGAAAATCTTAATTCGGAAGGGATATTGGCGTTCTGAAGGGAATGTGAAGATTACGAAATCATACTTGTTAAAATATTTATAAACTACAAGGTTAGGACAGGAGCATCGTTATAAGTAATTTCTACAACTATATATATGGTTGTACTTCTTATTATTACTGTCAATACATGCGCGTGTGTAACAGTCTTATATGATGTACGGCACTGTATTGTGTTTGTGATGTTAAGGCAAAATGGCCTATCTCCAGGATCTGAGTTGCCTCCCTAACATCCCCCAGACTCGCTACTGCTTTCGGTTTCCCCGATATGACAAGAGCACATCGGAACAATAGGGGGATCCTATGGAGGCAAGTATTCCAGGCGCTGCCAATGTAGAAGTTACGTTCAAACCGATACCTTAAGCTGATTTTGAATCGCTATATACACTTGTGAAAGGCCACACAGTGTGTGCATACCTCTAGCAAACCTCCAGGGGTGACGATTACCATTACGATTGCAGTGATAAAGATACTGAGGACAACAGCTAGAGTCATCAGCCATCCCAATGCGTCTGCCCAAATCGGGTACTTGTAATCTCCATACGACGCTGGTTTGAATTGAATGAGCGAGAAAACCAAGATGAACTGAAAATATGATGTAATAAAGAACAATATAACAAGGAATCCTTCCTGTAATGATCTCAATATTCTGTCCTTAGATAAGGACATGCGTAATAGCTTTTCTTGACTCAAGTTGGATCCAAATGCTGCCTCACCCTCCGCAAACGAAGCAAAAGCATATTCCCCCTCAAGGTGTCACTACGGTATTATTACATAATTTTACCAATATGGGATATCAATCGAGTTCAAACTTGTGAAAATGTGACATACAATAGCTTGTCGATCACCGAGACTCAGTTATCTTTCAAATAATGATGACCGGCCTCAGTGAACCTTGAGGACCATTTGTTACGCAGGTTACGTAACTTTGGTCGCTTCCCAAAGACACTGAAATGCCTACCCCCAACGCCAGCAGTGAAAAATCGGCTCGTGAATAAATGTCTTGTTTCCAATTCTTGGACCAATTAAAAGACTTCTGAAACATTATTTGAATAATTATTGACGATACCTCTCAAGAGAACATGCCAAAAAGGTGGCTGCTTTCTTTGCCGGAGGTTAGGCGCCGAAACTAAGAGTGAAGCTATCGGCTTATTCCTAAACCGAATCTTAATGAAGATTGCAATGGATGCGCATATGTTGCTTAAAAACTCTTTCAGCGTCACATTTTGGACCGAGTCAACAGCTTTCCTCGGTGCGGTGTGGGTGCACTGCGCCCAAAAGCGTGCCGAGAAATGCTGTTTACACGGAGTATTGTATTTTATGTAACCACAGCCATACTGGTACTTGAATGAAAGGTTGTTTTTTTGTATGCAACATGGGACTAGCACTCTTATTATAACATAGAGCATTTCGTCCAAAGCAGTGAGACCACAGGGAGCCTTTTTAGCAGTCTACTGATATCCAATTGGGATCAACTTTATCAACACGGCATGGTTTGTTGCTCAAATTATACATGTTAATGTGTGTAACTTGCGCTATACTTTGTTTCGTTAGAGGGCACTAACTTTATGCACTTTGTAACCGTATGGTCCCTGAATTGTCCCCAAAAGCGTTCGGGTGTAATTGGTCATCTGTTCTGGGATTAATGTGTTTTACAGGAATTTGATATGAACTTATAGAAACCGTTCAGCAGAGAATTGTGGATGGAAGTATCATAATGGCACGGCACAGGTCAATAGCATCCCTTGACGCTGGCGCCCCGAGGATAGCTAAGGACTTAAGTCTTATTTTGATCAAGAAAAGGATTAAGGGTGATGCAGGATGGTGACGGTAAGGGAGTACCTACCAAGACACCCGCGGGTGTGAAGAAGCTCCAGCAGATGCACCACCAAGAGTAACAGATGTTCCATGGACAAAGACAGCAGACACGCTGACCAACCATTGTTCGGATGTCCTCCTTAAAACGGTTATACCCTACAAGTAAAAGTACACTGCTACATGATCGGAGGAATAACGTTTACGATACCCTGGAGTTGGTCTGACAGAATAGGAAAAGCAGACCTATAGAGCTGTGTGTAAAATTGCTGCACAAGTAAAGTTGAAAAATGTGTTGTATCTCAGAAATCGCCGCACAGCCAAGCTTATAATTATTCACCCTGTTGGGACTCTTTGGTGTGAGAAACGTCTTTCCCTGAGCTTGTTTTGATCCATAATTGCCTTACCTGTGACCCATCTGGTGCAGTACGAAGTCACAAGTATACACATAGAAATTGTACTCTGCATGCCTCAGGAAATCACATCCGTACAATAATGTCGCGGGATTTTTTTTCTTTAGTTTCAGATTCAAATCCATTTATTTGACATAAAATTATACACATTGTTACATATTTCATGTAATAAAGAGAGCCCGAAATGATTTGAACTAAATCAAAAAAAATATATAATTACCATACATTTTTGGTATTCAGAATGACCCAGCTAAGAATGAAAAACATCTGCCATCGCGGGGGCCACGAAGTTCAAAAAGTGAATTGCAGGTAACAACTGATGTGATCGGAGACATTCGTTTGAGAAAAATGCAAATAACATATAACAAGAAAATTGGGT
Organism: Hermodice carunculata; assembly: GCA_964020975.1. NCBI lineage: Eukaryota > Metazoa > Annelida > Polychaeta > Eunicida > Amphinomidae > Hermodice > Hermodice carunculata. Next base: position 46,739,109 of record OZ026621.1, on the reverse strand, counting down.
ACCACTCAGCAGTAATTACATTGCGTTGAAGAATGGTTACAAACAAAACAATCTACAATGGGGAAAATTTCAGCATACTGGCTTATACCAAATGGTTTGACATATTGTGAGAATCCGGAATAAGAGTGTGTATGAATTTTTTCAGTTTTTTTCGAAGATGTGTCAGTAAGTAATTTAGGAATATGGTGGTGTATGCACTTTTTAGATGAGGTATGTTGAGGGGTTGCATTGAGTGGTGTGTCATGGTGTCTGGTTATATATGGGTGAGTAATGGGTAAGGCTGCAAACATGTTTTTAAGTAGCCTGGCAATTCATTTTGTGTGTATTGGTAGGAAGGTTCTAAGGCTTTGAGCAAATCGGGGACTTTAATAACATTTAGCTCTGTGAATAAGGGGTCAATGTGCGCATACACGCGGTAACGAGAATGTGCACATCCGGACAGGCGGTCGGACAACCCGAAAACAGATAGGGTCCCCCCATGGGGGGACCCTCAAAGAGAAGTGGTCCAAGAATGGATACTTGGGGCCCACCAGTTGTGATTGGTAACATTTGGGAACACACATCATCAAGCTAAATATATTGGGCTCTATTAGTTGGGTAGCGATGGACCATTTTAAGGGAGTCTCTGAAACAGCGTAATATTCGCATTCATGTAACAGGTTTTCATGGTTTAAGGTGTCGAAAAATGATCACAAATTTAAAATTATTGTTCTGGGTCCTTCTCCCTTGTATTATCTTTTTAGAGGTCAATGTTACACACACCCAAAAATAGTTTGTCAGATCGTTCCTGAGATAAAGTTGATAATACAGGTGACAAGTAATTAATAAAAGATTCAATGTCGTAAATCCTGTCGCTATGAGGTCTTTTAATATTAGAGACTGCAATGTTTTGCCTTAAACCATTTCCAGATAAATTGACCTTCACATAAACTTATTAGGATATAGAAATCTCGTACTACATACTGATAGTTTTTATGTAAATAGGTTAATAGTCCACCATGTGAACTGCAGGTGGCGCCAAGTGAATGGGAACATAATTTTTAGTTCACACAGACAAGTGTCGGGTTCAGTAAGTTCTAGCCAAATCTCTTGTAGACAGATGGTACTGAGTTCAATATTTGCTGCTAGTAACTCATCCAGTAATGATTCAAGTTTGTCAAATTTTCTATTCCAATACTGTATGTTTCAAAATAAGACCGAAAATTAAATGAAAAAGGGATTAAGGTAATCCACCAGACTGTGAGTCAACATATGGTGAATCGGATGCTATTGGGATTGCATGTTCAAGTTCATCAGGGTTGTCGATTAAATTACAAATGGATTATTATTCTTGACATACCAAGGTTTCTAAGAATATTATTTACAAGAATGCCTGACTTCATCATGACCATGCAAAATATCAGCAAAAAGATTCTGAAGAGCTCATAAAAAGTAAATAATTGCCTTGGGCAGATGCATTTGGTTGTACAGTAGCTGACACATGAAAACATGAGACACACACATGACAAAAGGTAGAAAAATCCGAGAAAGAGATTGTGCGCTAATGTTAGTAGCGGGAAAATTGTGGGGAAGTTTCCACATAAACTTTACCAAAATGATCAAATTCGCAGAAGCTCATATTTGTACCTAATTAAGCATTTATGCGTTCTGTTCCTTGGTAAACAAATGACTCAGGGATGTACAAGACAGCATAGATATTGAAGCATCCGAAAAAAATAGGACTCTCATAAGTAGTGAATTTGTAGAGGATACTCTTCCAGAACAAAAAGGGGTGTTAATATAAAAACAAAAACCCTTGTTACAAGCCCAGAGTGTATGTGTCTGAAGTTTGGGATTTACAGCCGGGAGCAAGCATAACGAAAATCGCTTTTTGACGAGTTTGTCTGGTGAACATATAGAGCAAAAACCGAACCACATGCAGCACATAAGATTTGTTCGTGGAGTGTTAGGCTTGTATGTTCGCGGAGATATTACAAATGATAGAGTACGAGGTTTTGTGGAGAGCACTTTGGTGAATATATATCTTGTGAGTGCAGATTGAACTCTCCGGCAATACGAAAGAAACCTCTGATGAACACAAAATACTTCGGAAACATCGGTTTAAAAACATCTGAAAACATGAAGTGAACCTTTCGTTAACCAATGAATCTGGACCGAATATGTCGCCTTGCACGCTGCGTCTCTCTCCGTCCCAACTGGCTACATTTGAATACAAATGTGTTGGGTGAATGATGCCTTTTGTGAAGGTCAGGAAACTAACAACTGTATCATACACGAAAATGACACGTGCCCCTGTACATTTGGCCTACGGCTACATGTTCATGAAAATACATTGAAATTAGGTGAAGACTGTGTACATGATTTCAGGGAACTAAAAGACAGAATATACATAGAATATGGCAACAAATGAGGTTTATATAACATCAATGAAATTTATGAAGATCCTCAAGATTTCTACACCACGTTGTTATGTCTTTGAACACAACAACTTAGTCAGATTACCTTGACTTAGTTTGTCTTCTACAACTTTTAACTCTTTAAGTGCCAAATTTTGGACTGAGTCAACAGCTTTTCTCGAGACATATTGGGCATAGTGCGCCCAATGCGCCTCAAGAAAAAGTATTCGCATGAGGTATTTTCTCTGGAACTAGAAGCATGCTGGTACTTGAATGAAGTATCTTTTTTAGGGGGAATACGTATACTAGATCCTATAACAATTCAGACTTGTTTCACCTTAGCAGATCGACTTTATACGTGATTGGCACTGAAAGAGTTAACCCAACAACATATATGTAACATATATATTTAGAAAGCCTCCGCGAAAGAAATGCTGCTGTCAATACTGCTTCCCAAAGCTGATTTCGCACAAAACTATAAACCTTTTATCTAATGGCTATGGATTAACAATCATAATATTTGCAACAACAACAGCATTTCCTCGAGGTCTATACTGCCAATAGCGACAAAAAGCAATAGTCCTGTAGTAAGCGTGTTGTAAAGGCTTTAAAAAAGCTAAGCTCTCTGGCAAAAATCATAGTAACTCCCATGGAATGGAATTTTAGGTACATTTTGAGACCAATCCAGGATTCAAAAAGAAAAAAAGCCCCAGGACAATTATTAGCGAATTAACACTAACACGTCTGCGGTGATGCGGTGTACTTACAAAGGATAAAAATTAAAATGCATTGGCGCAAAGAAAAGTGCGGGGTAAACATGTTGGAGATACATGAAGCAAACAAAACTTAAATCCTGTCTATTTTAGGAGCACGATCACAAATATAGACAGCAGACCTCTCAATCAATTATGAGGCATATCTACTTTTAAACCATGACCCTTTGCCGAAGCATTTCGATAAAAAAAATCTGTCGACTCAATCTGCAACCTCGTCTGACAGCTTGACTGCGTCTTGCTCGCCAAACGGCCATGCTTTTGCTTCCTGGAGAAGGAACATGAGTAAGCCCGGGGGGGGGGGGGGGGCGGCGACAATTTACTACGTAGCAATGAAAGGGTGAAAGCTGAATTATAAACTGTAACGTACCATACACGTAGGCAACAGACACGCACTCTAAGAAAGAAATAACCAGCACATTCCATCCCCCAGAGTAATGATCCATCAACTGCAGCATGTGGGATCCACCCTGCAACAAAAGCGCAAAACACCAAATCAAGTATCTCGTAAAATCGTGACAAGCTTTTAGTTTGGAAGCTTTTAGTTTGGAATTTCTCTTCACATGTAATCCATTAAATATAAGTTTGGTGGGACAAAACAGGAAAATCAGAAAATTTTGCGCCATAAATTACAAAATGCACTTTTTAGAGGCCAAAATTTTGCCTCAGTTGAGGAACGGTATCACACGTCAAAAGTTGACAGTGACCCGGTCCCTCGCTCGTCTTGGGAAATATATCATCTCACAAAAAGTATATTCCTTATAACATTCTACAGTTGTAGGTACTTACATATGTTGTTAGTGTCAGCCCGAGGGCGAAGAAAATAGTGCAGGTAACGATCATCACTAGCGATTTTTTCTTGCGAAGCGATTTCACTTGGTCCATGATGGACGTTGTCACCGTCTCCACTAGAGCAAACTAAAACCACAGGTACACCATTAATCATTAAAGCCCATTAAATGTCAAATAATAGGACACTTACTGCTAAAACTTTCAATTTAAAAAAGTCAGTGGGTAACGAGGGAGCTGTGAATGAATTTGGTGCGACCTGCATGATCAAGCCCAGCTCAAGTTTACAAGCGATGCTTGCAAAATACGATTCAAATATGCTTTTCGTCGGTTGAAACATACTTGTTCACCCTTTTATGGGTACAACAGCTTTCCCTGGGGCGGGGTGACTGGGACATTCTATCATGATATATCCCCTTTGCAATAAAAAGAAGCAGACGACATTTTATCAGCGGGTATAGCACATTCATTTAACCATGAAGGACCTGATGACGATGAATTTGCACGATATTTTCCCCGTTATAAATTACTAAAAATAGTCAGTGTTATTAATGGGATATGCTCCTGTTTTGAACATTGATGAGCGATATGTCTGGACCAGCGTGAGCATAGGCATGGCAGGTGTTGATATATTCTCCTGTGCTAAATTTCACTCTTTTCGGCTTAAGAGGTCTCGTAAGAAAATATCCCTAATCTGTCCGATCCGCACACAAGAAATCTGAACAAAAGACTGCTCTGGATAATACCTAAAACTCTGGTTGCCTCGAATGTGGAGAATGAACGGGGTAGCTTTACGACTACTCATACTGCGGTTAAACAACATTTTCGTAACCGTAAATTGCCAAATTGCCAGCCAATCTGATCAAGGGGAGGAAACAGTTAAAGTGACGGGGGCGGCGGAAGGGCGGGGGGGGGGGGGGGGAGCAGGTCGTATGAGCCCTCCCAATATTGGAACATGGAACTGAACGAAAAAAATAAGCCTAGAATTGTGGTCTCTGGTGCAATCTAAGGCGTTAAATACAGTGAAATAAACACGCAGGAAGAGCTAAAACATTAAGTTTGGGCAAACGATATTAAAAGAAACAATTATGATTTCTCCTACAAAATATTTTAGTGCACTAAGTTGATGTGGAACTACTTTTTAACAACCCACTTTTCTTGTGATTCACGCATGATATGATTTTTCAGTGCGTAAAGTGCAGCAAGCAACGAGAGTCAGATGATTCGATTGTGACATGAAAGAGGATAAATGATAATAAATAACAAATTGAAGGTAAATATATATGCTCTGATGCACATGTGTTTTGTATAAGTATGCAAGTCAGTGCACACGACAACGCACAGACCTTGCAAATATCATGTATATCTGAACTTGATGGTAACTTTCTGCCAGCTGCTGTAAAGCGACCATGAATGATAAGTTGCTCCTCCATGGCACAATAACATGCTATAACTGCAACGCCAAGAATTGAATTCCTTTTCGAAAATCCCCCCCCCCCTTCCAAAAAAAAAAAATCAGTACCCATTTTAATGCCAGTAAAATATTTAGTGTTTAAATTTCAATAAAATTTCAGTTAAACATCTCTAATTTAAAGAATTAACTCTTTTAGTATCTCATTTTGGACTGAGTCAAGAGCTTTTTTGGTCATGCTTGTGCCCAAAAGCGCGCCCGGAAAGGTTCATGACGGGGACTATATTCTCAGAGTCATGCCCGGGGGCATGAATGTCTCGCCAGCGTAATTCAAGCCACTCAGAAGTTTTTTGTTGACGGACGGACGTGCAGAAAGTGACTGCTTACTCTCGCCAACAGCTTATGTGGCGAGACAAAAATGCAATAAGAGATTGCTGTATCCATGACCCGCTCGCCTCTTTTATACCATTACTAATGACAGGTCTCATTTTGGAAAGACTCAAGTCAACAAAAATAGGCTATCTCCGTGACCCAGATACTTGACCTAGTGACCTACTTTTGTTTCATGACACACCTTTAGATCGGGGTATATGTGTGCGTGAAGTTTCATTAAACTAAGTATATAAGTAAAGGAATTATAGCCCGGACACAATCTTTTAAAAGATATGTCACTGTGACCCCGATACTTGACCTAGTGACCTATTTTTGTTGCATGCCACACCTTTATGCCAAGATGCACCTTTGTAAGTAAAGTTTCATCAATTTAAAATGAAGGACAAGTTAATTACTGCCCAACATGAATAATGAAAGGAAAGAGGCATAATACTTGACCTAGTGACATACTTTTGTTACATGACAAAACCTTTCGATCAAAATGTGTGTGTACGAAGTTTCATGAAACTAACCCAATGAGTAAAGGAATTACAGTCAGTTACCAGAATATACCACTGTGACTCAGATATTTAAGCTCCTCTTGTTGCATGACACACCCTTATGTCTAGATACACCTGTGTGTACAGTTTAATCAATCTGAGTTGAAGGACAAGCGGATCATAGTCTGGACACAAACAACTATATTGCAGCTTTCTATAAAGGCCTCACCATTACCAAGATCCTTTACCTAGTTACCTATATTTGTTCCATGACACACCTTTGGGTCAAGATATGTGTATGATGTTCTATGAAACTAATTTAATGAGTAAAGGAATTACAGTCCGAACACGATTTTACCAGGATATACCAGTGACCCAGATATCTGACCTAGTAACTTAGTTTTACTTTGTGACACACCTTTGGGTCAAGATATATGCATTTTTGGCGTTTCATAAAACTAAGCTAAAAAGTAAAGGAATTACACCACAGACAGGAAATTACAAGGATGTCAATGTGACCCAAATACTTGACCCAGTGACCTAGTTTTATGCAAGACACACCCTTGTGTCCAGATACATAGGTGTCTAAAGTTTCATGATTCTAAATCAATGAAAAACAGAATCAGGGCCCGGAAATAAAGTGTAATGTAGTTTTTACATGATTGTATCACCGTGCCCCTGATAATTGACTTAGTGACCTAGTTTTGTTTCATGATACACCTTTAGGTCGATTGTGTGTGTGTGTGTGTGTGTGTGTGTGTGTGTGTGTGTGTGTGCATGTGCGTGTGTGTGACGTTTCACGGAATTAAGTTAAATAGTAAAAGAATTATAGCCCAGGCACGATTTTAGAAAGATATGTCACTGTGAACCAGATACTTGACACAGTGACCTAGGTTTGGAACATGACACACTCTTATGTCCAGATGCACCTGTGTACAAAGATTCGTCAATCTAAGTTGAAGAACAAGCCAAATATAACCCGGACACGAATAACAGAGGTTACACACGGACGCAAAAAGATTACTATATGCCCCTCCTTCTGTAGAAGGGGGGGGGGATGCATAATTACACGGATGCTGGCGTTTGAATGAAAGGTACCTTTAGAAGCTAAGGTACCTGAATCCAGCATTCTCACTATAATTCAGTGCAGTTCATTTCAAGTAGTTCGACTTTACTCACAGTTGGCACTTAAAGAGTTAATAAGGTATCGGCTCCAGAATTTTAGTCACCAAAGTGGGCCAATTTGTCAATATTCCTGTGATATTACATCATCAAAAGGTCTCATACATCACAAGATCATATAAGCTACATGAAGTCAATATCTCAGTATGGCAGCCCACAAGTAGATTTAGATCAGGGGTCATTCAACACAAGTGCCTTTCCGTATTCAAATTTTTACGTGTTACGTAGGAGAAACTTTAAACTAATTTTCTGTGACCTAAGCAGATTTTAAAGCCTCCCTGATATTGCTCAACTGAAATGCTGACGCGGTTTCCTATGTGTGCGTTTACCTCGCTGTCCAGACCCAGGGTGATCAGCATCACAAAGAAGAGAATAGCCCACAACGGGGAGACGGACATAGTGGTCACTGCCGCAGGATACACGATAAACGCCAACCCCACACCTGGGAACACAGAGCATTGAAACACAAATCTGTTGGAACTGCTGACAGAACAAATATTTGGTAAAACAGGACATTAATATTAATTACCGTCTTGCCATTTTAAACGGAATTTGCCGACGTGATATCCGTCCCGATATCACGACGTATTATGTTCAATTTTGCCTTAAAGCTGCAGGTAGTCCAAAAAAGTATCTGCAATTTTGCCGGTTTTTATTTTATAATTTTTTTAACCATCTATTTTCCCTCCAATGACTGACGATAAAACATTGGGTAATTTTGCTTGTGGTATATTTGGTTTCAATATATTTGTTTTTCGAAATAAAATACACTAAAGGCTCAGTAGCTTATATCCAGGCCTCTTTGCTCCAGTACAAAATGCCAAGAAGACGACAACGAAATGGTGGAACACTATTACACAGATACACAAAATTAGCAACAGCCATTAGGAGTACATATTTCACATGACACTTATACTATTCGTTCCAGTTAACTGGATGTATGGCAGTAACACTATCTGTATAGGTACTTTAAAATCTGTGAAGATATACATCTGAAGGTCCCGTGTTGTCACATGGAATCAAAGTTGCTTACAGACCCCTGACGCACTACAACCACCACCTCCCGAGTTTTGTGTATTTCTTCACAAAAGGAGTAGCACCACTTAAACTTGATTATTGCAAAGGACGTGGCAAACAAAAATGTGAAAAATTTCCAGAATGCTCAGATTGCGACGATAGCTTTCTGTCCCGAAACGGCAGGATGGTGTGTCAAAAATATTTCAGCACGAGTACCCTGCCCATGTCCACGGGAACTGTTGACCTGGAGTACGGTGTCTTCTCATATCTCATTTACACTTGCCATGTGCAGGTTATCCTTTGACGAGTATTTAATATAAGCTTGAAAATATCAAGGCAGATGATAGTTGGCATCTCTACCCGGGGGAGGGGGGGTGTTTAGCCGAGAAGAGTTATGGGTCATTCTGAAAAGGGCAAGCTTATTTTGTCATGTGCGCCTTACCTCCTTCAGCGACTTTATCCACTGTTGTTCCTTGTGTTCCAGCCAGGTACCCCAGGAAGGAGAAAATGACAAAACCAGCGAAGAAACTCGTAAGGCAGTTGCCTATAGTTACGATCAGAGAATCCCTGCAAGCACAGTAAGTTATTTTACAACATGGATACTTACATTACATCTCCGTATTGGTTTAACACACATCACAAATATATATATATATATATATATATATATATATATATATATATATATATATATATATATATATATATATATATATATATATATATATATAAAGACCGTTTTACAGATAAACATTTCTTTCAGGTGTATATGTTTTATGCCTATGATTCATAATGAAGACCGGCTCTAGAGGAAGATCACTTTGACAGGCATCAACGGGGGATCCTAAGTTCGTGTGCCTATGTTAACGGTTAATGTACATAGGCGGGCCGGTACTTTCTTTTTTTTTTTTTTTCCCGCGAGCAGTATTCATGTGAACAGTGTTGGCTGGCCTCGACAGTATTGTATTCTAATAATGTATACTTCTGTCTGTCCTGTTATTGTGATGTCTTATCTTTTTGTATGTATGTCCATGTCGATGTTACGTCAATGTGGTGTCCTGTGGCCCGTCTTTATCTTTTGTACAGCATTTGTATTGTTCTTTTATTTCTTTTTTTTTTCACGAGAGGGATTTATATAGGCAGAGCCTGTTTCCCGATCGCTTTTTTGAATAAAATATGTTTAAACCAATGTACATAGGCGGTCAAAATCAGAGATTGATAGTAATTTCTATTATCCAAAGATTCTTCACTTCCGACAAACTTGTAAGCTATGCCTACCTTTAATTTCATCTCACTTGCACGTCAGATTTGACAAGACAAACAAGACCAAATGCATTTTTATTTGGGATCTAAGAGGGATCGCTGGTGCTGAAGTCGACCCAAATGGTTATTTTGGTATGCACTTTCTTGATCCGAACCAAGAGCTTTACCTCTAAGAATTCGTATTTACTTTTAGGTCCAATTTTTACTCGGTCAACAGCTTTTCTCAACGCGTGTTGGGTGCATTGTGCCTACGGTGTATCGAGGCAAGCCGTTGCCCTGGACCATTCAAATGGTATCTGCCCTCGTTTGATAGCAGTGAGTAAGCCGGCACTTCAATGAAAGGTCGTTTTACAGTACGAACCTGGTATCGTTTAATCAACTCAGGGTACACAAGACCTCTGTTATAACAGGGAGCTGCCTATAATGAGCAACGAAGAGTTAAGCCGCGTGCTGTGTATGTTGTCTCTGGTGTCAATATTGTCGGCTACGAGTAGACGAAATTGGGCTGGTTTCAATTTATTTCATTTTGAGCGGAATTTAAGACTAAAACCATACCCAGTTACATGGAAACTGGATATTTGAAAGCAATGTAAAGTTTTATGAAGTCAAATAGCATTTAGTTTTACATCCACAGTTTTTTTTTTTTGTTTGTTTTGTTTTGTTTTGTTTTGTTTTCGTTTGTTTGCGTATGTGTGTTTTAGCTTTTTGCGTTTTGTTTGTTTGTTTGTTTGTTTTTTCGTTTGTTTTTATTGTTTTTGGGGTTTCTTTTAATTTTTATTTTGATGGTAGAAAGAAACAAATTTTAAGTGCAAATAATGTTACAATACCTCTAAAACTGCAGGTCGGAAACATATTCCAAGGCTTCACACAAGGAATCTTGTATAAGCCTGTGGAACATGATAAAGGTGTCCCACACACAAATTCATATGCGGCACTAGCTTAAGAGTCATAGCTATTTCCTTATCCGTAATTACAGCCATTTACTCGCTCAAAAACTCTGAGCTGTTATTTATCAGATCGGGTATCCACCCCCCCCCCCCCCCCAAAAAAAAAAAAAATGGTGTGGTGTCGAGTAATGCCTGTCAAACTGTCCGTGGGCAGTGGGGAGGGGGCTTCACTTTGTATGTCCTCCTGATATTACACATATATGCACTTTTATACATTTCCAACTCTGATTACTTGCTAAACTATGAAACGTAAGAAACGCAGAAGATGGATCTGCGTGCCTGATAGCATTATGATGGAGTAAAGGTATAGAAGTTTTGTTTGCTATTGTTACGACGCCAGGTTTACAGAACAAGTCAACGTTGTTTCGTGTCAAACTTTATTGAGAACAGCTGTTTTAAGAGACGATTATTACTCATATTAGTGGGTATTTTATACGAGTTTCATTCGAACAAATTCTATTTGGGCTCTGCGTGAGCCTTTTATGCGAATTTGACAGATGCAATGATAGATTCAGTCACTCACCGGAGCACATCGTTGTGAAAACGGTTGTAGCTGGAGAGGGTAATGAGTCCCCCCCAGGAAGCGGACAACGAGAAGAATATTTGCACCGCAGCGTCCTTCCAAACCTGTGCATCAGACAGCACGCTCCACTTAGGCTTAAGGATATAAAACTCAATTCCTTCGTAGTAGTTTGGCAGTGTGAGGCCGCGTACCAACAAGATGATCAGCACCACATATGGGAATATGGCTGTGAAGTACACCACCTGTTTTACAATAAACAGCATACTTAGTTGTTTGAGCGCGAAAGAAGAACATTGAGCCTCTTATTATGTAACTGTGGAGAGAAACACAAGTCAGCCAATGTGTCAATTTTTCGGCCCTACCGCGTTTTCCCCGCATCTGCAAAATGGTCCGAAAAAAATGAATCTACGGCTTAATTGTACATGTACCACTGCCAAGGGCTCGAGCCTCTGACCAGCTCGAACCCTCCCCACCCCCCGAAAGAAAGAAAGAAAGAAAGAAAGAAAGAAAGAAAGAAAGAGAGAGAGAGAGAGAGAGAGAGAGAGAAAGAAAGAAAGAAAGAAAGAAAGAAAGAAAGATAGGTTATCTGAGTGAGATCAATAAAATTATCTGCTTTATCGGTGTCATTACGTGGACTAGATACATATATCAACATACACATAATTCCTGTTCGTGTCTCTCTGTGCATATATGCTATAAAGTAACTGCTATTGTACACATTGTGTTTATGGCGTGAGTCTCGCCTACCTTGCCAGATGACTTGATGCCCCGGATGAGGCACAAACAGACTATGATCCAGGCCGCCAGGTAGGACAGCAGTAGCTGCCATCGAATGGTTCCATAGTTCTCCATTGAGCCGAAGTCTTTGCCGAGTACAAACCGACTGAAACAAGTATAAATACAGAAATTTACAGAAATAAATAAGACATCCCCTGAAGTTCTTGCATGGTAACTCTCTTTCTAATGTAGAGTCCTGCTGAGCCAGCATGTTGCAGTGGCATAGAAAGCTCATGTATATTGTTATTCTTATTTTAGACAAGGCTTTTGAGGGGACCTGGTCCCTCCTTGATACTTATTGGAGGGGGGCAGCCCCCCCCCCCCCCCCCCACACACACACACTCCCGGCATCCCCAGTTTCTACGCCACTGTGTTGACGTTGATCAGATCTGCTGACCAAAATCACGTAGGCCTATAATGGACATAATAACATAGTTACTTTTCTCGCATATGTTGTCTCTGGACTATCTTTCTCTTTAGTTTGAAGTCAGGAAGCCGAAGACGATTCTCAATAACATACCAGACTGACGTGCTTATTTCAGCAGATTTATGGTACCAGGAAATCACATTTGATGCGGAATTAAACTACCAATTGGTTTTCATCTTTATTATAGGCTATTAGGGCCCACTGCGAAATTCTTATTATGTTAGCAAGAGAACACTCAGTCAGTTCTTCAGATATCCTATTTTTTCTTTCTTCCGGTGATATTAATCCCATCTAACTTATATGTCGTCCCAAAAAATAAAGTAGGCCTATTAAGAATCTGGAATATCATATGTCGACATGAGTATGGCTGGGCCTTTGTAAAGAAAACAAATACAGATACCAGAAAACAAAATATTTGCCTGACAGTTAACTTGTACATAAATGTAGGCCTATATGGTGCGGAGCCTTATCCTGGAGTATAGTTTTGTAAACTCAGATGTTTAACATGAAAATCGTTCCTATTGGCCTTATTATTAACATAACACTGTTCAAAGGACGTGCGCACAACACAAACATAAATCGAAGTTGAAATGGCACATCTCTCTATAACAGCTCGTAGGTATTAGTCACTAGGCCATTTAACATTTCTGTTTCGTGTACTGGCCGCAATTAGCATAAATTCTAAACTATGTAGGAGTAGCAGAGCAATTGAATGAAAACAGTCTTTATTCTGCGGTGCACGTCTTGCTAGTTTCGGTATTGAGCAGATCCACATATAGTTTTCGTGGTCTATATAGTGTAACCTGGTACACCGTAATTCAACACAGAAAACTGAAATTGTCGACATTTTGGTGACATTTTGTGAGTTTTAAATTAACATAATCAGACACAACCTAAATCATAAAACACAGCTGAGCTTGACAGCTAGAGGCGAATGCACTTATGAGCAGATAAATGACCGACGACCCGCTCGGTCTTCTGCCGATACAATCCTCTCGAGCTCTGTCACGCTTCGCCATGTTATAATCTATTATAATATAAGTGTGAGTGGTAGGCCAATCAGATGTAAGAACAACGTCATGTGACCATTCTTTAGTCTGCCATATGGGCCCTGCCTCGTTTTGATATTGAATAGCCGCTGCACGCACATATCGTTTTGAAGTTTGTGCCCAACCTGTTGGAGTGTTGCAGTGCAATCCAGCAGTGGGCACGGAGAATTTCAATTTGTCGACATTTGCAGACATGATGTGACTTTAAATGCGGCATAATCAAATTAAACTTATATTATGCATGTATTTAGACATGAATAAGCTTGGTAGAGAGGATCGTGGGTATACAGGCAGGGAGGATATTGCAGAAACGAAACATGTAAACTGAGGTGCGAAACTTGTGAATGGTTTCGAAGACATTCATTGCTATTCAACATTTTAATGTTGTATATTGGCTGAAATTTCCATAAATTAATCTGGCGGTTTTCATTCACTGTTCATTGGAAGTGCCCCTAGCACAATATCGATAGCAGTTTTGAAGCTATTTGACACTTCAATGTTGCTATTTGCATAAATAAGGTCGCTGGCTATTTTGTATCAAAACCATTGTATTTCTGAAAATTGCGCCCGTGTTAAGTCAACAGTTACAAAAGGAAACCGCTCAGGTGCAGCTTATCACTTCAGTTACGTTTACTTGCATTAGTTCGCAAAAGTTAACACGCAAAAGTATTCAGTCACTGTTTATCAGATGCGCTGCCCCAAAAACATGCCAATTAGGCTTACGCCTATGCGCGGGACCAACATATTTGTCTGCGCATGTGTGCAGCAGCTCGAGAGCCAGGCGAATGTATGAATTTTCATTGGGCATAATTTGCACGAGAGAACGAAAGAATCTTGGGTAAAACAGACTCGGTGTTCACAGAAAGATATAACTAATAAGAAGCGAGTTTTTCCTGTGCAAAACATTATGCATCCTCCGAGCAGGCGCCTCTCAGCAGAGGCCACCCTTCTAAACTCGACGGGGCACCATTCTTCTGCAGAAAGTTTGACGTTGACCTTTGACCTCAAGGTCATCTCTTAGCAAATTTAAGGGAAGTCTCACCTATGTAAGTGACCAAGTTTGATGCACTTCAAACGTACCCATTTGAAGACCTGACAGGGAAACCATTTTATTTTGCAAGGCAGTATGGCCTCGACCTATGACCTGAAGGTCATCTATAATCACATGAAAAAAGTTTTGAAAATCTATGGAATATCCTTGCCAAAAGTTTCAAATGAATATGGTATACGGTTTTGAAGGAGTCGGATGTGAACTACCATGATTGCAGAACCCATTGACTTACATGGTAATCAATAACATAAATTACCACCCCTGCCCTTAAAAAAAAACAAAAAAAAAACACACACACACGAAAAATCAAAAATATATTGAATCACGATCATTTGAACATAGTTGGTAGATACCTACTTGAGTATATCCCCACGAAGTTTGAAGCGAATCAAGATAAATATTTTGGAGAAGATGTTGAAAATTTGAATTGCAATCCCCATTGACTTGCATAGTAAGCCACAGGAATGTATGCAGTTTGACCTTTCAAGGTCACTCAGGTACAAAATAAACCATATAAATTGAAATGTCATAGGTATCTTTCCTAGTAATATTTAATAGTAACCTCAGGCCTATGATGCACCATCAAGAAGGTAAATATCGGAAAACAAAATCAATATGGGAAACTCCGGAGTCGGCAAATAAATGCAGCAAGGATTTGACCTTTGACCTGAAGGTTATATATTATTGTACGAGAAATATTTCCCAGACCCGTAGATTATATGTACCAAATTAGGAGACAATAGGTCAAGAGGGGACAGAAGTGTAAGGAAAATAAGAAACGCGGCGGCGGCGGCGGCGGAGAGGGCGGACGATAGGACTAAACACTGTACGGGGGATGCATAACTAGAAAACATGAACTGGGATGAATTCCATGCACCTACAGGTTGTCTCATCAATGCTGAAGCTACACAGAAAGTGAAACTGACAGACCAACTAAATATAAAGACCTAATAAGTAAACTAAAAAAAACATATATATATATGTATATATATATATATAGAGAGAGAGAGAGAGAGAGAGAGAGAGAGAGAGAGAGAGAGAGAGAGAGAGAGAGAGAGAGAGAGAGAGAGAGAGAGAGCTGTGTGAATGTTGAAAGATAGCAAAATTCATAGTTAATATGCAAAACCTCCCAGGATGACGCACGAAAACACACACTGCTCGAGTCAGCATGCAGTATCTGCAGCAACACAATACTCCATTGTTGCCATGGCCAGCCTATACCCCCGATCTGTCCCCTAAAGAGCATTTGTGGGATGTGCTTGGACGTCGAGCCAGAGGTGAGTATGAAGAATATGCAGCAATTGTGAACCAGATGGCACAAAAGCTCACAGACCAGTGGAATCAAATTCCCCAGGCCGAGATCAGCAAGTTGACAAGCAGCATACCAAGGCAGATCCAGCTTGCTTACAGAAGCGTGGTAGTCATACCCACTATGGATGCATGTAGCCTCACAACAACAACAACCAAACAAGTCCATTAAAGGACCACAATTTCCTTCCAAAAGAGATTTGAAAACAATGCTTTGATAAAGTAAACTAACTCCCCACACATATCGTCTTAACATGTGCGAAATGTTGAGGGAGGGGGCGGAGGGAGCATCTTTTTTCCCAGGAGTATATTTACGTGCCAATCGCATAAAACCATGAACCAACTCCTTTTTCCCATATCTTCCTGAAACACCATAATGATAAGCCGATTTTTTTGTTTCCTTACGCAGAAATGTAGCCTCGGCATTTCTCTTGTCTGGATTTTGAACTTTGGGGTCTTGCGTTCACGCTTTCTTTGAATACGTAATGTCAACATATTTCGCAGTATTGCTTTTGATTCGAGTCGTATAAGGGGCTTATTGGGCAAAGCCGAAGGTTGACCTGCATAACTATGACAACATATTGCCACACACTTTTCCTTCGGCTCTGGTTAACCCTTACATTGGCAATTTGCGCATTAGCCCATTTGCTCCGAATAGGCATAACGACACCAGATTTATTTTCTTTGCGAGCCGATCCTTCATTCAAATACCAGCATGCTTTAGTTACCGTAAGACAGCAGAGACCAGAAGAATTGCTCAAAGCGAGTGGAAGAAAACTGTTGAGTCAGTCAAACCTTGGCACAGAAAAGTTAATCTATTCGTGAATACTTGAACGTGAATACTTGAAGTATTTTTGTAATGAAGTGGAACGAACTATAATGTGTACACAATGCACACGCCTACATTTGTTAACACTGTTCGGACTAAAATGAAATCAACAGCACAACAGCATGTCGATGACAGTGGTTTTTAATCTTTGAAAAGAAATAAGGGAAGTAAAAAAAATCTTTATTAATTGCCAAAAGACCCAAATGAGAATCATTAGAATTGAGACCACCATTTCTGGTCCCAAAGAGCTGAAAGCGTGTCAAAGAAGGATTCTGGTCAGAAAAACGCATTGCAGTTTGGGAGGGAGTTCCAGTGGAAACATTTGACCTAGTTTTAGGCGCATGCGAAATAAAACTGCAAATGAAATGACTGCTCATTGTGAGCAAGGGACCGTCGTAGTTCATTCAGCTTGTGGTTTAACTGATAACACTTGTTGCGACATGATTGAAAAAAAAAATGGGAGTCACCTAGATTCATGCTCTGGTTGCAGTGAAACGCACCCAGGTGTTTTATTCAGCGTGTGAAAGACGGTCACTGGGTGACATAAATTCATTTGCGATGTCTCATTTTTTTTCCTTTTTTACTTGTATTTTTCATTGTCTATTTTGGGGGAGGGGGGGTTGTTTGTTTGTTTGTTTTTCAAAGTTGATCTTTTAATCGAACCGGATTTTGTACATTTTTATTAAAATTTAAAACAATGCTGGTGAATCACTCATAATGATGTATTTTGTTTATCTTGCAGAAACCCCGGCTCGGAGTTTGAAAAAGACCGAATATGAAGTTGTAAACAGAATATACGAAGTGGTAAAAAGAGAACTGCAAAGTTACCGTATATAATGAGAAGATATCGGGGCCTTTCTTGCTTTGGCTCATGATATGCCCTGGCGTGCATCCTCACACTGTATGTACTGCGCAATACATCAGAGTAAAGCACCATAATTGGTACCGCAGACACCATTTTAAATTATCGGTCGCCCGAAAACCTATTTGCCTGCAAATGTTTAAACAGCAAGTTCTTTGGTTTAAACATATTTTATTGACAATGCGATTGGGGAAATGGCAAAGCCTATGTTAACCCCTCTTGCAAAAAAACTGAAAGGTATATGTAGATACATAAAGGTAAATATGCACACACCTTTATACATATATATATATATATATATATATATATATATATATATATATATATATATATATATATATATATATATAAACATGCGTGACGAAACACAGGACAATGCTGTAGCAAGAACAAACAAACAGCAAGTTCTTTCTTGGTGTTCGGTCGTAACCCACTAGCACCAAACTGAATGTTGTTAATTTAGATGTGTTCGCAGGCCCACATAAGGCCAAGTTCTGTTCCTTGTTTGGTTGATTTGTCATATTGGCTCTTTTCGCTTTCTGTGGTGTGCTTGGTAACCCCAGCTGAACTCACCCGATAGACAAGCGATAAGAATCATGCTTACTTCAAATATTCGTCTGTAGCCAGTCTCTTCTTTATGCCATTAGCTTCTGCCATTGTTTCGTTCCAGATCCCATATACTGAAGTACCATTCATACATACACCATTGATCTGAGCACTATAACCCAAATCTGTGCAATTCACGGCGTCAGTGGCAAGGTAGTCCGAGCAGTCTGCACATGAAGCAACAAATAAGCATCATGATTAAGAACTAATAGCGAATAAATTCTGAACAAAAGGTAAATGAATGATCCGGGAAGTTTTAGGAGGCAAGAAATAATGGAGCTCAATTGAGCAAGCAGCCTGTGGTTGCAACTTCCCCTCCCCCCCCCCCCCCCCAGTATCCACCCGTTGCAGGTGAAGGCAATACTTGTAATGACAAGGAACTCTGAGCAGTCTACGAGATAATTAACAGAGCTAACTGACTTATTAATTGCAATCATAACAATGAAGTACCGATACGAAGACTGGGTCAGTAACTGGGCGAATTATAATGATAGAAATGATAAAAATATCTTAGCAATATGAAAATACGAGAAAAATAAACATGCAATAATCGTGATGATGAAATCCGAATAAAACAGAGTAAATGTGGACAATAAGTTTAACATTCATAACCAGAGCCATGCCCAGGGGGCATGAATGTCTCGTCAGCATTCAGTAGCAATGTAATTGTAAGACCAAACATTATAATGGTATTTAGTAGATGTTGAATGTATCAAGTAAATCTCAATATATTTACTCAGAATATACCACTTTTTTTTAAAAAATAAAATGGCCAATAAAGTATATAACATCTTAATACAAATCAGAGCTTGACATGCCAGTTTCAAGCTTCGTAGTGATAGATGTCATGTAAAGCACTTAATACCCCTTGGCCAACATGACTTCATATGTTCAGTTACCTAAGTTTGACCTTCAAAGGACACTTCAAGATAAATTTAAGAACACCAAAAATAAAGCATAGGTACTTTGCTATTCATGTTAAATAGTAACTAGGGACCTACAATCAACTATACCCAAGACACACAAGGAAAATAAGATTTGTCGAGTCAAAAGTAGGTCAAAGTCATCCACTTTCAAGAGATTTCTGACGTTTTGCAAGATGCAAAGCTAGTATAAATTTGGTGAACTTGGTTTGACTCTTGGCCATGAATAGCATTGTACATTCGAGGATGCAATGCATCTGACCTGCAAAGTAGGTCAAAAATACATCAAGGCCACCCACTTTCAATAGACTTCTAAAGCTTTCCTAAGAAGCAAAGGTGGTGTAAGTTTGGTAAACTTGGCTTGAATTTGTCAAAAGTTGCAGTGGTAACGCCACGTTTTGCATTTCACCCATGAAAATACATTTAGGTCGTTGAAATCAGTTGAGGTCATCCAATTTCAACAGGCTTCTGAAGCTTCTAAGTGTGACAGTGATGACCCTCATCTCTAGGGATGATTACAATGAATCATCCACCCAAGCATGAAAGCCTTTCCTAGTCTAGTTAGTGAAATAATGCCACTCAGAAGTTTTTCTCCAATGCTCAATCAAGCATAAAGTAATCAATGAAGTGTGACAGTGATGACCGTCATCTCTAGGGATGATTACAATAAGTCATCCACCCAAATATGAAAGGCCTATGTAGTCTAGTTAGTGAAATAATGCCACTTCGAAGTTTTTCTCCAATGCTCAATCAAGCATGAAGTAATCAATGAAGTGTGACAGTGATGACCCTCGTCTCTAGGGATGATTACAATAAATCTTCCACTCAAATATGAAAGGCCTATGTAGTGTAGTTACTGAAATAATGCCACTCCGAAGTTTTTCTCCAATGCTCAATCAAGCATGAAGTAATCAATGAAGTGTGACAGTTATGACCCTCGTCTCTGGGGATGATTACAATAAATCATCCACCCAAATATGAAAGGCCTATGTAGTCTAGTTACTGAAATAATGCCACTCCGAAGTTTTTCTCCAATGCTCAATCATGCATGAAGTAATCAATGAAGTGTGACAGTGATGACCCTCGGCTCTAGGGATGATTACATTAAATCATGTACCCAAATATGAAAGGCCTATGTAGTGTAGTTACTGAAATAATGCCACTCCGAAGTTTTTCTCCAATGCTCCATGAAGCATGAAGTAATCAATGAAGTGTAACATTGATGGCCCACATCTCTAGTGATGATTACAATCAATCATCCACCCAAGTATGATAGCCCTATCTGATCTAGTTAGTGAAATAACGCCACTCCGAAGTTTTTGGTTGACGGACGGACGGACGGACGGACGGACGGAAAGTGGCAGCTTAGTCTCGCAAACAGCTAACGCTGGCGAGACAATAAATGGGGTTACAATTGGTATAGCTTACTGTCATTCAATTTTTCTTTTCCTGTCATTTTGATTTCAAAAACTTGTTCTTTCAAACATTTTGCGCTAAAGCTGTACACATTTAAATTCATACATCTTGCAGAGAAAGGACAGAAAAAGAGGCAAGATAATGCAGAAATTCGTAATTTCATATTACATGCTTCAAGGCATCCAAGGCTTTTTCCCCACCAAAAATTCGTAACATTTTATTGAAATAAATAAAATATTTTTATGTCTCACGTGATTTGAAGGACACGGATTTTCCCCCATATAAAAAATAAACGTCCATCAGGGGACGTCATTTGCTTGTTAACCGTTGACAGTGGTTTATCGGACTAGATTAAGAAAGTAAATTGTTACCCACTTTTTTGCCGAGTTTTCATTGTGTCAACAGCTCTCCTCTGCTTGCCCAAAGGGCGCTAAGGAAAGTTGTTGACCCGGACCATTCTTATGGCCTCTGCTCTCTAAGGATAACTGTAGTCATGCTGGCTCTTGAATAAACGGTCGATTTACAAAGAATATGAACCAAGCATCGCTATGTCAATTACAACATATCGACTTTTGTCGCATTTTAGGATGGTATTGTGTTTTGTTTGTCAACAGCCAAATATTCTTCAAGATGCCGGCAGGTAATATTTACATCCCGCCAATTATACTCTGGGACGTTTCGTCTTTTTGTGTTACATATAGTCAGCATAAATGGTTGATGCAAAGCACGTGTTTTTTTTAAATGTGAGTAACGTGGTGATTGTTTTTTAATATTCCTCTTTTATGTGATTCAAACATACAAACAAAATTGATAATTTAAGGACAAATATGACTGGGTATATTTTCGGGTTGAGACATACATGTCTGTGTTTCGTAAAATTAGCTAAAGATAAAATTATGGTGAACCAGGTAGATATAAATATGCCTCTTTCATAAGATTCAAGCATACATATCAATATGATTTGATAACATGGGGGACTAAGTAAAATTCCATTTTGAAGAATAAATGTTTGTGTTTAATGAAGTTAGATAAACATATAAACATCAATCATGCTTTTGTTTCATTATTCTTCAAAAATGAATGTCACCGTATTTCCTGCATGGATCTTTTGTACTTATCACAAGTAATAGTCTTGAAAATCTGTAAATAACAGAGCCAACTTACTGAATCGGTGTAATCACAAGGAAGCCATAATAGAGCCAGTTTACAGAAAAATTTGGACAATAGCAAGGCAATACAAATCGTCTGAATAAAAAGCTGGTTCATATATCATTGCGATGTTAACAACGTCAGAACGACTGGAGTTCTCTGAATCAATAACCACACGAGTGTTATCTAAAATAAAAGAAGGAAAAACAGTGGACACAGCAAAGGTACATGATGAATTCCCACATTATCTCATTAAATATGAGAGAATCTAATTTCGGAGCACAATACTTACATGGAGAGGCCCAAGCTTTGTTGCATGAGGCCCACGGAAGCACAAAGTTGTTTCCGAAGGATGTAAAAGAGGCCACAAGGTAGTATATTGCCCAGGCAATAATCATGTTGTAGTATATGGCCACCATGGCTGATACAATAACCATGGCTGTCCCAATCCCTGTGGGTATATAAAACATGTATCAATCGTGATGCAGACTGCTCTGACAAAAAACACAATCACCACTTCAGCCCCAATCTGACCAAGATTCTAGCGACCGTGGCAAATATATCTTCTACAAGTTTCTAACAATCCTCGCAACTACAATCCCCACAAGTTCCTGGCAACCATGATAATATAATCCCTACATTTCATATGATTATGGCAACTAAAATCCCTACAAGTTCCCGCCAATCACGGCGCCTAAAATCCCTGCAATATTCCTGAGAACCATCATGTAGTAAGATATTCATCACTCTGCGATTCAGAGTCTGCAGATTGTCAGTATATAGGTTTTCCCCAATAACTTGCGTCACCATTGTAATTCCACCTTTGCAAGTCACAGTAACACGGTACGAAAACGTCAAGACTGTACTTTTACTGCAAAGATAGCAAGCAACATTACAGTTGGAAGTCTGTACATCATTTAATATTACGAACAACATTTGTTTTGCTTATTTTTAAATGGTTTAGCATGAGCCTCGTCTAACCCCATTCCTTCGAAATTATACCGGATGTAATATCTTTTTTCACACTGTCACCGGACGTTACCTTTGAAAATGTTGGCAAAGTTCCAGCACGTGAGGGCGCTGTTGCTGGTAAACTGACCGAGAGACAACTCCAGGAAGAAAATGGGCATACCCACGAAGCATAACATGATAATGTATGGAATGAAGAAGGCAGCTGCAACATAAAATAAATGCTGTTAACCCTCTCCTTCCTTAAAAGGGTCCAGAACAGCTTATGGTCAATTCTTAGCGTAGGTTGGGTGCTTAGCGACAAAAATACGTCAAGGCAAGTTGTTGATTCGAGCTTTACTCAAGGAGATGATAAAAGTGCTGCAATAAAGGGATGGTTCACCACTTTCACATGAGCACAAACAGTCTGCGGGAGACATGATTTTGTATACTTAAAACATTGTAACACGGTGGTGGTGAACAAATAACAAACACAATATCTTTGACTTTGCCAAGGAGAAATTGCACAAGAGGACTGTGGCAGTCCTGTGCTCAGCTGACCTTGCATGCACAGACTGACGTGGTTTCAATGTCACACGAGGTCAAAATCAGATGTCACCAGAAATGGTCCGATGCGATTTAAGAGCAATTGCACAAGCCATTCTCAAAATGTTTACAGATTTTACCGAAAATGAACCAGAAATATAGTAAAAATATTGCAAACTTTATACTAACTGAAGCGTGACTATTTGAAAAAAAAGTGTAGAGACTTACCCAAGGTACCCCCCCCCCCCGGCAAGGTTGAAATTAATTTTGCTTTGGAGAGAAAGCCGAAAATACGAATCACTATTGCAATTGCAGTGCCATCTGTCGAAAAACGTCACAGGAGTCCCCCAGGAGTGTCCCTATGCAATTTCAAAGCAATTGGCCGAGCAGTTTGAAGCCGATTTTTTTAAAAATTGTCGTAAATGGGCAAAAGAATCCGTAGAAATCTTGGAGCATGACCACTTGAGAAATATTGGTGGATATACACCCAAGATACATCCCGACAAGTTTGTTGTGAATCCGGCTAAAAGTTTTGGAGAAGTAGTAAAAATATGAACTACCATTAAAATCGCCATTAACTCATAGTAATCAACTGGAACGTTTGCATTAACCAACAAGTCCCCGAATTCAAAAAACCGTCAAAAGTCAGGGATCCGGATTATAACCACTTCGTGAGTAACTTGACAATTCCACAAGCTACATATTTATCAAGTTTTAGAACAATCTAGGTGTCGCTTTCGAAAAAGTCGTCGAAAACAGCAAAAACACAGTAATTTGCAAAAAATAGAGGACAATCAAAATGCCACCTATTGAGCAAATCAAAGTTCATGGATCCCCAGCAGTGCCCCAATAAATTTTCGAAGTATTATTGCTGGCAGTTTCAGAGAAGGATTCTTGGAAAGATTTTACCAAAAAATAGATAAAAAATCGTAAATATTACCCAAAGCATAAGAGTATGACCATTCATCCCTGGGCGGACAAAGGAATAACACCAATCCTAAAAACTCATCTGAATGACAAATCGGCTGAGGTAAAAAGGCTGGAGAGAGACACGTCGAATGTTGCTCTTGCACTTTCACTTAAAATAAGAACCGAATGTAAGCCAGCGTTTCACGACTTCGCTCCATTCAGTATCAACATAACGTAAAGGGCATCACTTTTTCTGAGGGAGGAAGAGGTAACCAAAAAAAATATAGTACTCGTGTGTGGTAGCTTCAAAATAGTGACCCATTCCTGACCTACTCTCTTGTATGTTGAGAAACAACGTGCACAAGAGGCGTTTATATTGTTGCAGGGAGACGCCTGTCGAGTGTTGTGTATATTATGTGTATAGTGTTTGAGTAGAAGGTATTTGTATATTGGTCTAATATAAGTATACATTAGTACAGAGTTGAGGAGAATGAGGAACATTCTGCACTGCAATATCACATACATACATGCATGCATACATGCATACATACATACATACATACATACATACATACATACATACATACATACATATTTCAGGGTAAGTCCAGATAAATCATGAACCTGAGCAGTTTTGACTGTGATTTAGGGCTAAGTCTCAGCAATCAGACAATTCTACTGCTGCACTTGCCTGACATGTCCAGAGACCTTTTTAACATAATTAATAACAAAAGCAAGTTACTTTTTCTCAATTATATTGTGGCCTTTCATGTCATTTTCATCCCCATTATAACAGTGTGCCAACAGCACAAAGGAGCAAAGCGCCAAATCATCCTCAGTACGTACATTCTGAAATTTTGACGCCAGCTTCGTTAGTCAACTTTCTATCTTTAAATATTTTAGGTGAATGTTTCTTGTTCACCTTGAATCATTCGTTACGCCTTATTACACACCAAACATACAGACTTGGCTTTTTATTTTGTCACGTGACTCATGCGGAGCTTTGTTTTGCCAACTTTGTTTTTGTTTTTTTTTTGTTTTTTGTTTTTTTCTTTTTTAGATATTGCTTCATGTGGTATTGTATCATATCCTTTGTATGTTGGGCTCATTCCAATTCTTTTTTCCGATCGTTCTGCGGCAAATGTGTATCTGCTGAATTCGGTAGTTTATGCTCAGATAATTTATTTTCTGTGCGTATGTGCTATGCTTCCCTGGATGTGTCGCCTATTAAAAACTTTCTGCGTATATCTGTTGCGATTACACGCAATGCTGCTTTTTATAATTTGTGTGTGTCTAAAGTATGGTCACTTGTATTCACGTGCTGTCTTTTCCAAGCAGTCAATATGTTTCAAAAATTCAGGTAAAATAAAGTCGCTTCTTTTCAGGGCCCTTTGAATACAAGAAACTGGAAGCGAACAAATGCAATTATTCGGTTGTGGAAAAACACAGTGAATTGAGTCGTATGTTAAGAATAAACTGCTCACATTGCTAACTATTTCCTTTTCCCTCTGTATCTCAATTGGTCACAGTTGTTTGTGGCGGTGCGGGGTGGGGGTGGGTGAGATAACCTGAGATAGGCATGGATATAGTGGAAAATATACTAATATTATATATATATATATAAAAAAAAACGAATATGATGTCATCTACGTTCATGTGAACTTTAAGTTTTATGTCCCGTTCGGCCCATGCATTGTGAGTCTGCCCACCGAAACCCAACCCCTGAATCAGCTGCAACAATCACTTGGGTAGTGACGTCACGTTAACGGGGAGTGTTGAATAACATGAACTGAAGAGTTGTTGGAGTTCGGTTGACCTCTTATTTTGTTTCCCTTTATTTGTTCAACACCATAAAGCTTATAGACACGGGGGGCTTATTTTGAAGGCAATGACAACAAAGCTAGGCAATTCCGATACGCGCCGAGATTGGCTGTAATGCAGAGGTGGGGATCAAAATGTTATGGCTTGATTCGACACACCGGAAATCGTGAGAATTACTGAAGGTGATCCCCGTCACGGGAATGTACACTATTTTGCGTTAAAACACGAAATTGAAATTTGGGTTCTGTAGTAACATTAAACCCAACTGCATTAGGAAAAGGTTTTGGCATGCAAAAGCATTTTCCATTCGGTATACGGATAGTTCCAGCCCCATCCACCATTGAGTTCATACAGAATTTTGAATGGATTGCTGGAAGTATTGCCTGACAAGAATTACCCTCAATGCTAAAAAAAGTTCGTTTCCGCTTGTTTCTTCTTTCAAATTCCTCGCTCTTTCCTTTTTTGTCCCGACGCAACATTTGAAACCATCAACGGAAAGAACATACAATCAGAATGCCGGTGCACTCTTCCTATTTTCTCCTAAAAGCATGTCACATGGCTAACAGTCCACGAGAATGCAGTAAAAATTCTGGCTGAGGATGGACAGAAATGCGGGTAAATATGCTGCATCGGCGGTCAAGACAACAAAACTATTATCACGAACGAGTATATCATAATGTGTCGATTTTCACACGACATCGTCATCAGGTCCAGGAATTTGGTTTAATGCTTCATGATAACGAAATCTCTTTACCAAAAGAACACTTTGGTTCTAAGTACCCAGATTAAATTTATATACTTTTGTACCGAATCTATACATTGGTGTCGCACAAGCCTATAATATCAAAAGCACTAAAAAATCTGTTAAAACATGATAATTGCAACGTTACCAATGGAACAATTAAAAGTCTTTGGATCCCAGGAGCTGTAAATATGCAATTCAAAGCAATTGGTCTGTTGGTTCCAGATAGATTTCTCAAGATTTGTTTTTTTTTTTTTTTGTTATTGTTTTGTTTTGTTTTGTTTTTTTGTTTTGTTTTGTTTTGGTTTTTGGTTTTGTTTTTTTGTTTTGTTTTGTTTTGTTTTTTTTGTTTTGTTTTGTTTGTTTAACGTAAACCGAGTGTGATTATTTAAACCCTTCAGTGAGAATTTTGAATGAGTCAACAGCTTTCCTTGGTGCACCTTGGACGCACTGCACTCAAAATGCGTCAAGGAAAGCTGTCGACGTGAATTATAATATTCTATGTAACTGAAGACAAGTTGCTACTTGAATGAAAGGTCTTTTTCCAAGGAATGGAAGTCTATCTAATTATAAATCAGAGCAGTTCACTTTAAGTAGGTAGACTGGAGTCGCAGTTAGCATTGAGTTTAACAAATGTGCTAGAGTCTTACCCAAGGTACATTCCCCTCAAGTCTGAAGAGAGTATGGCAGCTGATTTCGAGCAAGTCGAAAATGTGAATTGTGAACAGGCGAGCGCATATCGCTAGCTGAGTCGACAGCTTGGGTAGTAAGGGCGCTGTGGGACGGGACAAGGCAGTGACTGTGTCAGAAGAAGAAAAAATCTGGACTAAATTGTTGCGAGAGACCCGATCCCAGATGGGACTTGCCAAATATTGTGGACAGGTAAGGTATTGGGACATAAATCAGAATCATACTGAAGTTTAATTTGTAAATACTGTTAAAAAAGATAATTAAATAATGAATCACTGGTCCTGGTTTCATGGGCAATGCATACTTTGACCAGTTCCATGAATCCTTCCATTGTCCACAGATGGAACCGCATTTGGCAATAGCTGTAGCTTTTTCTTCAATCTTACCAAACCTATCCTAAACATCGTCACATTAGACAATAAACGTTAATATCCACAAAATGTTCCCTGCATAGGTGAAATCGGTCCCCATGGCCTTGCCACTTGTCCTTGCAAATCCTGACTGCACGGGTCCATGCTCTCCGTAATTTCAGGTCTTTGGGGGAATATAAACAAGCTGTAGAACTTGTATTGCTATAATTAACAGCAACACACCGACTCATCCTAGGCGGGAACAGGGGCGAAAATGAATATTTCTACATGCATGTTTAATCCTGTTGATGAAGTGTGAATAAAATTTGTTTAAACCAAGCGACACTTGACAGCCATACTATGACAGCTCGCTGGCATGGTCGAAGTCTGCCCTATCAGCCAGCGGTGTTGGGTTTGTGACGTCATTAACCTTTCGCGCCTTTAGGGTGTCGGAAATGAACGGAAAGCGACGATTGAATCCCAATAAGTTTTTAAAATAAAAATGTGAATAAAAGTATTATTTTCACATCCAAATTTTTAAAGTGTACAGCATGTTTGGAACAACCCATGAGTCACCCAAGTATCCAGTTTGAACATGCTAAATCAAGTGAACCGTTAACGTCTCGAGGTCCCCATCAATCTCTGCAAGCAATTTCCAATCAATTGGCCTATCAGTTCGAAAGAAGACTTTTAAAGGTTTGGCCAAAAAAGGAAACGAAAAATATAAAAAACAGAAATCACTGGAGGGTGACCATTTCGACAAACTTACCAGAGACCCACCCAAGACGCATTCTCACCATGTTCGAGGTAAATGTGGTGGGTGGTTTTGGAAAAGTCGAAAATATGAATTGCGAACGACGGACGGACAGACGACGGATGCCTTACCACCACATAACCTCAGCTGACAAATAATCAAGTAAAAAAATCATCAAAAAAAAAAATCTGAGCACCACCTGTTGACCAAATTACTGTTGTTCCATTTAATACAATTCCATTCCTGGCTTGACTACAACAGCTGTTGCTCACTGGGTGACGACGGTATTGTTTTTAGGCTTTTTGTAACCTGTATTATTAAACATTGTTGGCTAATAGTTCCCTTTCAAATGGTTAGTACTTTCACCTGGGTAAACCTGTTAAAGCCTCGTCAAACGTATGGAGGGGAATTTTTGATAATTAGCAAGTCTCCACGAAAGTGCCAAATAATGGTTGTGTTCTGCTGATCTC
This sequence comes from Hermodice carunculata, assembly GCA_964020975.1. Taxonomy (NCBI): domain Eukaryota; kingdom Metazoa; phylum Annelida; class Polychaeta; order Eunicida; family Amphinomidae; genus Hermodice; species Hermodice carunculata. The sequence goes on along the minus strand of OZ026621.1, from coordinate 46,710,309 downwards.
AGTGACACTTTACAATTACCTTGACATTTGAAAACATTGAGACATTCTTTACTTTACTAAAACTTCAGCATGACATATCAAAAGCAAAACACTGCCCCGGATAGTAGATTGTTATCTTGGCAACAGAGCCCTGATTACGTGACGCAAACAGTAGACGGCAAACAACTTGTATTTTATGAAGGGACGATCTTCGGAATTCCAACACATTCCAATTCCGCCACTTATGGAAAGCGCCTGAAGGGTTTGCATGCCACGCGATTCACCATACAACAGGATCAAAATTAAATCAATAAAAAACGCACTTTTCTTCAGCAAGATTTAAATAAGTAACAAATAAAATCAGAGTTATATCAGGCAGACCATAATTTAATTTGGCAGAATATATTATATTATGATGGACAAGGATATTGTACAACTCCTGAACAAGAAACTTGGGCATAAAATAAATAGCCGAGTCAAAGTTTTAGAGCACAATAGGCGGACAACAGTTGTACTTCTGGCGCCATACATTTCTTCTTCCTGTATGAACTGGTTCATATCAATTGGAATAAACATGCTTCCGGTATTTCAATGTGAGCCGCTGGGGGAATATTTCAGCTTGTATGGTCTTGTCACTGTTATTTGCTTTGTCCATTCAGGTCAAATTCATGTTTTACACCAAATTGTGCCTGATAATATCCACAGCATTTGGTCTAAAATGAACAGTGTAATATATTGAAGCGCTACATATATGCCCAACGATAGACACACACACACACACACACACACACAATTTTTTCGAAACAATCACTCACCTCCTCCATTTTTGTAGCACAAGTATGGAAATCGCCAGACATTGCCCAGTCCTACCGCGTACCCAAGACAGGACAGGAGGAAGTCTAAACGCCCGGACCAGTTGCCCCGCTCTTCGTTCTCATCCTTGCTGAAATCCTGCTTAAACTGGCTATCGTCTAGGTACGCAGACCCTTTCTCCTCCTAAAAGTTTTTTTTTTTTCAAAGAGTAAAAAGCACAAAAATCATTAATCCAAATTGTGGTCCGCCCAACCTTATTAAACAACTGGACTATTTCATGTGCATATATGATCGCAAATTTTGATGATATGAACACTTCAAGTGATCAGTGTGTAACACCAAAACAGAATCTACGTAATTGTGCCGCTTGTCAATAATGTCATAAACATCCCTTGCACCCTCAGTTTTGTATGATCACATGGTTGATTCATGCCCAATTATGCATGTATGCATGTGCATATATATATATATATATATATATATATATATATATATATATATATATATATATATATATATATATCCCATACGCAGATGCTGCATCGTTGGAAAATAAGCAAAAGCAAGTGCAGTTCTACTTCGCTGCACAGAGTGAAATATCAATCACAACACCAATTCCGCAGACATGAAACAAAGAAAGTATGGCCTTCTCACACCTAATTATAACTTGCCAAAACGCATTACAGGTGGAAAAGATAATATCAATAAAGTCTGTACGGTGGGCTTAGCTGTTTTAGTAATAGGGCACTCAGCTCTACTTTGTAAATATGTTGAAATTCCCAATATATCTCTTAATTCTAACTGAAGTTAAAATGCATTGATGGCGTCACTGTTGTTCTAACTCATCGTCATTCTCCATGAATGAAGGGTTGCAGTATACAGGTCCAATATTTTTATCCAATGAAAGTTTTACCTTTGAATCATTTGCCATTGAACACTGTGTGAAAGTAAAGAAGAAGAGAGAGAGAGAGAGAGAGAGAGAGAGAGAGAGAGAGAGAGAGAGAGAGAGAGAGAGAGAGAGAGAGAGAGAGAGAGAGAGAGAGATCCATTCATGACGCTGGAACTACCTCATTCACGCCATGATGAACCTGGACCTGACGGTCGTGCCGTTATTAATTTTCTACGATTGATGCATTCCTCGGTGACCAACTTGCACAGAAAAGGGCCAGCATGGATAAGAATATGCCACTTTTGCAAGAATCGGTAAAGAAATACATGTCTCTTTTGTATCAAGAAATTATTTGCAGCCAAAATACAGTTTGAAGAAAACTCGTTTAGTTCCACCATGCAGGTGAAACCAAGGACCAGTTTTCGAACTGATCTGAGCACCTGTTAATGCCTCCACACACGAAAAATACCTTTCATTCCGAATACATGTTTATATTCAAGAAAAAATTTAACCTCGTTTCCTGGTGACTGGGTTTTGGGACAATTTCTGGTTCTGTGCACACGCATGCGGAAGTTTGTTGTTCAATATTTCACCACCGCCAGTGGTCCGCAAAGAAAAGGCTGGGTTTTGAACTTCAATACCAATGGATTTCTTATAAAACCTGGAGTTTCGTATTCCAAACCCCAGACTTTATGGTATCACACAGCTTTCTGTTTTATTATTTAAGTATGTTTGTACATTTTGCAAAGCCTAGTGATTTTTTATAAACCTCTGAGTTTTGCGCACAATATTGAGCTTCCACAATGGAACCCCGGGTTTCGTCATTACGTGACTGTATAGAAAAAACCAGAGCCATGCCCAGGGGGCATAAACGTCTTGCCAGCATTCAGTAGCAATGTAATTGTAAGACCAAACATTATAATGGTATTTAGTAGATGTTGAATGTATCAAGTAAATCTCAATATATTTACTCAGAATATACCACTTTTTTTTAAAAAATAAAATGGCCAATAAAGTATATAACATCTTAATACAAATCAGAGCTTGACATGCCAGTTTCAAGCTTCGTAGTGATTGACGTCATGTAAAGCACTTAATACCCCTTGGCCAACATGACTTCATATGTTCAGTTACCTAAGTTTGACCTTCAAAGGACACTTCAAGATAAATTTAAGAACACCAAAAATAAAGCATAGGTACTTTGCTATTCATGTTAAATAGTAACTAGGGACCTACAATCAACTATACCCAAGACACACAAGGAAAATAAGATTTGTCGAGTCAAAAGTAGGTCAAAGTCATCCACTTTCAAGAGATTTCTGACGTTTTGTAAGATGCAAAGCTAGTATAAATTTGGTGAACTTGGTTTGACTCTTGGCCATGAATAGCATTGTACATTCGAGGATGCAATGCATCTGACCTCCAAAGTAGGTCAAAAATACATCAAGGCCACCCACTTTCAATAGACTTCTAAAGCTTTCCTAAGAAGCAAAGGTGGTGTAAGTTTGGTAAACTTGGCTTGAATTCGTCAAAAGTTGCAGTGGTAACGCCACGTTTTGCATTTCACCCATGAAAATACATTTAGGTCGTTGAAATCAGTTGAGGTCATCCAATTTCAACAGGCTTCTGAAGCTTCTAAGTGTGACAGTGATGACCCTCATCTCTAGGGATGATTACAATGAATCATCCACCCAAGCATGAAAGCCTTTCCTAGTCTAGTTAGTGAAATAATGCCACTCAGAAGTTATCCTCCAATGCTCAATCAAGCATAAAGTAATCAGTGAAGTGTGACAGTGATGACCCTCATCTCTAGGGATGATTACAATAAGTCATCCACCCAAATATGAAAGGCCTATGTAGTCTAGTTAGTGAAATAATGCCACTCCCAAGTTTTTCTCCAATGCTCAATCAAGCATGAAGTAATCAATGAAGTGTGACAGTTATGACCCTGGTCTCTGGGGATGATTATAATAAATCATCCACCCAAATATGAAAGGCCTATGTAGTCTAGTTACTGAAATAATGCCACTCCGAAGTTTTTCTCCAATGCTCAATCAAGCATGAAGTAATCAATGAAGTGTGACAGTGATGACCCTAGGCTCTAGGGCTGATTACATTAAATCATGTACCCAAATATGAAAGGCCTATGTAGTATAGTTACTGAAATAATGCCACTCCGAAGTTTTTCTCCAATGCTCAATGAAGCATGAAGTAATCAATGAAGTGTAACATTGATGGCCCACATCTCTAGTGATGATTACAATCAATCATCCACCCAAGTATGATAGCCCTATCTGATCTAGTTAGTGAAATAATGCCACTCCGAAGTTTTTGGTTGACGGACGGACGGACAGACGGACTGACGGACGGACGGACTGACGGACGGACGGACGGACGTCCGGAAAGTGACAGCTTAGTCTCGCAAACAGCTAACGCTGGCGAGACAAAAACTTGACGTACTGTTATGAAATCCATTGCTTTATGGACAAAATGCATGATTTCATTATCAGCCTCTGAATTTTATTAAACAAAAATCCACTGTTTTTCTTAACAAAATCTGGGTTTCATCAACAAAGGCCAGAGCTTTACAACAAATCGCAGGATTTTGTAATATAACCCAATTCAGCAAGTTTCAATTTTTCCCTTCTCTCTGGGTTTTAATTAGTATTTAACCCAAGTTTTTTTTTCAATTTTGAAATCACTTCAGATTTTGTCATTGCATGAAACATTGAGTTTATTAGCCACATTACAAAACCAATGCAATCAACTACTCGGATGCAATCCTTATTTTCAATAAATATATTGAAGCCAAGCCAATCCTTACGGGCATTTTCCACTGTGATCATGATCGTGCGTTCTTGAAAAGCGACATCAGCATGGGTAGGGCTCATTTCATTCTTCCAAGTAGACAATTTGGAATTATAATAAAGATAAAGAAAAACGTAATTTTGTATTCGATGACACACGTGCTGTAAGAGCTGATTTCTTATTCGACGCTGCATCAAATTGTGTCCCGCTTGTGTGTTAGGATTTGGCCTCGAGATAAATCTTTTTATAATGGGAGAATTTGTATACCATGCGCGTATAAGGGCCCGTGTTTGTAGATGAGCAAAACAATCCGGTATAGATAAAGACTAAGAATTATCCCCGTGGTGTCAGAAATACTTTTGCTACCCTGAATAGAAAATGGTGTACATGTATTGCATAGCAAGAATACTGAACCAACGAAATGGGGGCAAACTCCAAAATAAGCTTGTTATTGGGTTTCTCGAAAGCAAATTCCATCAACCTCTGATGATTCAGTTTTTCTTCGAACTTCTGTTGATAGGGCAACTGTCTAAATCGTTATTTGCTTGTCACTGGCTGACTGATAATGATCTTAAATTGAAACTACCTGTTGTAGATGATAAAAAGCAATAAAAACTTAATAATATTGTCAGGCGTAAAGAGGAAATCTTAGTACTATTACAAAAGTTAAAAATATGCGAGGCTGGCTGACCGGATCTAAATGCTAAAAAAAATATGTTTACCTTTGCATATATTTATCTAAAGAAAGGTATGTTCAGTTGTCCCTATATGTATGTTCCTAAAGCGAATCTTTTGAATGCTTCACTCTGCCCTGCCACTTTTACTGGCTGTGTAAAAAAGCAAATCTTATCAGCTTTATTCGAAGAGGACAATCCTTATCGTGCTAAAAATAACTGAGAGGGTGATTTTGTTTTGCTCTGTATCAAAGGTATCTAAATGCATGTGTTTCAAAAACTGTATGGAAAATGATTTATTGATATAACATGCAATTCGACCTTTTAGATATTGGATAGCACCGTTAGCCAGTTAATCAGTATAATTCATGATATAATTATTTGATAGATAAAAGAAAATAGTTTGTATAATACTTCTGTATATTTCTCAGACATTTGATGGTGTCCCACATCGAGGTTAATAAGTACAATTAAAGTAGTTTTGCATACGTGACACACTGCTTTCACGGATTCGTTCATATTTGAGGTTTAGAAAGCAAACCGTTATACTTGATGGTGAATCTTTTAACTGGTTTAATACATGAATCAAGAATGGCGTACTTGAGGGTAGTGTTTTATGTTCTTGCTTGTTTGTGGTTTTTATCGACTACTTAATTAAATTACCTGGAAAGCTGATCTTTTTGCTTATGGCAGCATTCTATTATGCACCGTTAACAGCCCCAAAGTTGCAGTAATAAATGTTGATAGCAATTTGCGTGTTGTAGAAGGATGGGGTAAAAGACTGAGAGTGGCATTTAATCCTGATAAAACTGGAGATGTGATTATATCCTGGAAAAAAGCGTATGCACGTTCCTTTTGACTTTCTAGAATGAATCAATAACACGTGTACGTAAAAACAAACGTCCAGGTGTTACGGTGACTGACAATTTCAGTTAGGATAACCACAATTTAGACTGGGACGTATCAGATCTTGTTTGCTTTTTAACCTTGTAGTAGTCCGTATTAATGCTTGTTTTATTCGACACATTCTTGAGTATGCAGCACCTGCATTCGATGGCTATTCGAGGCGTAGCAAGTCCTTGTTAGAGACCGTTTTGTCAAGTGTACATGTTTCTGGGGCGACGAGATCACGGTCCGAATCGCTAGTTTTGTCGTACACCAGTTGGCCTATCCTGGAGTCACGACGAAAATACAGTTAGTTTGTCCCGTTTTACAAATTGCTCACGGTACATGCTGTCTGCCCCGGACACCTTACGGCCGTGACTCCGCGTTCTTTCGCTGGATGGGTGACGAAGTATACATTAATTGTGAAATCATTGAAAATTATCGTACCGATATGAAACCTGTCTCTGACATATCTAGATATATGTACGACAAATAATATGTATGGTTTTGTTGGTGAAATGTGAAACATAGTTCATCTATGCAACGTCCAAGTCGCCGAACCGTTGCGCGCGGCTCAATCCCACCGCTATACTCTGCGTCATGTCAATGATAGGTCTATTTTCCTGCACGTGCCTTACTTCACATGAAAACATTTATACTGGATACCACACCTGCATGGAATGTTCTTTCTGTAAGCGTTTTCATAACACGCCTAAAATATCACCTATCTCCCGGTTCGGACAGATAAGACAAGACCATAAACCCCAGATATATATCGTACCAAAAAAAGTAGGCCCACTGCCCTAAAGGCGGAGAGGAGACTTACCTTTTTAAGTACAGTATATTCATGAACCGACGCAGAGTAGATTTTAGTGCCGAAACGCTATTCGTTAGCAGGTCGTTTGTATAATTACCTGGCCTGCAGCCTGCAGATATCGTACCCGATCTGAAACTACTAGAACTGTGCATTTTACTGTGTAGTGTTCTCTTTACAATACTCTTTGACAACAAATTTCGGCGAAATCTTCTGAAATTGTGTGGACAGAAATCTTTTGTGTAAATTGAAACGAGATGCGAAATTTTGAATAGGTTTATATTCTATTGTTTAGTACACCTGTTGCTTCATACGGCACCAACCGGTTATTTGGGAAAGCCATAATAGAATTTTTCAACAGAATAAATTATTATTATTATTATTATTATTATTATTATTATTATTATTATTATTATTATTATTATTATTATTATTATTATTATTATTATCAATACTAACTAGGCAAGTGAATGCTTTTTTGCCTATACAACATTCAAACAACCTTTGTTGTGCTGTGACTGTGCACTTCTTTCGCTGTTATATTAATAACACGCGTGCTCAGGCCTGGTGGTTGTGACGTGCTGGGATGCTGTGTTTTGCACCGAATGAAATTGACCTTGTGAGTATGAATATGTTACCACGTGACCCATTTGTGCCAGTTTGCACAGCCCATGGGTTTGCGACGTTGCAGACTTCTGGGATTTGAAAATGAACGAAAATTGAATGTCTGTGTTTGGCCGAGGGGAGGAAAACACCATGAACATTTATAAAAAATGGAACTAGGCCATCGCATTACCTAGAGATATCACTATAAACTGAGGGTTTTTGTGACAAAATTGTAGTTCTTGTTAACACATGAAATAGTTCATCTAATTTCAATAGCATGTAGTTATTGGGTTGTTTGTATGGGTGTTCATGATTGTTTCTTTATTATTTGAAGCTGCATGCACATCATTTTGGGGCAAACATTAAATCCTCGTCTAACGCAAAAATATTACCATCATTACAAAGAATATTTTTGAGAATGTAGACAAGTTTGCTGGGGGTTTTCGTTTTCTTTCTTTTTTTTTTTTTAACGGAAGGGCTATTTATTTTCATTTTCATTGCATTCACAGCTTATCATTTCAAGCTGTTTGAGATTTATATTCGTATTATGTCGATTTATGACCGCTGTGCAAAATTGCCAAGACAAGAAATAGCATTCTTCTTTTCGATAATAGTACTCCAATATAAATATTATCTTTAGAAACCACGAAGAAGAGACGCAAAATGGCATTTATGACTATCTTGGGAAGCGGTGATTCAAAAGTGTACTTATGAACCTCTTTCAGACTCAAATTTATACTTTTTTGTCGAGAATAGTTATCGAAATGGATTAAAAAATGTCTCGCGTGGTGGCCTTATTGCGCTAAGGCTAATCAATGCATGGTTACTGCCAATTTTCTTATTGTTTTAATGTATTGACATAACACCTGAAGACAACACCGGCCGCAAGAAAATCCAACAGTACTATCTCCTTTTGTTTTGAGAATTCTGGCTCAAATTTCTTAAACTTTCGTTCTGCAATGGTAAAACAGAGAAAGCCGCTGGGCACAAAGTGAACAACGTTATCTGCATCTGACGACACAATGGTATCATTCGATCTGTGTCTCGGCCACTCAAGACCAATAGGCCCCTACTCCAGCTATGGCGTAATATCACACTCTGGATACTCTCAATGGCTTATGCGTGGGAATCGCAGCAAAATGTCTGTCAGTTTGGTTATTTTATTTTATTTTATTTTATTTTGCTCCTCGCGTCTCACATCACTTAAAAAAATATATGTGATGATTTTGACAGAATGTGAAGTTTATTAGTGCCAAAAAAGTAAGCTGCCCTGTTTCAAACGTCCTCTATGACACGAGTTTACCAATATACTGCAACGGTTAATGACCGTGGTGAGGAAGCGGTATATCTTGCTTAATGTATTTACACTTTTAACAAGAATGGTCTAATGGGTGCTGCACAGAGAGTCCCTTTGCTTTGCATGACATCGGTCATACATCTTCATTTTTTTTTTTTTAATGTAAACGGGTTAGGCAATGTTGCTGTCGCTATTATGGTTTCCATGGTGATTTATCACAAGAAATGTGTCTATATTGATACAGGTGTGGCTAGGCGTAAAGCTTTGAGGGTAATATGGCAAGGGCCTGTCAAGACATACAAAACATCCTAGCATGTGTGTCTGATTGCTTACCTCTGGAGGCCGGGATTTTAAAAATAAAAATGCTTATGCAGTTTTTCTTTTTTTTACCAGATTAAATGATCATGATCCCGGTCTTGAAAATTCTGTGGTATGAGTTACTGTGTTGATCTGGACCTTGGTCAGTGAGTGGCAAGAATTTCAGGCTGGTGCAGTATAAGAATGAAATATACCAGGCGATACAGGCTTGCAATGATTAAAAGAATGGCTGGCGGTTCACTCGATCAAATCAATGTATGTCACGCTCTTTGAGTCAACGCACTCATAGATAAGTGTGGTGGTTTAGGTAGGTGTATCCTGACAAGTGAAGAGATCGATGTCTTGATTTACAAAGGGTGCACTAGCTGGGGGTATTAACCCATGTGCCATTTTTTCACGATAGTGCGATTACGTAATTTTTGTGCCGTCTCATCCTGATCTGCTGCACACAAATGTCCATTACTTTTTGGGTACATGTGTGTATTTAGTTTATCCATGTGCATTTTATGTTCAAATAAAGCTCATATAATATATGTGTATGTGTGTGTGTGTGTGTGTGTGTGCGTGCGTGCGTGCGTGCGTGCGTGTGGATTTACCGAGTTTTGAATGGGTGATGTCAACGCGGTTGAAAATTTGGCCCTCATATGATAAATTTTAACCCACTTGTAACTCAAAATACAAAGAAATGTATCGACGACTCTCATGAAAATATGAAAGGGATGGAAAATAAAAACAAGAGGATGAAACCAAGAGTCGGGCGTCCAACAGGAAGGAAACGAGAGATGAGGAAAGTATTGTTTTGGCACAAGCACCAGTATTTCTTCCATCGCTATATATATATATATATATATATATATATATATATATATATATATATATATATATATATATATATATATATATATATATATATATATATATATATATAAACACGTCCATTGGTCAACATTGCAGCTAATTTCAGGGACTTTCCTTGATGATGAGGGTAGATATACCGGTTATGTTACTTAAGAAATCTTTTTCTAACAAACAAATGAAATATGTATATTTTAATACTAAGTGAATCACCTGTCATTTTTTTATTTTCTTTTTTATTTATTTATTTTTTTTTTTTTGCGTCCTCACTTTCTTACTTTTTTGCACAACATTTAATTTAGTACTGTTTAATACATGAATCTGCCCGCCTTCCTGCCTGTTTCCTTGCTACAGCCTAGGTGGCAGCACAAGATCTCATTTAATATGAATACCTCCTATTGCGTGACAGTTAATCATATATTTGTGATGTACATGACCAAATGGTTTCATGTAATCTGTATATGGATATTTTTCATGAATAGATATTAACGTGCATATCTCACGTAATGTTATTTCATATAAACTGTATATGTTGCGATTAAAGGTCACTGATTTTGTTGTTGATGCACCTGTACATGAAACAAATAAAATTGTGCTTTATGCTGTACCACCCTTGCTAATGCTCACTAAATATTTACCCCTAATGTTCCAGTTACATGGAATATTTAATACAATTTTCTCCAGGCACGTATACACAGTTTGTGTAAACGTCTTTGATTTTCTTTTTTTTGTTGTTTTTTTCGTTCAACTTCAGATGTCTTTTCAGATTAGACTTATATGGATTCTTTTTGGTTATAAACACGACGAATGTGTTTTGATATGAGCCTGATCCCTGCATGTTCCTGCAAGACGGGCGGCAAGAACTTATGATGAAGAGGGCATGTAGTGCAAAAATTGAGATCACCCCGATACCGTGGAAAAATAAAAAGATGACACATTAGTCAAGCATTTGGGACCGGTCCGACGGGTTCAATGTTTTTGTTTAATTCTTCCACCGCAATGTCTTCACCTGGTCAACAGCTTCCCTCTGCACACTTTGGCCTGACCCCACAGGCGCGCGCGGAGGTAAGCTGTTGATCCAGACGTCTCTTACGATTTCTGCAACTGCAGACAAGATGGTTCGTGAATGAAAGATTACTTTGCAAAACGTATGGTGCAGTAGCGTTATATCAATTCAGGGCACATTGACTTGTGTCGAAATTGGCAAGAGACGATTGGAACATAAACAACACCCGCAAAGATAAAAGAAGTCCATTGTGACGGAAGCACAGACTGAGGAACGTTAACGAAAGCCGACGGGGCACTGTCTTTGTCAAATGTGAGGGTAATTTATGTGGGTGGATGAATAACTTGGGTGCAGAGGGGTTTCGGTGGTGGTACAGGTGGGCTTGGGACTTGCGTAACGACATAAAGAAGACAGGAATAGAAAAGCAATTTACGTTAATTGTAGAACCCTCCAGGGCCATATAGGACTTTAAATGGAGTGAGTCATTATCGGACCACCAAGATTTGATAGGAAAGTGTGGGAGGCTTTTAGGAAAGGAATTAAGTTGAAGTTGTAACTTTTTAAAGAATGTAGTAGCTGAAACCAGTTCAGCTGAAGCAAAATGTCTCCACAGACACGCATTGAGGATCAGTGAACACTCAGGAGAAAGGATGTCATTGACAGCATGAAATATCGAAATATTTCATCACCATGGGGGACTCACATGAGGCTTGGTCCTGTATCCTGGTTTTCCTGTGAACATGAGTTAACGGGCCTGTTGCAGACGTCGACTTGAACCCTGCGGTTAACTCCATGTCAGAATATCAACCTGACGCTGACAAACTGCAAGTTCATTTCATTTAAACTCCATGCTTATTAACCCTAATCTGATATGCACAGGGTTACGTTAAGCGCAGATTACGTTACCTCAGGCTGAATGCAGTTATGTTGTTCTGTGGCTTGTAACAAAATTCGTCCGTTGCCCACTTTATTGTGTATATACTAATTCATTATATAGGTGCATCACTCGGTCTGCAGCTTCCACTGCTCCAGATGACTTTACCAATGTCCGGTCAGGATACCTTGAATTTATATATACGAGGGACAACGGATAGTGGTTTGCTCAAGCAAGTTTGTTCACAACCTTGCAGCAAAAACAGGAAAGGGAATTTTTTAACACTTAAACAACATATGAACCCCAACCTCATGCTATCTGTGACCTGGGGAAACGTCAAAATAAAACCATGCTGTACTCTCGGGTTAACTTCTTGTTGAACGTGAACAACCCAACGTCTCTGTTAACTCTCAGTTCAGGCCAAGTCGACATTGCCTGATTGTGTTATTCCAACAAAATGTTAATATTTGATTTAAATTGGAAGAAACCATAGATAAAAGTGTAGGAAAATTCGCTAACCTAATGCGCCCGTGGATTCACACATTATATCACAATTAAAATGGAACAAACACACATTGGATCACAATAATAGTAGGACAGATTTTAAAAGATATGTTGATATAGGTCAACCAGATCAGCTGCTCACCTGAACTTGCTCAATTAGGTGACTATTCTCTGTTCAGGACATTGGCTATCAGATACAACTTTCTCTTGCTCGACACACAACACAAAACCATGAAGAAAACTCCTCTGTGTGACGACAGTATGGTATAAACTACTTAAAAGTTTTAAATGTGGTTCTTCTTATTATGAATAGGCATTTTGTGTGTTTTGGGCACCTATTAAAAGATCCTCATGACACATTCTCACAAACATTTTTCTTTTGATGGAGCTGGCGGCACACAAGAAGAAAGAGAATAGTTTTCTTTTTTAACTCTTTCCGTGTTAATTGCGACTAAGTCGAACCACTTTAAAACGAACTGCTCTGAATTATATAAGGACGCTAGATTCGTGTTCCTCGGGAAAAGACCGTTCATTCAAATACCTGCCTGCCTGCATGTAATATACCAGGTCAACAGCTTGCCCCAGCGGAAATATTAGGGAGAACAATTAGTTCATCGGAGGCAAAGATAATCTTATTACATTTTTGGCCACTGTGACCTGGTTGGTGATAAGCACGCATTAATATTCTTGAATACTCGACTTTGTGGCCGCTTGGCTGTGTCATAGTTGTGCTAGCATCACAAAACGATCCTCACTTAAGTAGCTTGGGGTGGGGGGTGACAAGGCAAGAATAAACCACCACCCTCCCCGCAGTAATGGAAGTATGCAGAAATCGATTAATAAGTAAGTTCCGTGTATTTTTGTCTCGCTTCTTTGTCAGCTAATAATATATCAATACCTTTAACTTTAAACTGTGAAGGGAATGTTATTCTTCAATATGCATTAAAAGAAATACAGAGCCACACATGTTTATGGCCCAGCTCTAGTAACAACGCCATAATAAGACCGACCAATTTACTGGAATTTTAGTGCAATTCATTTTATATCGGTTTTATTCAGACACTGAAGCGGAAACCATACTTAGCATACTGTCGTAATAATAATAATAATAATAATAATAATAATAATAATAATAATAATAATTGAACGTCTTTATACTGGATAGCCTGTTCAGCCAATGGCTGTTCTTCCACAGGGTCCAGTAGGCAAGATCTTAGCCCAATTATCCCAAACTTAATGTAGGAGGAAACCGGAGATCCCGGAGAAAACCTACGGTGCTCAGCAGGTGTTTGGGAAACCTTGCCACATGCGACCACTAACTCCAGTCAAAAAAACGCCGCGAAATTCGAACCCTCGGAGGAATCGGACTCACCCGTCGGAACAGCTTCCCGGGACGAACAACTTGTGCCATCGCTGGGGATCGAACCCGGGCCGCAGCGGAGACAGGGCGACGCGCAACTCGCTGGTCCACTGAGCACCCCGCAATCCTGTTTCTTTCAAAAACAAAGTAAATTCATTCCGACAAAGGCGAGGAATTTTAATTCTTTCAGTGACACATTCGGGACTGAGTCAATAGCTTCCTTCGGTGTGCTTTGGGCGTAGTATGCCCAAAGCACGCCGAGGAAAGCTGCTGGCCTGGGCCTTTATATTTCATGTTACTTCGGGCATGCTCGGACTTGAGTGAAAGGTCTTTTTTCACAAGCAATATAAATATTGTATCCTTATTATAATGTAAGTCAGAACCGTTTGTTTTAATTAGTTCGACTTTTATTACTCGCAGTTGGCACTGAAGGGGCCCAGTATTATCAACTTTCATGGAACAAACGTAGACAGACAGAAGGCTGAAACGACTGGTGCCCGACCCGATTTATTGTCCAAACGACAAAAATGGAAGGGCGGAACAGATTGTTGAATGATCAAATGTCAAATACATGTCGACGTAAGTTTGACAAAGTCCTCAATAGCATTATGGTCAGGTATACAGTAAAAGTTTACTTATCAATCCCGTGTTGGAATATCGTAACGGGTACATTAGCCTTGTCTTTCCGCTGACAAGAAAATATGGCAGCTGAGATTCCATCTCCATTTTGTTGGTACGCACGCAAGCCTGCGCTTGCAAAATAGGCCTATACCGAAAACCAAAACGATTACAACTTGACGAAACAAGTGGGTACAACGGATGCTACAACATGACTCGACGTTTGGTCATATATGATACGATAAAATTTATTTAGCAAAATCAGACAAATATGTAACAGTAAATGTACAGTATAAAAATGCGGTACATTTACTGTTACACATTAACTCTGTAGGGGTGGCCCTGCTTGAGGCAATGGAGTTTTGACTCCCTAGAAGATGAAATATACCACTATATACGATATACACGTAAAACAATGGAAATTAACTGAATTACATAATGAACTGGGCATACATCGCAATATGAAGTATGTGAAAAAATGTCAATATAAAAACTAGGAAAAAGCATTTTGAATATTATCCAAGGACTAAAAATGGAGGTTATCTTAACTCTTCCATTTGCCCCCTGCGCATGCGACTTAAGTCGAACTAGTTAAAGGGAACTGCTCTGAATTATAATAAAGGTGCTAGATCCATGTTCCTTGTAAAAATACATTCCATTCATGTACCAGCATGCCTGTAGTGATATAGAAAATAATAATCCTGGTCAAGAGCTTTCCTCGTAAGGAAAGTTATTGACTCAGTCAAAAATGTGGCACTGAAGAGTTAAATGGCAATGCTGCATAGCTCCCCACAAAGTACACCTGGCAATCCAGTAGTTAGCTGCTCAGCTGCAGTCGAAAATATTTATAGTACACTCCACTGAAATTGTCATGGGTCACTGCCTGAATTGCTAGCGTTCCACTGTAAACTCGCACGGAACAACACAAAAGTTTACTCGTGAATTTGAATGAATACATTTTGGGGTATCAGACTGAACACTATCTTGCAACAGAGACGTGCTTAAAATAAATTATTGATTGAAATAAGCATTTCAATTATACTGGGCACTCTAACATAAATTATTCGGTGCTCAGGACCAGGTGTTCTGCTTTCAGTGCTCTATAATTCAACAATATTAGTGCCTCGTTACACAAAAATTTTGGGTTTTCAATTTTTTTTTTTTTTTTTTTTTAAGTTTGAACTATGACAAAACTAAGGAAGCCCCGTGGCATTGTCCCTTCCTGAAATTGTATTAACCTGATTTTACTCTATACAAAGGTAGTGAAACTAAAAGAAACTGTCCGTGGTACACGCTATAGCGGCAACACGCTCGCCTTTCACCTCTGCTATCCGGGAAAGAAAATATGTGGCCTCACAGTGTTTTTTTTTTTTTTTTTTTTTTTTTTTAGACACCCTTTGCTGTATTACAGCACAACGTGCGGGCAGATTTGTGACAGCTTTGATCAGCCAACCGAGACAGCCACACACACAGACACGGGTCACTTGGTATGCCTTTGCTGTTAACCCTTGAAGTTCCGCGAGTCACAGCTGACACCGGTCCCTCCGTGTGAACTTCTCTTCCTGCAGCAAGCGGTGTTTTACTTTTTGTTTTAAAAGAATTCAGACTGCGTAGATCTTTTTGTGCACTGATTATACGTATACATACACTACTAGCTATTTAGCATTTGTATATATCCTAATAATGGACATAAATTGCAGGGAGCAGCCTCATGGGTTTGTGAAAGTTTAGTCCAATGGAAGTTTAGATCCAAAGAACATTCCAGAAGTGTTTGTGGTACAGTTTTTGTTTACCAGCAGTCATGCATCCCCACTTGTTTTGTTTGTGTGTGTGTGTGTGTGTGTGTGTGTGTGTGTGTGTGTGTGTGTGTGTGTGTGTGTGTGTGTGTGTGGTTTTTTTTTCTTACAATGTCGAGCAATCGGTGATGCAACAGATTATAGTGCCAAGTTTTTTCTTTTTCAAACACACTCTTATACTCTTGCCAAGCAAGTGAAAGTCATGGATAGGCACAGCAGATATCTGACAGGGTTAGAAATGTGGCAGATTGTTGCGCTATGTTAGCGATCAGGTTGGAAACAGAAGAGGGCAGTGCATGAGTTCAGATCAGACGATAATTTTCACATCTGACAAAGGTTTTGTCAGAATTCACTGACCAAAAAAGTGCATTTTAAAGAACGTCACTAGCACGAGGCAGCACCAGGGAGATTGGCCCAGGCCAGGGTGAAAGCAGCTGTTCCCCTGACCTGGCGTGGCCAATGTGTTGCCCAGGTCTTATCACACCTCTGTTCATGCTCACAGTGGTACATTGTGGCGGTAGACTTTAGTCAATAACTTCCACTTAGTAGGGAATGTCCGCTTCAAAAAATGCATGAAAACCGACAAAATAACACACAAAAAGGAGATGTTTGCTCTCGAAAGACTGCTTCAGATGATGATCAACAGTCATTAAACTTGCTCAGATCAGGGACCTGTTATGCTATAACAGGTCCCTGCTCAGATGGATTTGTTTCTGCTGGTCCAAAAGGTCGTCAAAATCAGAACAATAAGCATCACAGTGACCACCCTGAAAAAATTAGGGCAAACCGGAACCTCTACACATGGCCACAAAGCACCATTATGTGAGGTTACTGAAGTGGTAACTGCATTTTTTTGTTCAATGTGAAAGTTTGTGTCTTTCAGTGTTAAACTGCTTATGTGGTTTTTATATACTATTTTCTCCTCGCTTTAATAATGTATATGAGTATATATGTGTGTTTTAAGTGCAAACATAACTTTTCAGATTTCTAACAAAAGGGAAGTAATGCTTGCGCTTGCTCATACACACTGAGCAATCCAGATAAGTAAGGGTTATTCAATGACAAGAGTGTAATATTGGATTTACACACAAGTGGCCGAAGGCCACGCGTGCGTGAATCCAATATTACACGAGTAGTCATTTGAATAACCCACTTAGCCCATGTTTGCCAGGAATGTGACATTTTGTCAATGGGGACATATACATCTAAATCCTTTACCCTATTGTTACTGTGTCCTGCCAAAAAACAAAGCAAAGTTGCACTGCATGATCTGAAAACACTTTTTGTCTCTAAAATGAGTGATTTTAGACAAGTTCAGAGCTATTAAAGTTTCAGCCAGTGACACACGTGTACTTGTTGATCCAGCAGCAGATCATAGGTTTCACCTGATATGCTTTTCTTCTGAGCTCTCCACCAGAACAGCAAGCATGGCAGCTCTCTTTGATTTTGAGAATTTTTATCTGGAAGAAAATTTTGATGTGGAACGTTTAATGGCATTGCCAACACAGAATCTGATTTTTGGACGAATGCCACAGAAGTCTGATGAAAAGACAAACCATACAAATGCCAGATTCTTTCTTTCTTTCTTTCTTTTCTTTTCTTTTCTCTCTTTTTTGCGAGAAATGTTTCCTTGTTTACAGTTGCCTGAATACTGTTTGGTCTGTATTTCAATAAATAAAGACCATTGTTTGAAATCATTTGTCTTACTTATTTCACTGTGTGCAGTGGGGTATAGGATTTATTCCACTGCTTCGATGAATGGATAAGTGAACTTTCTACTGCCAAACATGGGCTAAACTGAAGTGCACAATGAGATTGGGTCCGTGCTGTCTGTAGCTAAAATTAGAATGGAGATTTGTCCTGCCCTTTTGTTTTGCTCCCTGCCCATTTTCTTTGTTTCCTGCTTTTTTTTTTTTTTTTTTTTTTTTTTGCTTCCAGCCCCCTTTTTCCTATATTTTGTTCAATATGACAGGTTATTATATACATTCTTCTATGAAGATTAAATACAGTTCAGACTAACTGAGACCAAATAAATTAGCAATCTATTATCTTCTATGAGTTTAAAATAAAAAACCAAAACTAATTCCATACACCAACATGATTGCCTGTCTTTTTGGACTGCTATTTACGGGTGACCCTATTGATTGTCATTGTGCGCTTAAAAGTGTCTCTTCAGATGACAGGTGCCCTGCTCTCTTGAAAAGCTGGAGACAGCACTGTGGGTGACAATGACAATGCGCCACCTCTAATGTGTAATGATGTAATCGAACCTCAACCCTGTGGGCTGCGTCTTTGCATGGAGGTACCTCCATGGTGCGTGAAAATAACCACTCAGTCTACTGATAGATGCATAAAATTACTGCTAATACCTGTATAATATGTTGGCACAATCTTTGAACCCAGGAGCCAAGTCCCAGTTTATGAAGGTGCATAGATCTGCAGTATGGTAATTAACCTTTGACCTTTCCATGCCAGTGCAACTTTTTTCTCATGTGTGTGTAGATTTTTGTGGTTTTCGTGTGCGTTTTTTTTCTTTTTTGCTTTGACTTGTCCATATCTCGTACTAAAGCTTGGTATCAATTAACTTATTTTCGTTCATTCATGACATGTGAGGTTGCCTACGAGGCTACACTCATGCAAAATACATGTTCCCCCATTCCTGATATAACAGTCATACTAGTCAATCTCATGAAACTCCACGGCCAATGAAACTTTTCCACGCAGAAATATTTGATTTTTTACGTGTGTTTCTTGTTCTCTCACTATTGTTCCTTGTCATGTGAGGATTTATTGTTATACAAATGTCAATCAAGTGTGTGTGGAGGAATCCCCAAAAGAGTTCATTTGTAAAAGAAACCTTGCATTATATTGTTTTTTTTGGACAATTGACTTGGGTCACCTTGGTCAAGAAGTACACGGATATCTGTGGGACGTTCCGGTTCACTTGGCTCCTGTTGCACAACGACAAATTGTACTTGTAATAAGTTGTTTTGTTATACCTCCACACATGCGTGGATAAACTCAACTGACGGGTTTCCCCGACTTGCTGGTTATGGTCAACGCTGATCAATAATGGTCAACAGCGGCTTAAACCAGCAAGCTTCTAGTTGAGTCTCAGGCCCGGGCTCTCTCTGGGCCCCGTGTTTTGTAGCCTAGGCTTATGCATTTTGCTAAAGCTTGTCATGTATTTTTTCCTTTGCGCGAACGATATATATGCCATTTTGATTCATGCATTCAGGGGTGTGGAATATCCTTGATGTATTGTATGATAGTTTGTATGTGTTTAAGAACTCCCCGGCATGATATATTTGACCCGGGATTCACCGCTTTTTAGCCTTTGTTCTATGTTGAACGGCATGTAGCCCTGCTGTGGGAATGGAAATGTAATATAATTTTCTATGTGTCGTATTCCTGTAACTAATAAGGATTTCGCAGAAGAATTTGGATGTATGTACTACACGTGGCGAATTTTCAATGGCAACAACAAACAATTGTTATAATCAAGGAGGGCCTGATTCCTGATCCCTACCCACCCTCCTTGTTTTAATGAAATTCTTCCCTTCCCCGCCAGAAAGCATGCCTTCTGTAACAGATTTATATTCAGGACACACCGCATGAATTATAAAGAACGAGCAGAGCAACCCGCTTCGCGCAGGGTGGTGCTGAAAAAGCTGGAATGCCATGCAAATTCGACCAAGCTTAATCCATGACCATGGAAATAATCCCGGGGATTTCTTCTCTATTCTTTGAAAATGTTTCAACACTGTTTTTGGCAGCCTAAAATGCTCTATACTGATAAGGTTTCAGATCGGAAACCAACAGGAACTTTGAAGGCGGAAGAAATTTACGTTTACTTGTAGAAACATTCACCCCGGGAGGACTAAATGGGCCCCTCGGCATTTCTCCATGGCGCGCCTGTATTTCGGAATAATACACCACCAAAGTAGGTTGTAGAGATCCAGTATTATGTTCACTTATTCAAAAGTTCACATAAGAGATTCTCACCTGCTGCGTCATTGCCTTTCAGTTGCGAAAGCTGCGAACAACGATTCTTGCTACTTTTACCAGTTCGCTTTCCACGGGCGCAAAAAATGGTGCTTCTGGTATCCTGCCAACGTAAGAACAAGCAATCACTGAACACACCTTGACCATGTGAAAGCGAGGCACATTCGAGGGAAAGAACAGTGCATGTCCTTCGGATGCCACGCCCGACTGACTCATGACTGGACATTCTCCTACCCGTTGTTGGTCAATGCATACGCTCAAGGCAGGTGCACAGGAAAGAAACTGTCTCAGTTTATCAAGAAAAGTGACTGCCCCAAAAGGAGAGACTTGATCACTGAATCGTTGTAAAATGTGACGGCAACCGTGCCCTTGATTTGCCCAGTTGACATTGTAAAAAGTGCCGGTTAGACTTCGCAGGTTTCGTGAAGCTTAACCGTCTCCTTGTATAATGGGTAGACTTTATCATATTGGTCAGCCTTCACGGGCTCCGGTGAAGGCTGACCAACACCCAAAACAATATCAACCACGCAGGTCAAGCGCATTGTTGTCTTCGCTTTTTTCAGTGACTCAATAATCAAGTCTTCTCCAATTACCGGCAAAAGCGAACAGGCCATTTTAAACCAGCATGTGGTGTCACGGGACTGCAGGCATTGTCGATCCACATTTACGTGATGTCTTGACAGAAAACTTTAAACTGCTGATATTTCTTACCTTTTTTTGGACCCCCCCCCATTAGTCATATCTCAGTGCAATACAGGGCGACTCAATTTAAATAAAAATGTTTGAATTAAAACGTTCTTTAAACTCTAGTTAAATGCGATAATTACAATGACAATGATATTAATGGAACAACAGTAACAATAAAAATGATAATTGTTAACTTCTGAAACCGTGGGAAACAAGATCATAGAAATAATATATCTCAACACAGTCACGTAACAATGATATATGCAGATTCAGATTTCAGATTTGATTGCCAGCAAAAATGCCGAACCCAACGGTTTGAAAATTCCTTTCTCCCTGATGCCACCAAACTATGGAATAATCTCCCCACTGATATCCGTAACTCCCTTTCCCTTCAAATCTTTAAGTCGAAACTTAAAGCCATTCTGCTAGCGGCCGACATTGCTCCAGATTTCTATTCCCATGGTCAGCGATTTTCTAGCATCTGTCATACCCAGTTACGGTTAGGATTCTCTAGACTTAATTCCGATCTCTATAAAGTAAATATCATTCAACAGCCAACCTGTGCCTGCTCCCACCCAACTGAGGATTTCAAACACTTTTGTCTCTACTGCCCTAAATATGTCCAGGAAAGAAAGAAGCTCCTGCTTACCATCACTCCTTTGTTAGCCCCTGGTGTTAATCCAAACCTGATAATGCATGTTGTAAGTGACAGACTATGTAGTATTTTATTGTTCGGGAGTAAAGAACTTTCAGAAGAATGCAATACATTAATTTTGAGAGCAATACAAAATTTTGTAGTTGAAACACGCCGATTTATATTGTAACTGGGTAGTATCTTATCCCTTATATGTATCCCGAAACCAGCATATACCATTGCAGTGTATTTGTATGTTCAACGTATGTACCTTTAATGCTACCATGTTCTCTATCGTGTCTCCACAGGTGGGTCGACAATGACAACGCGGGAAGGAACACCCGAGCTGCTGGGCGCACTGGCGGCTCCACAGTGGCATTGTGAGTTTGCAGCCAGAGTGCTTCGGCCGCGCCCAGCAAGTTATAACCTCCCCTTCAGTCGCTCCCTGTGCTGAGGACGCATTAGCTTGCTACTAAGTATATTCGTGTAAATATGCATGTTTTCTTAATTGGATTGGAATGTTAGATATTGTTTTTGTTGTTTAGCTGTATTACAGCATGTCTACCTGAGTACATAGTCACATGTTTGTACATTGTATTGTCCCATGCGTCTTGTATATATCATTTTGTGCGTCTCCGTGTCAGGAGAACCCCTAGATTAGTTATATTTCATGTACTATTGGGTAATCCAGTGAAAATAAATATGTTTAAACTAAAGTAAACTAAACTAAAACAAATCAGTTTGCATCCTTAGCAGACTTTCTCTGGTTCCCGGCAGGGGATCAATAGTCTATCGCCCTCCAGAAAGTCTGTTTAGCAGGCAACAAATGAGTCAATGTGCCCAGAAAACTTATAAAGATTGCCTTTTCAATATTTATTTAACCCCTGCAACAAAATGTTTCACTGAACTGTAAAAAGAGACAATATAATAATTGAGCTGTCTCGAAACCTACGAAATTGAAGTTGGAGAATGTCAACTCTAGGATTCTATAATAATTATGAAATTATGCAAAATTTACATTTTGTGCATTTGTCTAAATTGTATAAATCAATTTTGAAAAAAAAAATGTTTCATGGTTCATAGGATGAAGCTATCTCGCAAACCTATTAATTAAAGTGAGAATGGCACATCTATCTATTATAGCTTTAAAGTTAGTCCAGTTTAAAATTTTGCGACCTAATTTGCATAAATATCAATGTTGCAATCTTGGCTCATATTTCATTGGATGCACCTAAGTTACCAATCTATCAATTGAGGTTCGAGAGGCACCTCTATCTGTAACAGTTTTGTCAGTGGCCGACCTACCGTGTCTATGTCTGTCTTTGGCGCAAGTGATAATTTTTTGGATTTAAAGTGGTTAGGCTCACATGTTCCCCCCCCCCCCCCCCCAAAGTTTGTGGTCTATGAAAAATATTGCAAAGGTTGAGAGGACTGGTTTAAACCACCGGTTGCCATTGCTTTTTGTGGGTGACTGCTTGTGGTAATTCTTAACTCTGTGCCTTTTGCTGTATTTTACTTTGCTGTAAGTGTTCACTTGGAATTTGGGAATGCGAGTCAAGTTTTTCTGAACTATTGGAAGTTATTGGAGATTTACATTTCTTGTATTTCTGTGATTTGCATGAGTTAAAATCCTACAACTTTTGTCAGTGGTCCATTGGATACACCTATATCACAAACCTATGACTTAGGTTTGAATGGTACCTCTAAGGTGGCGTTGCGGTTCTTTTCCATTGCTTATGAATTTTTTGTCATTTCGACGATTTCTGCTGAATCACAATGTGGGTTTTCTGCAAATGTCGTAAGAATAGCTTGACCTGATCTCCATCAACATTGTACACCAGGTGGCAGTGCAAACAAACAAACAATCTGAAGACTCAAGCAAAACAACAAAAAGCCACAACACTGTACGCACGGGATAATAAATCGTAATTCTTGAGTGCGCACAAGCAGCATAGAATGAACTACTAGTTTATGAGGTTGCTTTAATTTATTTATGGCATGTTTTTTCCCTTATGGCTACCATGGGATCTAACTTGTCGAAACATTGTTATCACAGTACTATTGGGGAGATGCTTGAACGCAACTCTTTCCTTGCTAACCTAACCAAAAGACGTGCTCTTAAATTCCTTAAGGATTCCAGCTTCAGTCACAATTTGAAGATTTCTCTTTTCACTCAGCCATACATATATTGTTTCTTTCCCTCCCTCTACGATCTGACCTTGTCTTGTACGTGCTCAAGGGAATTGTCAAGAAAGTGTGCTATTCTGTGTGATGACGTCCAGATTCAAATTGCTGGTTGTATAGCGAAATCAACACATTCAAGTGCCATCACGTATGTTGTCCTTGTATTGGGATGATACACAGGGACAAGATCGAAAGACTTCCTGGTCGTGATTTTGGTGCGTTGCACCCAAAGTATGGTGAGGAAAGATGCCATATCAGTCGTTGATCAAACATTAAGAAACTTAAAATGCAGGGTTTAAAGAAAATGGAGCAGCTATAATACACGGGTTTCCTTTTTTCCGATCTGTGTATTTTTTTTTTCCATTTTGAAGTACTCTTATATAATAGTCCATTACGTCGAACAATAGTACCGAAAAGATAAGGACATGCATAAATACATGTATACGAAATCCAGTCAAGCACCAGGGAGTAATTTGCCATCATCATTGTAGAACGGATGAATGGATGCCGCTGAGCCCAGACAAAGGCAAAAGTACTGAGTAAATGGCTAGTTTGACAAGAAAAATCACTTGTATCAGAAAATTAGAAAAAAAGCTTTTAAGATTAGTTTCCAATTACAAATCATAGAGATAAAAAACAAACTAGAAAGGAACAAATCTGTCCGCCTGTTAACAAGGAAGTTTAGACACTGCCCCAGTTGGCAGATGCCATGCATCAAATTACCATAAACATACAAAGTTTATTTATTATCATTTTTAGCGCTTCTGTGTACAGATTTTTTAAAACTACACTTTTGTGATAGTTTAAATGCTAACTCTACTGCTTTTTACTCTTTGGACGTGTCCTTATCAATGACACACATGGTGAAATTAGAATTGCACTTTCACCCATCGTACTTTAGAAGATGTTAAACATGTAAATTTTGAAATAAGCTCAATTCCTGAACATACAGCATTGGTTCTTCATTTAATGCGACGATATTTCATACAGGTGAGTGGAAGTTGGGGTGATATATAATACCTACAATAATACTTCATCGAAACCCTCCAAAAGCGGGGTAGGTATACAAAGTTATACAAATTTTTTAAAAAGTTTAACACAAGGTCATCAAATACAAGTTCGGCACATGTATTTAATAAAACTTAAAATACGTTTATTTCAGGGAACACAAAATGCTTTTCCCAGCAGATCAGCAATTGTGTGTTGTAAAAATATCAATCTTTTGAGCTTCTTATGAAATACTAAGGACCTCAGCGGGCGCAGATCCAGATATCCCTTGGAGTTCCTGAACACGTGGGTTGGAGGTCTAGGAGCTGCAAGACCCTGCCAGCGTCGGGGGGCGGGGGGGGGGGGGGGACAGCCCCTAAGAGCCATGAATTTCAGCATATTGATACCTTTACCTAGCATCACACAACCATATTTTGACTGAGTAAACTTTAGCATTAAACATATGGCCCATTGACGAGAAAAAGCATGGAAACCTGACACGTAAAAACGTGAAAAACACCATATATTATTTTCAAGTGTGCATTACTGAAGCATGAAAAGTTAGTACGTCTCAAAAAATTGACTTTCCATACATGTTTGAGTCTAAAGAGTCACCAGCATAATCTTTGAGGAAATTTAAGAGTTAACATCAGTTTTCCTTTGACCAACTTATATTTGCATTATTCACTATATTGTTGGTGAAGCACTTGACCTGTTAGTCAACACCCTCAATCATACATAGCTACAATGCCACAGGTGCAAAAAGGCCGAATTAATGACTTCATAGTGGAATTATTAAGATCACTTTATACACACGAGCAAATACACGTTGTTGTTGTGACATCACGCGTGTTAGCTTGCGCTGCTTGAAAACAGATCTCTTGTAGGTACCGAACTTCAAAATACTCATCAACTGAAGTTTACATTGGGAGCAACAGTGATGTCTACAATGATACCTGGTGCATACAGTCCCCCTTTCTGCCACGGAAGGTGGCCATATACAGCAGGTGTCCTGTCACTGCAGGTAAACAAATAAATTGACTCTTGCGGCCTACAAAAATGTGGCCTGAAAGAGCAAGCGATTTTTCACGGCAGTGACTGTATACAACAGGTCCCAGTATATTAAGATACATGGGTTGGCAACTGCCATGTATCACAGATGTTATTCAACATCTATTTAACAGTGACACAAGATAATGATATTAGTGATATGATTTTAAAACTCGTTTCCTGGCAAAAAGCCATAAGTGCACTTGATAGGTATTTTTTCCGGAAACGGCATTTAAAATTTTAGCGTTTGCCGTGTGCTATTTCATTTAAACAAAATTTCCATGGGTTATATTGTTACCAATAGACCATGTAAAAAATGAGTTTCACCACCAGATGGCTCTGGGGTACTGTACATCCTAGCCTGACAGAGTGCCCACTGGCTAAGCATGGCAGAGTATGGGAGGTGGAGAGCCTTTGAGTTGAAACAGGAACTAATCAAGAAAGGAGCACCAACTAAAGGCAAAAAGTGTGATTTAGTAGAAGGTAAGTACATGCTGATCAGTTTCATATATTATCTTACAGGAATTTATCCCAAGATTACAAGTTTAGTCACTTTACTCCAATGGGTTGAACCAGCAGCTTACATCACTGGTCATATATTGCTGTGTGTGTGTTGTCCCTTGGCCACACACAATTCTGTGATAAGTCAAATCATGAGACTGTGATTAAAAGTATAATTAATGTTCCATAAAGAGAGACTTTCATAGCCATACATACATTATTTTGAATGTGGAATAACCTGGTCAAAGTGTACATAAGCCACCAGTAGCCTGACCTGAGCCAAGCCTCTGGGGCCCAGCCAGTAGCTTGTATATTGGGTCACTCCAGGGGATAAGCAAGGTGTTAATGCTGCTGTTGTCTAGTTCCTCTGGGGAGAGTGCTTTATGGGTGTGCTGTGTATACAAGACACTTGTTGGTAATGTGTTTGTCCAGAATAACAATGAGGTAAAAACACTGCATACTCAAAGGCAAAGATGAAAAACTGAACAAGAAAAGGAAAAGTAGCTTTGGGATGGGACATGCGCATTGGCGGTATGTTTTGTGTGCTTTCAGTTATGGTTTTGAATCCTTGGTCGGGCCATTGAGGAAGGGGGGTTTCTTTTTTCAGACTGAGTATAGGTTCAGAATGAAAATTGTTATTTCTGTCATATGCGTCAAGCCTGAAAAAAAAGTGCAAGACTAAATATGTGTCCTGTCAACTTAACTGTATGAGGTAATGAAGGGCAGCCAAGCTGTACAAATGTAGGGAAAAAGGTAAACTTTCAAACTGGAGGAGACATAAAGTTACTTTTCCTTTTCTTGGTCAGATTTTCATCTTTGCCTTTTAGTATGCAGTGTTTTTACCTCATTGTTATTCTGGACAAACACATTACCAACAAGTGTCTTGTATACACAGCACACCAATAAAGCACACTCCCCAGAGGAACTAGACAACAGCAGCATTAACACCTTGCTTATCCCCTGGAGTGACCCAATATACAAGCTACTGGCTGGGCCCCAGAGGCTTGGCTCAGGTCAGGCTACTGGTGGCTTATGTGCACTTTGACCAGGTTATTCCACATTCAAAATAATGTATGTATGGCTATGTAAGTCTCTCTTTATGGAACATTAATTATACGTTTAATCACAGTCTCATAATTTGACTTGTCACAGAATTGTGTGTGGCCAAGAGAGGTATTTATACACACACAGAGCAATATATGACCAGTGATGTAAACTGCTGGTTCAACCCATGGCATTGGAGTAAAGTGACTAAACTTATAATCTTGGGATAAATTCCTGTAAGATAATATATGAAACTGACCAGCAAGTACTTACCTTTCTACTAAATCACACTTTTTGCCTTTAATTGGTGCTCCTCTCTTGATTAGTTCCTGTTTCTACTCAAAGACTGTCCACCTCCCATACTCTGCCATGCCTAGCTGGTGGGCACTCAGTCAGGCTAGGGTGTATAGTACCCCAGAGCCATCTGGTGGTGAAATTTCTTACATGGTCTATTGTATAAAAACCCGCCGGTAGTTTTGGACCTGTGTCCACTATGTGGACAGCCTGCTCCACTTAACACCAGCTTTGATTCAGTGGGCGATTTAGGTCCCCCGGCCTTCTGCTGCTACTTAATCCATAGCCTGGGGGCGACTTCAGTGTCTGACAGTGATACAATATTCCAATTCTGGGACAACTGCCTCCCACACGTGGTAACTTCGAGGCCTTGTATTTACATTTTTAGGTAATGCTCACTCTGGAAAAGTCCCAACATATATTGTACAATACGTTTATTCGACTAATCACTCATATATTTTGGACACTACCTTTTCAAAATATCTGATCGGGACTGACCCTCACTGACTTGGCTGCCATTTTGATAATTGTGGATTCCGCACCCAATGGTTTGTAAATGAGGATAGTAATGGGACCATCTTGGAGGGTTTATAATATATGAAACCAAAAATATATATTTTGCAAATATTTCATAGCATCAATAATGATGTGATATATGCTGTGGCCGCGATTCACTTTGATATGCAAATCAAATATATTTTTGTGCGACTGTCCCACAATGCATTGCGCCATGTGCAAAATGGCGTTCATCAACACGTGCATGATTTGCTAACCTATCAAACAATTGTGGCTATGCAGCTATCCTGAGACTTTGCTGTTTCACCGAGCAACTGTGGCTATGCAGTTTCCCCGGCCCAAGTAAACATTCCAGACATGTTGAAGTAAAATGCTGTGTTTGAGTTGTCTTTACTGCAAAAAACCCGGCATCTTTCTCCATATAATCTTTCAGCTTGGGTCAATCAATTTTACTAGGAAAGAGCGGCTTGAAACTTTTTTTCTTTATACGTCATAAAATTTATTTTAGATTGGGCCTTTTGTGGTAAGGTCGGTAGGGTTACCGGACACACATATGTTATTCTTAAGCCTTGTGGTCTTAAGAACCATAGTCTCGCGCGCAAGATACGGACCGCTGCCTGTGCAGGAAAGCGGAATATTACTAACATTTTGAAAGTAAACAATACTTAGTAAAGGCAATTTATTCTTGTAACTAATTTAGGAAGTACTAAATAAATATGACTTTGGTATTTGTGAACTTAATTTTCTCTACAAGACACTACTTTTGTCAAAAAGGGGTATTTAGCCAAGTCTGTGACAGTGATATGCCAGTGTATGACGGGCGTGAACCCCGTGCTTTGTGGCGGAAAATTAATATACATGCTTCATTTGACCTGTCTTCGCCCCTCTTCGACTGTGTTTAGTCTTTGTGCTTCCTCAAGATACTGAAGCTCTGCTTGCATTCAGCACTGGTAACAGAAAACGGGTCAAGATTTTCAACACATTTGTCGCGTTGGGATGTGACTGTGTGCATAGGTGTATCGCGTACGTTGTTAGACTTGGGGGAGAACTTAGTCTCTGCCTAAATAATGCAGAGCTTTGACTTTGGCCTCGGCTACAATTTGCAGGCTTCGCCATAACGCCTGCAGCTAAGTGACGTAAAGGTTAAGCCTGACCTAGAATTTGCAGACCCTCTGCTTTGCTGATGCAATTTGGCAAGTTCAGACAACATGTTTTCATTTCAGGGCCAAGGTTCAGACAAAAGATTCCACCTACATAACAAAGCTTTAATTTCTTACACGATTTACAAATTTTTGGCTGTAGCTATAAATGTAGCGATCTCTCTGCTGACAGAGTAAATGTTCAGTTTGTATTTTATGACAAAACCTATATATCTGTAGTTCTATTTTTGTATGCACCTGTGTTACTAAACTGCACTGACAACGTCTGCGAAATCTATAGAAAATTTTCATGCGCCGTTACCAAACCTACTAAGCTAAAAGTGTGCCAGTTTAACAATTCATTTGGTTTCTACATTACATGCTATAGATAAAGTCGAAAATAATAGTAATAATAATAGTAATAATAATGATGATAATAATAATAATAATAATAATAATAATAATAATAATAATAATAATAATAATAATAATAATAATAATAATCCTGTGGCACAAAGTTTATTTGCCGTGTTCCAGTATCATACACGATGCCTGTGGGCCAAACAAAAATAAATGAATAAATTAATAATTTCAATAAATAAATAAATAAATAAATTAATTAATTAATTTATTTATTTATTTATTAATTAGTTTTCTCAATAAGTAAATAATTTAATTAATCAATAATTAATTTTTAAAATAAGTTATTAAATTAATCAATAAATTAATTAATACTGAGGCTAGGGAAACCATATACTGTCCTCTCATCTCACCTCCTACTGACACATTTCCCAGGGACCAGAGCCGAAACTTGAAATCCACTAAATGCTGTCTCACTGGAGACCTTTGGAAACCAACGTACCGTACGTACCGTATCTCCTTTGACTCCGTTGACGTAAAACAACGCGGCATAAAGAGGTTCCCGAATCAGTCAGCCCGAACAGAAATGACAGGTGGACCAACCCAGCAATGAAAACAGGGTTTCAAGAAATTAACACAGATGAGTTTGTTTCCTCTTTGAGTTATGTCTTGCAACGACCACTTTGAATACTATATATGTTTAATCATCAATAGCATCGCCAATCAACCAAAGCTAGAATGAAGTTACAAATGATCTTACAAATCTCCGCAAGGGGCGAAAAACAACACGGAACTTCTTGTCTCGCTCCTCTTCAGACGTCATGACGCTGATTCATTTACAAGTATCATTAAAATTTATATCAACATACGTACATACAAACATGCATACATACACATATACTTACATACACACACATATATATATTTATGTATATATATAATTATATGTATATATATATACATATATATATATATATATATATATATATATATATATATATATATGTATGTATATATATCCATTCTTTACAGGTGTTATGGATCCCAGGGGCGCTGATAAACTAGTCTGGTAGCTGATTGCTTTTCACAATTGGTGGGCTTATACCGTGAACCACAACTGGGACCAATTCAACTTGGATACATTTTAGGATGATGACTGTTTTTATCTCTTTCGTTTTAGAAAAAAACGACATAAGACATCTTGAAAATAGCTTTGACTTAAGTGGACAGGAACTGAGGGTCTATGTATCTTTTTTCGTCGGCTAGCCTATCCAAATAGGCTTGCAAATATACTTCCGATTTTTGGCAGAATTCCCACCAAAATGTCACTCATCTTTAACACAGGGTTAAACATGTGTATCAAAGATTTGGCCATCTGCCTACTGACTTTAATCAAGAATGGCTTGGAGGGATGGAGCTGCGAAGGTTTGCGGAGGCGACTTATGCTTTAGGACTTCCTATGTTGGTTGTAACTTAGTTGTATATGTAAATCTCAACGCTGCACGTAAAAACTTTTGTTATATATGCAAAAGTATTGCCTACCGCAAATGTAAAAACTATTGGTTTTTTGTGGAAAAAAAGCGCCAACTACAAGTGTAAAAGTGAAAAAAACGCTTTATGTATAAACGGATACAATGACCCAACCAAAACACGAAAAGGCTGTTTGTAAAGGAATCGTTCGTACCTCAAAACATCCATCGAAATTCTACAATCTTTTACTGTGATGGGGATCCAATCCGTATATTTTCATAAGGTTTCATTTTCAGGAAGATATTAAGAAAACTGACCAGAATCACAACACATCTGAATAAATTCCTGCCCGGTTTGTTTTCTTGCTTTAAAAAATGGGGGCCAATATTCAAGCCTTGCATCATATTGGGGATCAAAACTGTACAGACAGTGGAAAACAGGGGGTAATTCCCGTTGCGTCTCCATACAACCATCTAGAAAATTTTATAGAATGGCTCAGTCAAATGTGCACACCCCGTGTGGTTATATGCTCTCTATTACACAGTGCCAGCCACATGATCGTTTAATTTACCGAGGATTTTTTAGCCTCCTTGATTTTTCCTTATTTGATCCTGTTTAAAATATTGTATAAGCATCACAGTTCTTCCTCTGCAAGCCCGTGTTGCAGATGGGGTTGTGTTGCAATGGTCTCGAGCTCTTCTGTCATTGCAGACCATTCGCCTGGGTTTATTAAAGGGTTCCTATTGATCACCTCGCAGAGTAGAACAATATGTCTAGCATTGGGCTAAATATGGTTCGTTTTGCCAAATTTAATTTTCTTGCAAAATTATCATGAGTAAAGTCAAATCATTTCGTGACTAACCTCAAAATACACCCATAATATAAATTGAACAAGGTATCTTATTCTATCTGCAATTGTTTGATAACCACAACGCAAGTTGTGTACTTCATGGGTTGTCCGAGGACTGTAGGCGTGACCCACCGCGGTAGCTCCAAGAAATAGACATTCATGGCTTACGTGATGAATTGATTTATTTTGCTCACATGCCAAGTCTGAAGAAACGTTTGCCTCAAAAAAAACAAAATATTTTATTCAACATATGTGGTCTGGGTCACTTACTGTTTCAATTAGGATACAGTGGTCCCCCTCTTGTAGCCCCCCTCCCTTTGAAGAGAGGCCACCTCCTCCACCGAGGCCATTTTCTATGAATAGAGTATGGTATTTTCATTTAATCCCCCTCCCGAAAAAGACGCCAACTCTCTCATAAGCCCACATTTTTATGCACGTGGGGTGGCCTGATAAAAAGGGGATTACTGTACGTTATGACTTAAAATACAGTTCACAGAGGTTTATTTGCCATAATTTTAAAACCAGCCTTGAGAGGTTGCTGTGTCATCACTGCTGCATTCTGGGAGATATTACTGCAAAGATGGTAGCCTTCAGGCTACAATATAATAATACGTGGACATTAGACCGTAGCTGCAACTCCTTCTATATTACATGTACATTGTAGCAATTAACAGTGCCCCTAATTTAAAAAAAAATAAAAGGTGTGGCAAATTGCAATCAATTCCCGATGCAGCTCCAGAACTTGGCATAATTTTTCAGACGCTTTTTTTAGAGGATGAGCAGTTAATCATTACGAAAATATCTAAACCCAAACTACACATGGACGCTACCGTTGAGCAGGCACATGAATTGTGCCGTGGTGGGGGACGTAGGTGACATATTTGTCCGTCCTTATCAACTATATAGTATTCACCTGACCTGGTAGACCACACACCTACATGAGCATTAATGAAGTAACTTTGAGTTTTAAGAGACCTGGCGTAGCTGTATTATCCGTGTTTATGTTACAAGAACATGCTCTGCTTTGGAATTATTTTGGCTTTAACGGTAATGAAATATGCACAAAATGGACAAAAATTAATTTCTTCACGTTCTGAATAGGAAATACCACGCATTATCGGGATATATTCTGAAAGCCTGCATTATTAATCCCTTCCGCGTAGTGGGAGGGATTTATAATGCAGGCTTTCAGAAAAGATCCTAAGAACAAGTGGTATCTCCTATTTAAGGGACCATCTGTAAAGCTATTTTGCATTATAAATTTTAGAAAAATCAGGAATTGTATTTTCTTCAGTTTATTATTATTATTTTTTTTATTTTATTTTTTTTTTTGCTGTTGTTTTTTTTTTTTTTTTGGTTTTTTTTGTTTGTTTTTTTTTTGTTTGTTTTTTTTTTGTTTTTGTTTTTGTTTTTTTTTTTGCCAAAAAGGGATGATTAGGTACCAATCTATAAAACGGCAAATGTTGAGTTTCAAAACTGTAAATTTTACGAGAATTTTGGAGCTGAATAAATCATGGATTTTGGCCAAACACCCATTTGGTTTTGTAGTTACAACAGAATGTAAATTAGCTGTCAGTCAGACTTGGGTCAGCTGGGCAACGGGAAGTGATGAAGCTGCTCACTGGATGGGGAGAACAATGGGCCAGTGGGCTAGGGAGAGAACAATGGACCAGTTGGCCGAGGAGAGAAAAATGGGCACTCCTAATCTGTTATTTTAGGGACTGTAACCAGCTATTAGGAAACCACTTCTTTGTGATCTTCCCCGGGGAAAACTTCAAAGATTCCTTTATAAACATAAATTTAAAAGATATTATTTTATAACAGCTCATCAAAACTGTAGTATCTTAAGAATACTTCTCACAAGACAAGTATCAATCAGAGGGAGTGAGTCCATTTTTTCACAATGGCCAGTCTACCAGTCCAAGGGAGCCAATTGGACCTACACTGTGAACAGCATTTTCTCTTACAATTCTAATATTCGTCCGACTTCTCAGATGTTTTTAAGAGATGAAACAAAAAGCTATTGATAATATACATTATTGCCTAAGAACAGTATGCAGCGTTTGTAGATATTTTTAATTTTGTAGGTTTTTATTTTCGATGTTAAATCACACAAAGTGGAAAATTGAAATAGTGCCTTTCTATCAATTGAAAAAAAATCATGCGGTTTGCTTTAAAAAAACAACAGAAGAACCATTCGTAGACATTGCATCAAAGTTTTATTGTACCAAATTTTAAGATTTTCTGTTACATATCATGGTTTGTAGGCCCAGAGAAACTCTGAAGTGGACCCCTTTGTAACATGTCACATATCACATCAAGTAACGAGAAAATGGTGATTTTTTAGTCACATAATAAAAATATAGTTTAATATCTAAAAGAAACTGTATGGTTTTGGGGGGGCTAACGGCAATATTTAAGAAAGGAGAGTAGCCTCTTTAATTTTGTCACTGCCACAATTTTATAGTTGGAAACCCTTTATCCAAGAAAAGGTACAGAACCAAGTTTTGACCTGCCTGTGCACTCACGTGCCAAGTCTTCCTTGGCCCTCTCCACTGAGCACCATAAGAAATACAAAACGTGCCTCAACGACCAGGTCACAGTGAAACTCACCTGTTGCTCACTCATAAAGGGAGAGGATCCAGGAAAGGCCCCGCAAGGTTGGTTCAGGTGGTAGCACAACTCTGCCTGTTGCTGATACTGATGTCTGGCCTCTGAGACACGAATAAGTGGTGTGGTTATGTCTGGGTGCGAACCCAGACATTTTGTTTTTCTAAGAATTATCTTTTCATTCTTTACGACCAAATTTTGTCGG
The DNA here is from genome assembly GCA_964020975.1 of Hermodice carunculata. Lineage (NCBI taxonomy): Eukaryota > Metazoa > Annelida > Polychaeta > Eunicida > Amphinomidae > Hermodice > Hermodice carunculata. The sequence goes on along the minus strand of OZ026621.1, from coordinate 46,675,677 downwards.
GAGCTTTTCTTGTATTGCTCCGAAAACCACCAAACGTGGCACGGTGACTGACCCACCAGTGAAACTGTGCATATTGTTTGGAATAGTCAAGCTGTTCCAAGTTATGTAAATTAGGGGCAATGGGAATTTTAAAAACTCCGTATCTTCCAAACTATTGCAGATAGACACAAAATTTTGATGTGCATGTATAGTATTGTGACACCTGCCAGTGAATTAGACAGTAAAAGAAAGTTATAGAATGTTATTATGCAAATCAGGGCATTGAAAAATTTAAAAGTTGAATGTCTCCAAAACTGTTATAGATAGATATGCCTTTCAACTTCAATTTATACATTTGTGGCAAAGCTGCATCCAATCAACCATGACCCAAAATTGCAAGAATTTAATTTATTCAAATTAGGTGAATGCACAAAATTTAAATCTTGAAATTTCAGAACTATTATAGATAGAGGTGTCATACCATCTTAAATTTATGAGTTTGCATAGTTGCATCCAATGAACCATGAACCAAAGTTATACGGTTTGTGACCGAACCCCATCCAGTGCACTATGAGCCCAGGTTGTAGGTTTTTAATTTATACAAATTAGACAAATACACAAAATGAAAATTTTTAATAGCGTCAAAACTATACTAGATAGTGGTTCATTCATATCAATTTGTGACATGGCCACATCCGATGAGCCAAGAACCAAAGTTTTAACATTTTAATTGATGCGAAATTAAGGTGACACACAAAATTTAAACTATGTTGAACCATGACAAAGCGTAGCATTTCAAACTGTTTCAACTTTGAAGGAACCAAGACAGATTTGCTGTAAAGCAAATCCTCTCTTCTCTTTGGCTCTGTGCCCTCTGTACCTGCGAACTCAGTCCCTTCCTTGAACAGGACAACATGGTTCTACACAATGAAAAAGTAGTTATATTTTAAAGAAAGTTTAAGATCCTTAAAGTATGAAAATGTTTGACATTGCACATTTTTTCTTACATTAATAAATGTACTATTTTTTGCAATGTATCATCCGTAAGTAGTTGTTTCAGCCTGCACACGCAGTATTATTCTTTGATTTTACATTTGCATCTAATAAATAACACAAATCGGCTCAATGTGATGGTGAGGTAGGCGAAATTGTTACGGATGACGAAAGCTTTAGTCACGATAAGAAAACATTGTATCCTGTCGAATTTTATCTGATATATATACTGGGCTTGTTAAAGAAGGAAGATCCACTTGAAAACCTTATTCCCAATCATTGCTCCATAGAAAATGACGTTACAGACCTTCTGCAATGTCATGGTGACTACGTCTATGGCAAGCCAACAGGGCCATAACGCATAGGTCTTACGCGTAGCCGAGCCTCCACTACACGTAGTCGAGGCTCGGCAACGCGTAGTCGAGTAAACGAATCAGATTGCAGTCTCTACTACGCGTAGTCGAGGCTCGGCAACGCGTAGTCGAACCAACAAATAAGATTACAGTTTCCAATACGCGTAGTAGAGTCTCGGCAACGCGTGGTCGAGCCAACCAATAAGATCACAGTATCCACTACGCGTAGTCGAGGCTCGGCAATGCGTAGTCGAGCTAACCAATAAGATTACAGTCTCCACTAAGCGTTGCCGAGAAAATGTTCTTCTACAACGCGTCGACGAGCCTCGGCGAAGCGTAGTGGAGAAACTATGCCTCCCATAGCGTGTAGCCAAATTATCCAATCATGGATGCTCTTGTAAACTGTGTTAGACCTGTTCGACTACGCGTTGAGAAATTACTGGTCTCGACGACGCGTAGCCGAGGGAACCAATTAAACTTGGGTTCTCCACTACGTGTTGCGTAGGACCCAATACATCCCTGAACTGAACAACGCACCGCTGTGCTGTCTTGAAAAGTAAAATTTGATACCCGTTCAACCTCCGTTTTGAAATATGGGTTACAACCTTTTGGCTATGTGTCGTAGAGACCGTAATTTGATTGGCTGCCTCGACGACGCATTGTGGAGAATTTCAAGTCTCGACTATGTGTTGTAGAGAATTTCATGTTTCCGCTACGCGTTGTAGAGACTCTAATTTGATTGGCTGTTTTAATATCAGTAATGATTGTAAGGACGTTAATGATTGGTTTCCTTTTCTTCAGCCAAAAGGTACCATACGTTGCTCCACTACGCGTAGCCGAAGCTCGACTACGCGTAGTGGAAAACATATTCTCGGCAACGCGTAGTGGAGACTGAAGTCTGATTGGTTGGCTCGACTATGCGTAGTGGAGGCTCGGCAACGCGTCAGACCAATGTGTTATGGCCCTGTTGGCTTGCCATATACGTCGACTACTCCAACCACATGCGCTCGTAACGTTCAGTCAGTCAAGCTTCCGTGCTAATATACCCGGGGGGGGGGGGGGGTTAAAGAGGCTGGGCCTGAAATATCTGTGCATTCAATGACCCACATAGGGCCATATCTGCAATGAAATATTGTGTGTTCATCTGTGCAGTCAATTATTTCTGCTAATAAGATGGTGGCGGATGGGCCTAAAACCACAACGTGGTCACATGGAGCTTCTAAGATGGTAGCGGATGGGCCTAAAACCACAACGTGGTCACATGGAGCTTCTACATATGTAGGAGCTCCATGTGACCACGTTGTGGTTTTCGGCCCATCCGCCACCATCTTATTAGCACAAACAATTGACTGTACAGATGAACACATAATATTTTATTGCAGATATGGCCTTATGTGGGTTATTGAACGCACAGATGTTCCAGGTCCAACCTTTTTACCCACTGCTTCTCTCTCTCTCTCTCTCTCTCTCTCTCTCTCTCTCTCTCTCCCTCCCCCCCCGCGTATATTAGCACGGAAGCTTGACTGACTTAACGTTACGAGCGCCTGTGACTCCAACCCTTCGATTCCGTCCGGGGGTTTACTTTGAAGGTCTGTAGTTAATGGTTCAAATGTCCCAGCACGTCTCACGAGATAAAGCAGTAACAACGAGGTCAAAGTGCGGGATACCATGCAACAGAGATGTAGCATCATAACTTTTCTGTTGAGCAGTGCAGACATGCTGATTTCCTCCAGACCAACACCAACCTGCAAATTTTAAAACGATTAAACGAATATGCAAAAGATGCACTAAGTATGAGCCGCCACAGTCATGGCAAATTTGGAAATCTCAAAATGACACAAATTAATATGACGGCCATTCACACACACACACACACACACACACACACACACACACACACGAAATGCTTAATGAAGTAAACTCTGTATTTTGTCGTAAACATTAAAGTACAGGAAATTTTGAACAGCAAGCTGAAGTAAATATGAGTCACGAGACCGGTACGGGTAACTGACGACAAGTTTCACTTGTGATTTATGAATACAAACGCATCTTAACTGTACAAAAAAGTGGACAGCTCTACGTTTTACCAGAGATCGACCGCCCAAATTGCGCCGAGAAAAGCTGGTGCCTGGACCATTACATTCAATGGAACTGTAGTTATGCTGGTACTTAAATCAAGACTCGCTTAACAGGTAATATGAATCTAGAAACCTTATTACAATTGAAGACCTTCCTCTAAAGTAGTTCGACTTTAGTTGCAGTTGGCATTGAAAGCGCTTACAAATAATTATGGGTTTGACAAACCGGTAATAACACATTGGAAAACCAATCTACGACATAGAGGGAACATCTAACGGACAAAAAAATGCATGACTTTATGCTCAGAATCTCCCGATGGTTAGTAGTGCAGCTATAAGTCACATATTTCAGTTACTTAGACAATATGTCATGAATATGAGACCCGCTTGGCACATTTTAAGAACATGCCAATAAACCATTTCAAGGTCATGGCCAGTGGGGTATGAAAGTCAATTTTGACATGCACCAATTTATTCCATTAAGAAATGGTGGACCGTCAACGTACAGGAGAAAATGGGCATATATAGATGCTCCTATTCGATTTAGTAGTGCATTACAAGGCTTTACGTTTGGCTTGAATATATTTTGGTTTTAACATATTTTATTTCTAAATACAATTGGCCGACAGGCTCACCAGCCTATAACATATTCCGTTTCGAATAACATTTGGTCAACAGGTACATTGCCTATATGAAGACCACTTGTACACGCAGTGACGATACAGACATGGAAGGGTTGAACTGCCAGAAAGCCGAGAGTTGGCACATCACATGACGTACAGATAGGCAAAAAGGAGGTAAAAAGAGAAGACTATTGAGCGAGTAAGAGTGCCAAATATAATCTATCCCCCTTAGTGTAGCGATGGGATGGGATGGGTTATACAATCACACTGCAGGTTGGAAGTTGAAAGTTACTAATCTTTACATCTTTTAGTCGATTTGATGTAAATGTGAACTGGTCGAAAGAAAATCACAATTGACACTTTTGTTTTTCCCACTCGTGCCAAATAGCAGGGTTTTCAGATTGAACGGTGCGAGGGGGGGGGGGGTCATTTCAGTTTGGAGTTTGACCCTTTGTGTAGCATATTTGCCACATTGAAAAAGTAGTCTTCACCAGAATATCCGCAGGAACATAGTGGTGAAACCGAAAAAAACTCATCTTGTACAAGTCCGAATTCTACTGACTAAAACCCATACTCATTCTGGCATGGATTATGCCAATCTTCCTGTCCCCAAAATGAAATAATTAGTTCCTTATATGTTTGTTTTTATTTAATTTGCTTTTAATTTCGTCAACATTCTCTAAATATTTCGTTGCTTTTGGAAGAAGGTTCCATTCTCTAATGGTTTACGGAAAGAAATAGTTATAGCGCACGCTTTTGCTCAGCAGGAAGAGAAGTAATAGTCTGACTTGATCTATTTCTTCCACTGGTTGGCTGAGGTACAAATTTACAGAGATAATTGGGTGCAAGTCCGTTTACTATTTCATACTTGAGAACTAATATTTGTTTGTGCTTCCTGTCGGAATGGGGTTCCCAGCCTGTTCCTATTGGCTTGTACGACTCATTACTCCTGTTAACACCCGGGCTGCTTTCAGTTGAATACTTAATGTGTGCACCCATCCCATACCAGGCTGGCAGATTCTAATCATGCCAGTATTAAGGAACAATAAAGATATTCTTGTGCACGTCTGTCAAACTTATGTTGTAAACGTTTGAGGACACCTACTAGTTTCCTTGACTTGGTAGCAATTGAATTCATATGCGTTGGCCAAGGGAGTTCAGATAAAAAATATGAGTGCCAAATGTTTGTGCTGTTCTACACATTCGATATTCGCTTGTTTGAATTTTTGAATTGGACGATATGCGGGATTCCTTTTGGTACTAACCAGCAGTGTTTTAGTTTTTTGCAGGGTTGACGGTGACTAGCCATTGACTTTCCAATGTGACATTACAGAAAGGTGTTTATTTAGAGTGTTTGCCCCTTCAACTGGGTCATCCACTTTAATATATAAAGTAGTATCGCCTGCCAAGAGATGTATTTGAGCTCTAACGATATCTACGATATCATTGGCATAAATAAAAAACACGAGTGGGCCTAGTACAGAGCCCTGCGGGCCACCTACCTCGATGCCACCCCAAGTGGACGCTTCACCTTGGATAACAACACGTTGACGCCGATCAAAAAGATATTTTTCCACCCATTGTAATAAATTCCCATGGGTCCCTGCCTTCTTCAGTTTATGGATCAAACCTGGGTGATATACTTTGCCAAAGGCTTTTGTGATATGACAAAAGACTACAAGAATTTCTTTGTCTAAATCCAGGGCGTTAGAAAACTCATGATATAGAAAGGCAAGCTGACTGCCGGTGCCGTCGCGGACAATGAATCCAGAATGTTTTTCGGATAGAACACAGTTGTATCTAAAATAATTCAACATTTATTTAAAAAAAAACTGCCTGCTCAAAAACCTTGTCAACACAGCTTAGCAACGAAATAGGTCAGACTCGAAATTGTTCACAAAGATCTCCTGATCCGCTTTTAAAAATTGGCGACACGTATGCCTTCTTTTATTCTGACGGAACTACAGAGTTACTAAGTAAGAAGTTAAACAACATGGTCAGAGAGAGAGAGATACTGAATGCCGCCTCCTTTATCATCAAAGGACTGGTGGTGTCTGGTCAACAGGCTCTGTCTATGTTTAGTGATTTTGTAAAATATCAAAAACTGTTTGTTCACTCAACTCAATTTGCTCTAGAGTATTCTGCGGCGGAGAAATAGTAATATCGTTTTCATCCAATATAAAAGTAGAGGAATTGACACGACACTGTTGCAGAAAGAAATCATCGAAAACATTAGCAATGAAACATTTGATATCTAATATAAGGCTGGTATGGATTAAAGCAACAAAGTCCTATATCAGATCAAGGCTGGAAGTCTATCTGTATGTTCCAGACGATTTAATTTAGTACACCAGTTTCACTTAATGAAACTGAAGTATGGTACTTTTAAAACCATAAATGTTGTTTATGGTAGGATCGCAGGCTCCAAACTAGAGAAGACGATTTGCTTGAAAGTAACTCTATCTGCGTGCTTCCAATACTTGCATTGATTTAAATGCTACAACTTTTGATGTGGTTAATCAGATCGGCTTTCAGCACAAACCTATGAGTCACCTTGGGAGTAGCACTTCTACCTATAATAGCTTTCAAGATATTCAACATTACAGCTTTACAAGTGGCCCCGATAAGCATCAATTAAACTTTTTACCACCTTTGGATGTGGTTCATTGCATGCCCCCAAAGCACATACCTAATAAATTGAAGTTGAAATGACATCCTCCAACTATAATAGTTTTGAAGATATTCAACATTTAAAGTTACAGTGCCCCTAATTAGCCTAAATTAAAATTTTAGAACTTTTGTTTCTGTTTCATACAGTGCAACTACAACACAAACCTATAAATGAACTTATAATAGTTTTAAAGATAGTCAACATTTTTAAGTGCCCTTAAGTAATGTAAATTAAAATTCCCAAAATTTGTTTGTTGTTTATTAGATGCACATGCAGCACAAAGCTACAAATAGCAGTTGGAATAGCATCTGTACCACTAAAAATTTTGAAGATACTCAACATATAAATTTTGAAGTGGCCATAATTAGCATAAATTTAAATTCTACAACTGTTTGTGGTCATTACATGCGTATAGAGCACAAACATAATATTATATATTGAAATCAGCTTGACACCTCTACCTTAAATAGTTTTAAAGATATTCAACATTTAAACTTCTCAAGTGCCACCTAATTGGCATAATGTAAAATTCTACATCTTTCGTTTGAGGTTCATCAGATGCGCTTATAACATAAACCTACAAACAGAAGTTATAATGGCATCTCTACCAATAAAAGTTTAGAAGGTATTTCACATTTAAACTGTTGAAGTTCTCTAATTAGCAAAATTCCACAACTTTTGTTTGTATTCATTGTATGCGCCTACAGAGTATCTTCAAACAAACATCAGAAGTTAATTTTCTGGTTTATTTTCTGTTGTCAGATTATTCTAATCCTTGGCATATTATTTCTGTCATTTAATATCGGAACTTTATACCAGAGAGGAAACAGCCATATAGAATTTGAAAAAGTACTGGTTACTTTGAAATTTCATATTCTTTTGGATAATTTAACAGATGTTTTTACTACTTTACACCTTGTACTGATAGCCCTGTCCGGGGATGTGCATCCAAACCCGGGCCCTGATAACCATACTGAAGATATGAAAATTTGCCATGCCAATATTCGTAGCCTCTCACATGATAAGCTTACATATATTAAAACCTCCTTAGCTCAGTCTTTTGACATAATAACGTTGTCTGAAACCTTTCTTACGGCTGATAAGGATAGTCGTGATCTTAATCTCCCAGGATTCCACCCAATCATGCGTTGTGACCGCGTTCACGGGATTGGTGGAGGAATTGCAGTTTATACTTCTCATGCCTTAGTTGTTACACGCCGAACGGATCTGAAAAGTCCAAATCTCGAGTTGATGTGGATGGAGATCCGGCTCCACAACAATAAGTTTTTATTAGCCGTTGTCTACAGGCCTCCAAATTCAGGTGCATCCTTCTGGGATGATCTTCAACTCAACTTTGATCTAGCTTCTAGTAACACGGATTGTACAAACTTTATGATAGCGGGCGACTTGAACGCTGATCCAAAAACATATCATGGTAAAAAACTTAGTAATTTTGTTCTTCATAATAATCTAAAACTTCACGTAACAGAACCAACGAGAATAACCCAACAGACGTCAAGTTGTTTGGATCAAATAATTAGTAACATGCCTCAATATATTAAGTCAATAACTGTGCTGCCACCCGTGGGACAAAGCGACCACTGCACTGTTGCAGCAAGTTTATTTTTCAGGGTGCGAAAAGTTCACTGTTTCGACCGACACATATGGGATTACTCTAGAGCTGATTTTGATATTTTCCGGCAAAAACTGAATGAGGCTGATTGGGATGCCTGCTTCGATACTGATTGTATTAACACGGCCTGCAACATGTGGACCCAGTCCTTCTTGTCTGTTGCACAAGCTTGTATACCCAACAGAAACGTGACTATACGTGCAAATGATGCACCATGGTACACGTCCAAATTGCGCACTCAAAAGAGGAAAGTGGAAAGAATACATAAAAAAGCAAAGGTATCAAATGAAAATCATCACATATGGCGATATTTTCGTGACTTGCGTAATGCTTATATAAGTGACTTGCGAACAGCTGAAGAGGAGTATCACAAAAAGCAGTGTAAAGTTGTTAATGAGGGTAAATTCAAAAGCAAAAATTGGTGGGAAATGGTGAAATACCTTATCTCTGGAGAATCTAAATCATCGATTCCTGCAATTATTTCAGATAATACAGTCACCTCCGATAATACTACAAAAGCAAACATTTTTAATGACTTTTTCCTTGAACAATGTCATGTCGATTCCTCGGCCTTTACACTGGATGGGCATGATATTCTTGATCAGGAAAATGTTTTAGAACAAGTAGAGTTAGATGAACAAACAGTTTTTGACATCTTGAAATCTCTGAAAGTTGATAAGGCTTGTGGACCAGACGGCATAAGTCCTTTATTATTAAAAGAGGCTGCATCTAGCATCACTCCCTCCCTTACTAAATTGTTTAACTTTTCTCTCAGTAATTCTAGATTTCCGTCAGAATGGAAAAAAGCCCACGTGTCACCGATCTTGAAAAATGGATCACCAGAACATTGTAAAAATTACAGACCCATTTCGCTCCTAAGTTGTGTAGGCAAAGTGTTTGAACGAGCAGTCTTCAAGCATATGTTCAATTTTTTCCGGGACAACTGCGTCCTTTCCGATAAACAATCTGGTTTTATTCCTGGTGACGGAACTGTTAACCAACTAGTTTTTCTATATAACGAGTTTACCAAAGCTGTTGATTTGGAAAAAGAAGTTCGTGTAGTCTTTTGTGACATAACAAAAGCTTTCGACAAAGTACATCATCCGGGTTTGGTTTACAAGATGAAGAAAGCAGGGATTCATGGCAATCTATTAAAATGGGTCGAAAATTATCTTCATGACAGGTGTCAGCGCGTAGTTATCCAAGGTCAGGCGTCTACTTGGGTCAGTATCGAAGCAGGCGTCCCACAAGGCTCAGTACTAGGCCCACTCATGTTTTTGATCTATGTAAATGACATTGTAGATATAATCAAGTCAGAAATTCGTCTTTTTGCAGACGATACAACACTATATATCCAAGTAGATAATCCAGCCGAAGGGGCAAACACTTTAACTCACGATCTTTTCTCCATGTCTGATTGGGCAAAACAATGGCTGGTCAGTTTCAACCCAGCAAAGACCAAATCATTACTTTTTACTCGTAAAAAGAGACCTGTTGATCACCCTGACTTAATGTTCCAAGAAACAAATATTGAAAATGTTGAACATCATAAGCACCTTGGCATCATCTTTTCTGCCGACCTCTCGTGGGCATCACACATAAATTTGATTGCTGTAAAGTCAAGGAAATTAGTAGGTATTCTAAAAAGCCTCCAATACAAATTGAACAGACGGGCGCTGGAATCTTTATACTTCTCTTTCATTCTGCCCTGTTTAGAATATGCCAGCGTGGTCTGGGATGGATGCACACAATCGGACAGGGATCTCCTGGAAAGTATTCAACTGGCTGCAGCCCGGGTTGTAACAGGAGCAATGAGTCGAACAAGTCACAGTAAAATATATGAAGAAACGGGCTGGGAAACACTTTCCGAAAGAAGACGTAAACAAAAATTAGTTCTCATGTTCAAAATAGTAAATGGTTTTGCTCCTGCCTACCTCTGTGACCTAGTTCCCCAGACAGCGGGAGAAAGAAATGCATATAACATAAGATCCAGACAAACCATAACACCTCCTATTGCTAGAAAAAACATACATTACAACTCCTTTCTCCCATCTACTATCCGTGAATGGAATCTTCTTTCAAGATCAATAAAAAATTCGGAAAATGTTGACGACTTCAAACGGAAATTAAGCAAAAGTGCACCGAAAAGAAATGAATTATTTTACTTTGGAGAAAGAAAAATTGCCATTATACATGCCAGGATAAGAATGGGTTGTAGCCAGCTGAATTCTGACTTGTACAAAATGGGCTTGATAATGTCACCACTTTGTTCCTGTGGTCATTCTGTTGAGGATTACTTCCACTATTTTTTTCAGTGCAGCAAATATACCATCCAAAGGGACAAACTTCAAACTGAAATTGTATCTTTGGCACCTTTCAATCTAAAAACATTACTTTACGGAATATCAGGTGGCAACAAAAACGCAAATTATGACATTTTTCGATCAGTACATTGTTATATTAAATCTACGAAAAGATTCAAGGATTAGTCAACCTCAGTAAAGCTTTCAAGCAGGTACCTCTCACAATAATTTACATTTATACAGATCTCGTCGCCAGTTTAAGATATGGACAAGCAAATTAACACGTACTCGCCCAATAGCCTCTTCTCCTTCTCCATTTCACTGTCTGCTGTCTGTAACGTACTGTGCGTGTATCTATATGTTATCTGGCAGTCCAACATTGTATGTATGTATTGTCACTTTATGTACAAGAGGTCTTAATATAGGCATTGTGCCTGTTGACCGATTGTTTTTCGAATAAAATATGTTTAAACCAAACAAACATCAGTTCAGAGGTTCCTGCTGTGGGCACATCCAGCGAACCATGAACAAAAGTAGCAAAATGTTACAGCTATGAGGGGGCTCATGTTAAATGTTGTATATCTATCTTTAAAATGATCCAAAATGCATACATGTACCATTTCAACTTCACATCCTAGATGTGTCCATGATCAATTTAGCCCAGAGATAAGCACTTAGATGTCACTAAAACTAGAATCTCCGAACATTGTTTGCGTGGCCTTTTCAGCGGAATGGAAACAACGCAAACTAAAAAAAACATTGGCAGGCCTGTACATATTTGGGATATCCAAGACATATAACAGGCCATGGTCTGTCATCAAAAGTCAGTAACATGTATATGCACATCACGACGATTTGTTTTCTTACACTCATGCCAGACCTAACACTTTCATGGCATTGTATAATGGTCATCAGCACGTGTTGTAGTGTCAACAGAAATCCATAAGCGGAACAAAGTTGCAATAAAAAGAGTACTCTATAGAAGTAGCTAAAATTTCTCACTACATGACCAAAACGTGTTTCTTTGTTGACACTTTTAATTCTGTTTTTATCTAGAATTCCTTCTTTCTGTCTGGCATTTCCTTTTTGCCATCAGATTTTTTTTTTCTGGCAAAAACTTTATCTTGTCAATTTGCCGTGAAATCTCATGTTTGTGTCATGTCGGTTTTCCAACTTTGAATTTGAATGTACAAGGCGACAACTTTCCTTTCCACGCACAGACAGATTTACTTTATATATCAAATTTTCTTTTCTAGTCTGTTCTTGTTTTTGCTTTCGCAAAATTTTCCGTACATTTCCATGAATATGGCCTGTTCTACGAAACTAGACGGGGATAATATGCAAAGAATGCGTTTCAATAAATAAACCAACGAATGTTATTTATATGCCAATGTGAATAAGTAGGATTATACATCGGTGACACCACCGAGACACCGGTGAAAGAAGGCGACATCCGGGTGTGTGAGGATAAAGGATCTTCAACGCAGATTAACTTTTTTATGTGTTACAGCACGACTGAAATACTTTATTGAATCGAACCAACTCAATATATCCCTCCATAACCATTCCGTGCCGGAAAGGTGTCATTTTATGCATCGTTATATACTGCTCGGAAAAAAGATGACACCCTCACTGGTTTAACATGGGCTGTTGTAAATATGCCTGTATATGAAAAATATGGGTGTTGTGTCGGGTATTATGTAGCTTCAACAGGGTAATTTAGGGTATGCCTGAGCAATCATTCGCAAAAAATGCCCTAGAAACAAGACAACAGCCAGAGAGGTGCGAAAAGTGTATCTGGTATCCGGGTACCTATGTACATGTATGGGTGTTATAAGAGGACCATGGCATTAATGGGATCAATGTGAATCCACAATACTGTGGCGTACGAGCTACTCACAACAATATGCATTTGACAGGGGCAGAATCATTGGGATGTTGGAGGCTGGTTTTTCCCAGCACGAGGTTGCCATGATGATGGAGTGCTGCAGTTTATCGGTAAAAATGTGTGGTGGAACCATTCGCAGGAAACCAGGGGATGCAAGCGGAAGGCTGGATGTGGGCAACCAATACTCTTAGATGGGGCAGATGACCATTACTTGATCTAGTATGTGAAGAGGCACAAGTTCCTTTCAACCGAAAGGTATTGTCACCACTGGCACCAGGCCTCCAATATCAGAGCATCACAGTCTGCCATTAACAAGAGACTAGTGTTGGCCAAACTGGGGCATCATGCCTTGGCATTTTACATCCGTCTCAGTCCTGCATGCAAGACCCGACAGGTTCAGTGGTGTCAGGAACATAACATGCAACCTGGACAGGAAATCAATGGAACAGCGTGATGTGGTCAGATAGATAAGATAGATCCAGATTCTGCTTGGAAGTTCATGATGGAAGAACAAGGGCTATAACAATCTTGAAAATTAATTAAAACTCTGAATGAACGTATTCTGTTAAATTTTTAACATTAAGATAACTGCAAAAGTAATATTCCGCGGAACTTGAATGCACATGATGTATGTAAAAGTAGCCCCCCAAGCTGTTGTGGCTTAAACTTCACGAGATTGCACTGTTATGATCAAAGTAGGCTTTACATAAGCAAAATCATAGGGTTAGTATCAGCGATATAGGGCTATCCGTATCAACTTGATAATAGGCTGTAGCTGTCCACTGCCAGTGTCACCGTTTAGCATGTCAACGTGGCTCATTGACCTCCAGGTTAACTTTGAACCCTTCTTAATCATTTCTCTTACATTTAAGTAAAATATAAAAAAAAATCCAAGTGTTGACATGTCACAAAAGACACGTCATTCCGGCAAAAATGGACGCAAACTCAAATGTGATAGAATTGTCTCTCTTTTTCGTTACATTAAGCTATACTCTCTGGTGCACACCTCTGTATGCGTTCCCTCATATCCAATTCACTGTACGTTGGCAAGTGAACTGCATAATAGCCAACGGGTGGCGTGGTTGCCGGCTCGCAACGAGTGCATGCTACCTCCGATACATCGCAAGTGATGGAGGGTTTCGTTTGGCGGAAAACTAAGACGTGTCGCCATCTGATGATCAAATGGAAAATTGATAACAAAATATTTGCAGAAAACTTCCTTGAGAGAGAGAGAGAGAGAGAGAGAGAGAGAGAGAGAGAGAGAGAGAGAGAGAGAGAGAGAGAGAGAGAGAGAGAGAGAGAGAGAGAGAGAGAGAGAGAGAGAGATTCCATTGGTTTAACATGGAACATGATAATAACGATGTTTAATACAGAATTGGATGCATCGTTGCAACTTTGCGCAGCGTGGCGAAGAAACTCTTGTCTGTGCTTGATTGAGTGCACTGCAAAAGATTGCCCTGAGAATAAGATCTGGTTCAGAATTTGGTGATCATTGTGTCTGTCATTGAGATTCACAGGGGCGATAAAGTGAGCTCACTGGCGGTATGTTGATGTGCTTTGAAGACAACAATCCTCAAGGTGTGGATCGCTAAAAGCAAACGTCACCGTTTGATAGGGGAGGGTCATTGATACATGGAGGTCGGCTTTTCACAGCGTGAAGCAGCCAGACGGATGCACAGACACAGATTGCCAAACAGGTGCTCAGTATGCCCTTGACAGCAGAAGTCTGCCTGCAGAAACGCGGAAGCCGCTACAAATTTTACCAAAACATACATTCACGCACAACCAAAAGATCCTTTTCAGGAGCACCGCACTATCCCAAAAGAGCAGTCTTATCAATGGTATCACAGACTAAACGCAATTCCCACACTGACTCTCTACATTAGGCCCAAATGTTATACAAACTGTAGTGTTTTTATGTTTGTTTGGTTTTTTTTGTTTGTTTGTCTTTTCGTTTATTTATTTTTTTTCCAGCAGGAGAATATAAGCAAGAGCGCGTTCACAAGTTTCTGTAAAGAGTGCATTTTTTCATTTATACTATTTTTTCAAGACCTTCAAGTTCTTTTTTCCATTCATTATATACATGGTATCATGTATCAATTAATAATGGTAGCTGAATTGTTACTTGATTTGACGTTACTGGCAAATTCGTTTAATACAAAAGGTACTACATATAACATATAAAATAGCGATTTTGCAGGGGTAGCCCTCACAACCCGAGGGTTTATTTCCCAAGGGGCCCCATTCAGAATTAATGTTAAAATGTATGTAGCACTGAAAGTACATTTAAAGTAAAAGCAGACATGAATTGTAAGTAAAATATATTAAGGAAATGTATAAAATGACCAAGCTGGAAATAGTAAAAGTGATATCGATATCACAAATGAAAACTATAGTATCGCTCGGTCATCAGAGCAATACAGAACAGTTAGGTTATGTTTTATAATGAACGGATGAAAATTCGGTTTGGGTACATTCCAATAATGGATATTTCTTAGCTTGCTTCTAAAACAGGTTCAGGTCTTGCGAAAGTTTGATATTTTTAGGAAGAAAAATTCCAAGAGTTGATACCAAAGAAGAATAATTTTCCATTAGTAGAGTCTGTAGAAGGAGGGACGAAGTGACAGGGACTTTGGCAAGTATTGAAGTTGTACACCTGTGATATTCTGATGAACGAACGCTGTAAACAAGAATGGCTAGAACCATTAAAGGTTTCATACTTGTTGCCAAAACTTTGATGTTTGGCCCGGTTTTCAATGTTTTAATAGGCCTTCAGAAGCAAGGCCAGTGGGGCCAACATGGGATATTTGTCCCTAGCCTTTGATGAGTCTTAGCCTGTTATTTGGGGCTTTTGGAAGCCTCTTTTTAAACAACATGACAAATGCATGGTACCAAGATGATATAGAGTAATCGACTTGTGTGCCGATTGAGGCTGAGCAAATGGTCTACTTTGCATGTTTATTCAAGTTATCGGACTGTCTGTATAAAATGGTTATCTTGAATTAGATACGGATATCAGATTTTGAGTTGTATAAGAGCTGGACAAATTTCGATCCATCTGTAATCCAGGGTTAGTGACCACGGTGGTAGCTTAAATTGTTACATTTCTATAGGTAGCTGTAAGGTTGTTAAGGTTTTTTTTTGCGTTTTGAGCCAACATAATGATCCAAGTTTTACCCATATGTAGGGAAAAGTTGTTTTCGCCAGCCACTAATAACAATTCTTAATTCACTGCTGAGAAATAACAGACTGCAGAGGGATCATTGCCTGAGGCAACGAGTAAAATGTCGTTGGCGTATTGTACTAAGCGGCAGTTTACAATGGATGACATATTGTTAACATAGCATAAGCATAACAAGGGTCCGAGAATACTTCCTTGAGAGACGCCGCTAATGATTTCCTTCTGTTTTGAGGAAGTTCGATTTCTAAATAAGATTCAAACCATTTGGTAGACAAAACACTAAGATCAGAGACTCTTTGAGATAAGAGTTGGTGTTCGACACAGTCGAAGGCCTCTCCGACGTCTAGAAGAAGGGCGCCAACGTACATGTATTTGTCATTTACAATATCATAACGAGTGAGATCCTGCAGGAAGACGAGACGTGTGTCGGTAGAATAAAGACCGCAAAATCAAGACTTGTGTTCGTCTAACAAGTTGTGTTTGCGTGAGGTAGGTATTGAGTTGTATGGATGTGGCTTTTTATAGGATTTTAGATACTATGCATAAAATACTGATAAGTTTATAGTTTTTCACCCCCAATATGCTATTTTTTTATAGAGGGGAGTGTTTCTAGCCATCTTCGTTTCACAGTTGAATGTTTAAGATAAAATTGAACGATTTATGATATGAGTGAATGGATCCTTCATAATTATTGCTCTATCTTTTAAGAATGTAGCAGGGATGCAATCTAGGCCTGTGCTCTTTTGGGATTTAAATGGCTTAGTTTATCCATGACAAACTCGGAGTCAATTTCCATGAAAGTAAAAACACTCGTCATTCTGAATAAAACCTGGTAACATGTTCAAAAGAAACGCTTTGTATTGACCAAAGGTAAAGCGTTGACTGGGTTCTTAGCAATAGCAGTGAAAATAAACATTCACATATTCTGCAACTTACGATTGGACGAAACTGATGTTGCCATTTATCCTGAGTGCAATATTGCAGCGTACTTTGGTTTGATCAGGGACACCCAGGGATTTAAAACATGACCAATCCACAGTTCGGATTTGGCTTTTAGCCCAACTTCTTTAATGACTACCACATGGTCCAAAATATGAATAAATAAACCTTTGTAGAACCTTTAAAGACGCTCGGTACACCGCGATATGCGCAACTATTTATGGTCCAATGAATCCATACAGTTAGAGCTGGTATTTGTCGATACCTGTACTAGCTGCTGTTCGCTTTTCCTATTTTGCACAGTTCCGTTTGAAAAATATGGATTGTTTACGAAGAGTGAAGAGGAAAAAGAATGGGCGATTTGTTAACATGTGCCAAAACAAACGACTACATGCTTTAAAACAAGGCAGAACACGTCGAAAAACGGCAGTGGTAGACCAAAACACATGTACACGATCAACGAACGCTGACCAAGGAACCGTCGAAAGTGCCACGCCCTCCCCCCCCCCCCCCAAAAAAAATACCCCATGTACATGTAAACACTGACAGTTATAACTGGGACGAAGGTCGTAGAATAGTGGAACCAGGCGATAATCTTGTATGCGAAGAATGTAAAAAAAAAAACATTGTCCCTAAAAAAATACAGAATCAAAAAAAAAAAAACGATATGGCGTGGCCAGTGTACTTTACATTTCTTGTGAATGTGGTACGATAAACGCTGTCCCAACTGGAACAAAACACAGCAGTACCCCAGCGTCAAAAGATGGCAGAGGCATATTTGATGTGAATACAAAAGTTGCCACAGGTTATGGCCGGATCACTAGCGATTTCATTTTGATGATAATTGTCACTAACATAAATCATCATCTAAACATTTATATGTGTATATATATATATATATATATATTACCTTTTTATAGTTTTTTCACATTTTTTTCTCATTTGATTGTTATTGTATATGAATTATGTAGATTTTGTCACAAAATACATAGTTTTGTCTGTCAAGCGTGATTCTTGCGGTACTGTAAATTATTTGCTGCCTGTGTTACCAATTGACAATGTATTAAGGCAACTATAATTTTGATATTCTTATTTTTATCTCTTTTTTCCACATTGCTGTATTGCACAATGGAGAGAATCTTAAAATGTTTGCATCTTCTTAGTAAAACTGTGAAAGCACATATTATGACTGGAATAGAAAATAAACGACGAACTGCCGTTTGTTTAAGCTACATACATGTATATTGATATAGTATCGAAGTTAGACAATGAATGGATGAACTTAGAACAAATTAAGTCAACGTGCATGAAATCTTTGTACCATTGGGGAAAAAATAGCACCGTATGATATTTTTTTGTTAATCAATAAAATCGGTATATATTTTGGAAAACCCCTACAATTTTTTAGGGATTTGTAATTTTTTTTTCTATTTCAAACTTAAAAGATAATGTGAGCACTTATACAGTTTTGCAAGACGACATGAATTAAAAGTCATATTCCAGCGAGTTTTGTCTACATATTTGTAATTAAAAGACTTGATATACATTGCATGCACTCATATTGAGTAACTTTATGCATATTTTTGCATCCTTAATTTATTTTTTGCCTTAACCCCCATATGTAATGTTTGCTATCGAATTTTTGTAGTCCTTACCTGTATCGACATAGCGACAAGAGTAGCACCGTGACATGCCAATTTTTGCTTGCATTTTGTCTCAAATGCCAATATCTTTGTTCACACCAAAAACCAGAGATTTCTAAATTCTTTTGACTAGTGTACCGAACGTTTTTAAGCCATGTCAACGTTATTTAAGTTGAAAACAACTTTCATAAAGCCGACAAACACGTATATCCTGTTCAGAGAGATGACAACATTTGGAGGATAGTTACAATGGATTTGTGATATTTAATTGTTGATAGGGTTCGGTGCAACGTGCAAATGCCATGTATGCAAAGATTTTAAAACTTATAATGGGGATAATTTTTATGTGATACAGATATAACACATGCGTAATGTAAAGTCCTTGATCCTTAGATTGGTTAAGAGAACTGTGAAGAAAATATGTACAACATACATTTGAATTGATACTTAACGACACACAGTGTAGAAGTAACAATGCTAATGATGTAGACAATCATCCCTATCCTATCCAGTGAAAGATGATATATATAATTAAAATTGGACATTTAAATATTTAATAAATCTCGTGTTTTGAAACAGTATTTGTTGTATTTTTGCTCAGGAACCCAATGGAAGTAAGGACATCTAAGCCATATGGCTAAACAAAATGGATGATTGATTGGCCCTAATGAACAATATTGTACCCATTTTGAAAACTGGTTGAGCTGCGGTGAATACTTTTAAACGACCTGTATCATTCGTGAGAAGGAAACATTTTCGTGTTTGCTCAGCAATGAAAGATTTTTGTGTGCTGTGTAGGGTCCATTCCAGTGATGTAATAATTTTCTTGACACCATCTATGTTTGTTTTAGAAGAAAGACTCATGCATAGTCTCCTAAATCAAACCTAACTTGGCTAGACTTTCTATTATAGACAGCTGTCAGATTTCTTCTTGTTTCATCTAGAATTTTTTTATTTGATTTTGTCTGCGTGTAAATGCACTACGTCAATGATACAGGTGCGTCACAATTTCGTTGTAACAATGTTTAGATCATATATGATCTACAGTTAGTTACCACTTTTGAATTTTACACTGAAAAAAAAATGATTAATCCCATCAAACAGATTAATTCCCATTTTTGACTCATCCAAAAGCATCAGACAGATTCACTACGACCTTGGTGAGGATGTACCATAGGTGGGTCTCTACTGAGTTTTTTGTTTTTTCAATGTTCATGCTCCAGTGATTTTTGATTATTTTTTGTGAATTTCTATGTTCAATTTGTGGTAAAATTTGAAAAAAATGTATTTTTCCAAAGTGTTTAGCCGATTGTAAAATTGCACAGGCACACATCTGTGGTCCCTTATTACCAAACCTGGTTTGGCAGGTGGAGCTTTACTTTGTTGTATTTGTTAGGATTTTTCAGCTTTATTTCAGTATTTTGGACTTTTAACCAAATTCCTGTTGGACTCACTCTTAACTTGGTGGGAATGCACCTGGACATAATCTGCACTATATTCTTTCACTACATTTTGCTGCGGTTTGTCTGGTTTTTATTTAATTACTGAAATCAGGAATTATTGATAACGGTGCATGCACATATTAGCATTGTAACGGTAGGATTTTCAGCAGCTGCGACCTATTGGCTTATGTCTTGGTAATTGCGGATCCCAGGACCATGCTTGCTATAAAACACTAATAGAAAATACCTATAGGCTTTCCTCTAGTGTTATCGATTTTAATCTTAAAAGATCAAACTGACATCTTGGCTTATAATATCTTGGTACAGGCGGATACATGGCCCATGGTGACTATTATGCATGATAAGAAATTACCCACAGGATTTCTTGTGATGTTGTTAATTTTGACCATGAGTGACCTTAAAAGGCCGAACAATTATGTTGGCTTTAATCTTTGTTATGGTGGATCCTGTCCCTTTTCATAAAATGACTCCAACGCTGTTAGTGAGTGAAAACTTTCAATTGCAAACAATGATGACACTCTTACATAAAAGTGGCCATTATATAATTTCTAAGGTTACAGAACTCCAGCTTGTGTAGGCAAGATCAGCTGAGCACAGGACTGTCACAGTCCTGCAGTTTTTTTTTTCTTCGTTAGCACTAGCTGGGAATTCTGAAACCTCAGATGGAGCAACTTGGAAGTCTTCAGTGTTGTATTGTTCATACATTTTCACTTAAGTTTAGTCTTGTTAATACTTAAAGAACTGGTGCCATTTATACTGGATTCTTGTAAAATCGCTAAATTGTTTACTGATGTTACTAATATTACATATTTGTGCATGTAAATCCTACATTTTCCCCATCATATAACTAAACGTGCTAAAGCTGAACACAAATAAACGACATCTGTATTTCGGAATGGTATTACTTTTAATTGTTCGTGATTACTTACCTGAGTTCCCCCATTTTCATCGATATGCATTTGGTTTTCAATTGTAAAAAAAAATCGTCTGTTGGGGAAAGTCCACGTTTTATCTATTAAACCGGCGAGAACTGACTGGAGGTGAACTGCTGTACACTTTATTAAAAGATAAATTATAATGTGAACAAAAGTAAATATGCTTCAACGAGGATTGTGCGTGAATCGTACCAATCGCATGTCCCGTGTAAACAGCTTTCCCAAGCGCCCAACTGACCCTTAACAAAGGTAGTGCTTCAGTCAACGTCTACCTTACAGGGGAAAGGTCATTAAAGGTCTATTTCAAAGCATTGGATGCTTCACGTCACAAATGGAAGTTCTGCAAAGTATCAAGTGTTCAAGTATTATTCTTCAATGTGCTCTCCAATGCGTCAAAGTTTAAACAAACTTGCGTGCTTTCAAGAAGCATTACAGGCGAATATGACGGAGAGTGCATGGACAGTGTTTGTGCTACGGAGTAATTTGAGTGCTTTATGTTCATTGATTGTGGCAGTGAGCGGTGCCAGGTATCTTCCTTGCGCTGCATCCGGGTGCTTTTTATCTTGTGTTCGTGGGTTGGTTTTTTTTTTTTTTTTTTGTTTTTTTTTTTTTGTGTTTTTCGTTTTTTGTTTCTGTTTTATTGTTTTGGTTTTTTTTGCTTTTTTTTTAATCATATTGGTTACAAAGTTTCCCGTGTGGAGGGAAACTATTGTTCATTTAGGATATTGTTAGCGATTTCGAATTTAAAGCATAAATGTTGGGTTAGTTTTTTGGATACTTTGTACACGACTAAAGATATAGGAGACCATATCTTTTCTGGAGCTCTAAATGTATTTTAGTTCAGGTGTTTTCATTTTATGATGTGAATTTTAATAATGTACCTCTTACTTGGGGTAATTGGATACTTCCAGGGGCGACCATGCCTAATTTAGCATTTTAAGTTGCTGTAAAATGAAATTACAGAGATTGGAAGTCTTTTAAAGTTGTTCTAAAATTACACAGTTTAAGAGTCAATTCCTTTGTTCAGATTGATATGTGCATGCATGCTGTGGTGTTGTAGAGTGCTATTCTTCGTAGCTTGTTCCGTTTAAGATTGCGGTGCGTTGACTTCGGATGGAAAGAAACTTCATTTTATACTCTTTTAAAAAATCTTTTGACTATACAGGGAAACCTCAGAAGAGTTAACATAATTTTTGATGTGGATGGCACTGTCATCCAGTGCGCCAAAGCGCGCCTACGCTAAGCTGTTGATCGGGACTATTATGCACATAACTACAGGCATGCTGCTTCTTGAACGGAAGGTCATTTTAGAAGGAAAATGAATCATGCACCCCTGTCATAGTTCAGATCAGTTCCGTCGGGTACTTCGACTTGTGATCCCTGTTGGCACTGAAAAATTTAAATGACATTTTTAATAAACGTGTAAATATTTAACTTCAGGGCCAATATGTTAACTAGAATATGGCTAATTTTGAAACCCTGGCTAAGTAAAGTCTATCTATCCATCCGTTCACTTATCCATCAGGTCCGTTAAGTGTGGATTGTCCCTTCCGTTGATGTGTTAATGTACATCATGTTATCAGAGTTTTCTATAATTTACCACGAGATGCTTCCATGTTGTGAGATACATGTATATGCTGGGCAACACACTATGCCTCTGCCTTCATAAGGGCACTTGTACTAGTTATGTTATTTAACCATTGAGAAATAACACTTTTTCTACCAAATAAATGAAATGTTCGTCACACATTTCGTGTTGCATGTTTTTAATTCACTGAATAGCTTTTTAAAGCGTTTTGCTTTGTGGAGTTCTTCCTTTCATCAAAGAAGCTCATTTGGTCTTACTTTATACATGGGTGTGCCCTCCTTGCTGCGGTCTAGGTGGCAGCGCAGGATCTCAGTTAATATGAATACGCGCATTGCCTCAAAACATAAATTTTATGTTAGGAACGAGTAGGACTCGAACTTGCAACCTTTGGTACCAGTCACCTAATTGAAATGCATGGGAAATGTGTTGTCGCTGCAAATAGATATTGATAAGAAACTGATCTGCTTCACTATCCCACCAAGTTCTATGCAACAACCTTGTGGGAGTGTTTGCATCTGGTGACTCTATTGCCTCTGGCTTTACTTATGGGTTTAATGATGATGAATACAAGTTTACCCAGTTAGGTCATACAGGGCTAGGTCATTCGAAACCCAAATAAAGAAAGACCAGGGAGGTGGAAAGATGGACCTGAAAAGACAAAATGATTTCTAAGGGAATTACTGGACCCTTATCATTTTACGTTGTGTTCTTTCGTGATAAAGTGGCGTGAACATTATGACTGACAGGCACTAATTATGACGTCACACGATCTACCGAACGGAGCGATTTGACATTGGCAACGTGTGGTATATGATGACACCCCTTGAGCAAACCTGGTGTTCCTAGTGCTTTTCTATGGCTATTTTACTTGCCCCCACTGATCACTATCAGACCGAAACTTAAGGTTGTTTTCATGGCCACACAATGGGTACGGAGCGCCTGTGGCTTGCGTGCAGAACAAGCAATTCATTTAGATTATATCACAGGACGGCGCCACAAAATAAAAAAGTACTAAATTTGCTTGAGTTAACATAGGGGCGTTAAACCTCTTCGAAGGAGTCAAAGAGTACTCTGTTAATCACACTGATACTGTATTGTACCAAAAGGAAATAAAACAATGTTAAAGGAGGAAAGAAGTGAGTGTCCTATTCGCAATGTTGGTAGCCATGCACTTTTTGAAGCTCAACATGAGTATAAAATAATGATAAAAGTTACTTGCATCCATTAAGTATTGGTACCACTTCTGCATCATGTCCACCAATGTAAATATACTTATTTTCACGAGCGTATTATTTACGTCATGTTTGCATTTTAAGCACATTTTCACTTAGTTTCCAATGTCAAAATATTTCGGACATAGTTCCCATTAAACCTATGCAAAGATAATGTCTCATATTTTTAATTTCGCGGTTTTGTACTATTAGCGAAATGGTAGAATATGACAGAGTTAATTTATCTGAATTTCCAATGTGTATTTTTGATGATAAATATTTACTACAGCCGAAAGCAAGAGTACATCATTAAATTTGTATTTTGGTCCAAATCACATACAGAAACCTATAATTGTCGAAAAAAGCAGACCCGTCTACATGGCAAAATTGAAAACAAACAACAACATAACAACACAATCAAAAAAAACCCGACAAAAAACAAACAAACAGAAACAAAACACACACACACACACACACACACACAAAAGCAGAGAAACAAAAAGTACTTGCAAGTATCCATAAAAAGATTCCAGTGAAAGTACAGTCGAAGTTATAAAACACACTACGTACATTTTGGTCACAAAGAGCAGCCATCACGCTTTGCCCAGCTGACGCACCAAAACTATTGCTGCTATTTTTCAGTGGACCCAGACATTAAGGTGTAAAAGTAAAGGCAAATAAAACGCATAAAAGTAGGCTCTTTCTTTAAACTCTTGCAGTGCCAAGCTTTGATTATGTGAGGAACTTTCTTCGGCGCGCTTTGAGCACAGTTCGCCTAAAGCTCGCCGATAACGGCTGTTGTCCAAGACCATTCTCTCCACGGACTCGCGGTTACTGTAGGCGTGCGGGTACTTGGATCACAGATCGTTTAACAAGAAATACAAATCAGATATGGCTTTGTTTATTAAGAAAATAATCCACTTTTATATGAAATATATAAATTATATAATTGTGATATGTAAAAATAGCATTAAGTTGTTGGTGTGTCTATCATGGACTTCTGGATTTTGACTTTTGCTTGTTTGATGACTGACAGGTTTTGATCATGGATTTTTGTTTGCTCGGATGTTCGGTGCAGTTACTCTAGCATCGATAAAAACTGCTATCTCCTTCCATTTTATAACAGTAATATTTGTACGTTGTCAATATGACACTTTTATCATCTGTATATCTTCAATATATAGTGTATTGCTCATTGGACATTGAAGTGTAGCTGATATATCTGGTGATAATCATGTTGAAAAACTTGCCAAGATTTAGAGGGTTTTCGACTCGTGTTGATTTTCGACTAAGAAGCCGACACGCAATGTCATCAGAAGGAAACCGTCAAGTATGTTTTGCAGCCTTAAGTTCCTGGACATACTTTTTGTCATGGCGGCTGCTTACCTTTACATTCTATTTCGTAAAAACAACCTACTTTAATTTATGTGAACATTGTATATATATATATATATATATATATATATATACAATAGTACTTAAAATCCGGTTAGGGAAAATTTGTTTTAATAACATGTTTTTGACTTTAATGCTAATGACTTCCATTCTTTTCCGACATGCCTAAGTACATATCTTGCATTTTTTCTGTAAGGTTTTACCCCCAGGGGGTATCGGCAGCAAACAGCGACTGACAACAGTTCCAAGTTTGCCTAATTGTACTTAAAATCTGGCTAAGAAAATTTTGTTTTGATAACATGTTTCTGACTTAAATGCTATAGGCTGTCAACAGATAACATGTTTCTGACTTAAATGCTATAGGCTGTCAACCCTGAGTTACGGAAGAGGATTTTGCAAATCCTATGCAAATAGCGGGCATAATGACCATGTATATCATACATACCAAAATCTTAGCAGTTTACCTTACTCTTGAAAGAAATTTGCTTGCAGTGTGGTTTGTATTTATTTCTGTAACCATCAACTTTCGCGTTTTTGCGGCCTACGTACGAACCTTGCCGGCATTTAAAGACTACCTGTCAATCACATTTGTGCATGCACACTTATCATTTCATGGACGATACGGATTGCGCAAAATTTTTCTTGCGGCTGCAGAAATGAACGGAGCCCCTAAAGGGACATGTGTATTTTTTTTTAAAGTTGGGATCACGAGATATTATCTCGTGATCCCGACTTATTATCTCGTGATCACGACTTATTATCTCGTGATCACGACTTATTATCTCGCGATCACGAGATATTATTTCGTGATCACGAGATAGTATCTCGTGATCAAGACTTATTATCTCGTGATCACAACTTATTATCTTGCGATCACGAGATATCCTCCAATCAGTTGCTTGCAAACAAAGTGAGAATAAGCCAATCATTTGCTTTCTTCCTTATAGCACCTTTCATTTTATTTGTTCCGTCATATTGGGTCGAAATTCTTCGGATATGGCTGATCAGGCTACTCGTATGTTTGATATCAAAATGTATTTTGATCTCGGGATGTGCTATAGGGATATAACATACATATTGGCCCAGCAACATCACATTATTATTAGTGAACGCCACCTAAAAAGGGTTCTTGTCCAGATGAATCTATCTCGAAGAAGATACAGTAACTTGGGGGATGTCCTGCTTTTTCTTCAAGATCAACTACAGGGTTCTGGACAATTGCATGGTTATCGGATGATGTTTTCAAAATATCAATCAAGCGGTCTGCGTGTGTGGAAGGAAGATGTGAGATTGTTACTTGGACAACTTGACCCAGAAGGTGTAGCCACAAGAAGACGCAGGCGTTTGGAGCAACAGGCATACTATGCAAGTGGCCCCAACTATATTTGTCACATTGATGGTTACGACAAATTAAAGCCATATGGACTTTACATCAGCGGGTGCATAAACAGATACTCTCGGAAAATAATCTGGCTCAATGTCTACAACATAAAACAACGATCCGATAATAAGTCGTGATCACGAGATAATAAGTCGTGATCACAAGATAATATCTCGCAATCACGAGATAATATCTCGCGATCACGAGATAATAAGTCGCGATCACGAGATATTATCTCGTGATCACGACTTAAAAAAAAATACACTTGTCCCTTTAGGAGCTCCGTAGAAATGCCCCCAAAAGGCAGCTGAAAAGAAATAGAAAGTGCATATAGTTACCACATGTGCCTCAAAAGTAAGGTAAATTGACGAGGAAATGTTATGCATTGGGTGTATCTGCACATAACAATCCATGGTTGTAATATTCACAAAATCCGTTTCCGTAGAGCAAGGTTGATAGACTATAATGACTTTCATTCTTTTCTGACATGTCTAAGTACAAATTTACTCAATGTCAAAAATCACTCAAATTTGACAGTATTTACTCAAATGTCACAAACCTGAACCACTATGTTGAAACATTGACTCAGGTTTGGCAACGAAATAGAGCTTTATTGTTTGGAGACTTTCAAAGTGAGGTGTAGATGTCATCATGGGGTTTGTTTCACATTTCTGGTGCAGGATGTCCACTTTTTGCAGTACTTGTTAGGATTTACTCCGGTTTGTGCAGGCGGTCTAGCTGCAACCGTTTATCCTACAGTTACTCGGACTGAATATAATGCCCCAGTTTGTTTTTACCTCAGTTATACACTGGCTGGTCGTTTTTACCAGGATAAGCTATCCAGCTAGAAAGGGTACATATTTGTTCAGGGGCAAGTCAAATTGTTCGTATCTGAACATGTACTGTACAAAAATTTAGTAATTATGTTTGGTTTGACAGGTATTCGTCAATGCATAATGAAGCTCTGCATTTACAATGAAAACCTTATGGTATTTAGCTAATTCATCATTTGTCATCTTCATATATATTCATTATTATGTGGGTTGTCTTTGCTGAATATTTAGCTTAAACAGAGAGCTACTCAGCGAGACATGTACGGATACAGGCTCCGAACCATGTTCTGAGTAATGACCCGCTGAAGACCCTTTATTTATTTGAGCTAAAGCAGCCTAAGGCAAAAATCTACAAAAGAACGTATGCAATATGGACAATGTTACTCCCATATGTATACAGGTTAGACAGTGACAGGTTAGCGGAGAGTAAAGAGTTCGGACTGCGGAATAGGGTAATGACTACTGTACAAAAAACACAAATATATATATATATATATATATATATATATATATATATATATATATATATATATATATATATATATATATATACTTACATTTGTATATATATATATATATATATATATATATATATATATATATATATATATATAATTGTAATGTACAACAAGTTCTTGCTTATAAAGGCCAGACTTCTCGTGTGAACTCATCAGGGGGCATTTGAAAACCCTATGACGTCTTTTGCTTGTACAGCAAGGGGTAATGTCACTGTGGAACTTAAGGCGAAGTCATTATTTACCGCCTGGGCGTCGAAATAATCTACCAGTGTAAATGCCACACTGTCAAGTAAAGTGTGACGTACAGTAGTCTGGCATGTTTCGAGAGGCCTCGCGTACCAACTCTGGGTGATGAAAAAATGATTGTTCACTCTGAATCGACCTTGAAAACAAATCAAAACGAAAAACAAGCGAGACAAACAAACAAAGAAAGAAAAACAACAAAGACGTTACCATGAGATGGAATTTCATACATATATTTACATATCTTCTCAGCAAGGGAAACCAAAAAGTCCAGATGACAGAGAAGTACAAACACAGAATGGCTGCCTTGAAATTTGAACTTCCACAAAGGTGTCTCAAATCAAGCCGACCACGCCTATGCACAAGGAAAACAACAAACTGTATGCTCAGATTGGTGGTTCTACTTGTATAAAACACTATGCTGTAACACAACAAGCACAGTTATAGACTAGAAACAGAAACAAAATACTTCCTTTGTCAACCAAATACTAATAAAATGATGCATATGTTTATTTTTTATTTTGAACTTACAGAGTCATCGTGCACTTGTGTGTTTTCTGTGTATATCATATATTAAAACCCTGGCTTTAGATCGCTTCCATGCAAGTAAAACAGCCGTCCATCTTGCTTTATATCTCGTTTAATTATACATATACATATATATATATATATATATATATATATATATATATATATATATATATATATATATATATACATATATATATATATACATATATACATACATATACATATATATATATATATATATATATATATATATATATATATATATATATATAAACACCCACCCACAGAAATTTATTCATTAGGAAGTCACTTCAGAGGCGTCTAGTATCCTTTGCAGTTGGTACCCCGCTTGAAGCACTCTCCCAGCCTATGGGTACTTTCTACCACACACAGAGCAAACCAGGCATGCAAATATAAAAAAAAGATACAATATGTGAGATGCTGAGGCATTCGAAAGAAGGGGATGCTGGATAGGATCGTGACTATTGTCTTTCCAAAATCAAAGACAGGGGGTCGTTGGTTTTCTGTTATGCCATTGTTTCATTATAAAAGTTGAAACCCTCCATTTGAAAGTCTGTAAGGCACATTCTTATCAACGTATCATGACAACAGTATATACCTTTAAACATGTTCTGATGTTTATATTTTTCCTTCAGAACTGATAGTAGCAAACAATTCTGATCTTCTGCCGTCAATGTATAAAATCCGAGACCTCTTTGCAGGGTGAAAGTCTTCAAGGACGGACATATAACTGTCAGTTTAATTCTTGCATATGTAGGCATATGTTCGCTTGAAGTTTTCAGGGGCGGTGCAGACGTGACTGAATGAAACCTTTCAGTGTTTGTTTTATCTCTGTTCTTGCACGTTGCTTCCACTTTCTGTTTTGCCAATCAGTTTAACAGGGGACAGAACTTGGTGATATACGGAATCAACAGGCTAAGTTTGCAAGCAGAGTTCAGTTCATGCCCAACTCCTTCTTGAAATCGGGTAAGAGCGAAGTGTGGATAAGGAATTATTTTTGTTACTCTGCTTTTCACAGCGGACCAGATCAAAATAATCTCTTACCAACTCAGTGAAACGCTTGATTAGAGTGTGTGCATTTGGCGTAAACGAAGAAAGTATGCTGTTGTTCTCTATTCTTGAACGTATTGTATCCAGGTCATGGAAAATGACGGACACATAAAAGATAAATTAGCTTGCCATATACAGCTTTACTTGTGCAACAAGCACTGTCAAAAAAGAATGTTTTAATTTCTATGAACGTCTAGCACTGGGTGAGAATTATTTGTTGACGCCGTCTATTGTGGTTGTAACAAAAACGTATAATATGTTCAGTAAATCTTTCGGGCATTTTATGGCAGACAATTGACATTCAACTCAAAGCTAAACCTTTTGAATGTTACAAAAACATATCAAGTCATACCTGACAGCCAATTAACAATTCAGTCATAACGAGTCAAGTTGGCGAGCAAAGGTCATAGTGATACGAAATTTTCCCCACATCTGTATTGAAACTTTTGAACCAGTTCAATAAATTATGTTGTCTATCTGCAGATTAGCACACGGGAATAAGCATCGGGGAGAAGAGTGTCAAACCGAAAGTTACGGAAGAATGGTTTCGTAATAAGTCAAGCGTATTCTGTAAAAAGTGTGGGTTTAACGCTAAAGGGCGCACAAAGAGGTCAGTTTCATAAATGCCTGCTTAAGGTTAATGGACCCAGTCGTCATGCGGAAGCAGAGCTGAGGCTCGCTGTTTCTCGGTATTTATTTTTCATTGGACCATTACTTTTCGACTTCACAGTTGTACGCTGTGAACCAAAATTGTTGGAACTGCTAGAGTCTTGCCGGCCCATTAATACCTGGATACAGCCTGGGGTTGCCGACAAAAGTAGCAAGGCGGCACAGGTGTACGCTCAAAGCCAAAGAACTGGCAAATGGGCCGTGGCGATCATGTCCACCATTGCGGTGTATCATGTAATGCATTACCCAAAACAACTACGCAGATCAACTGAGCGCAGACTGTAGCAAATAAGGACCCAGGGCGTTCTTAGTCCTGACTTGCGACACAAGTAAGGATAATTCTGGTTCCAGATTTCTGCGCAGGACAATATGGATACAGATAAGGTAAGATGATTGGGACTTTGGTGGTAATTTCTTATATATATATATATATATATATATATATATATATATACATATACATATATATATACATACATATATATATATATATATATATATATATATATATATATATATATATATATATATATATATATATATATATATATATATAAAGTTTTTAAGCAACTCCAAAGAAATATTTCAGGAACCGATCTTCTCGATGTAAGACATAGAGGGACATTGCACAAACAGTAAAGAGTGTACTTTGTTGAATGCCGTTATGTGTTTTCGGGGCTTGAAGCTGTCGGTAATTTCAGTGCGCAACACGGTAAAAAGGTACACTGGTTCCACTAACTTTTGCAGTGGTTAGAGAATAGAATACAACAAAGAGAAGTCCATTTCAGGGTCAACTTGCAAGCTTCAAAAGGGACTGGAAACGCATAGCAAAGGATATAGATGAACATTTTATATTCTGATACAAGCTACATGCCGAAAATGGTGCTAATTTTCAGCTTATTTTGGGGTACTGTTCCTAAAGATGTGGGACAATTGGCATCATTCTGATATTCAAACTTATGAAGTAAGATGCTAAGCAAACATGGTATACGCTGATTATCGTTTCATTTCCTGTCTTAGGGAGTAAACTGACACAAATGTTAGGCGATGCATATAATCTAAAATCTAAATTTGTCTTTATGACATATGTATAGATGATAGCATGGTTTGTTGTCGATACGAAGCAAGAATATCAACGAGCACTGGGTGTCATATATGCAGAACGAGTGAGCGCAACGAACGAGTTCTGCTTGATGGTTCTAAATGCGAATTGAAATTTTTCGTATCGGCAACAAAACTTGCTATTATCTGTTTACCTCATGTTTGTTCAGGGCTACTTCAATAAGTTGTGCAACACCAGATGCCAAATATTTCAGCAGAGATTCTGCAGTCTCGCCGACAGCATCGTTATCCGGGAAGTAGCTTAGCCCATAATAGTGAATCAGTAACTCGTATATCGGTACTTACTTCCGGTTATATGTACTCTTCCGGTTATAGGAACTCTTCCGGTTATAGGCACTCTTCCGCTTATAGGTAATCTGCCGAACAGAAGCCCTATTATAGCACTTTTGATGACTTAATTATACATCCCATAGTGGTCTGGCCTATATGATATTTATACACGTGCTTTATAGCGCTAAAATGGACCCAAACCAGAGATAAACACACACACACACACACACACACATATACACGCACGCGCACACACACACACGCATATATATATATATATATATATATATATATATATATATATAGTTATATATAATCATAAATTATGTATATATCACATGTACATGTGATATATACATAATTTATGATTACATATATATCACATGTACATGTCTTATATCCGATATATGGGTCTGTTTTGTATTTATGTCTATATACTGTTTTAAATTGAACATGAGATACGTGTTTTGATGTAGGTAGCTGCACTTTGGAAAATAAAATTAACATTTCGATGTGGAACATTTTGCTTACTTTTGATTGTACAGACAATGCACGGGTTAACAGATTTCAAATGTTTGGTTAGGGCATTCTTAAACGGTTAACAAAATTTCAAAGACTGGCATTGGCTAACAGCCAACAGGATCGTGCCAAGCATGGTAAGAGCTCCAAATTCCCGCCTTTCATCCATTAACTCTTTCACTGCCAAGTTTTGACTGGACCAAAAGCTTTACTCGGCACACTCAGTGCACGATAAGGAAAGCTATTGACTAGAGTCGTTCTCGTATTCTCTGCACTTACATGCATATTCATAGTTGAACGACAAGTCGGTTTGCAAAGAATGTGAACCATGGTGTCATTGTGTTAATACAAAGCGCGTCGAAATTTGATGATAGAATTTGGCAGCGAAAGAACTAAATGGATTCCGATTGACCAATATATTGGTAATACAACTCGAAACGCTGATATGCAATGCGGTCTTTGTGGCGTTTTGGCGTAGGCCTATGCCAGTGCCTCGTGGAATTCTGATTCAGCGTATATTTACAAACAAACATATGATTTAATCTGGAATATACAGGCTTGCTTTCAAGAAGTCTACACTGATTGATGAGTTACTATCTTCTTAAATCACTCCAAACTGACTGTAGCCCTGTTCCGCCAAGTTGCACACCAATGTAAAGCCTTAAACTCATGGTGCCACACAGTACATATGGAAACTTGCAACGTGCTTAAAATACGCTTTAAGATAATGTCTGACTGCACACACACATAAACATAAACACTCGTAAAAAAAAATGTTCGACTGACAGCCGCCAACCCTGGCACTGTGTGGTATCGGAGCAAGAGAAAAGAAAAACATTTTAGTCCATCCCCCAGTTTCTAATAATCACACTGAGATCATTTCAAGGCTACTTTCACGATCCAAAACACATCGGAGACCAGCCACAGTGCATTTATCATGAATTGAAGCGTGTTCTGTGGCGTAAATTCTTGCATTTTATAATCAAGCAATGCCGATCAGAAAACAACACATATTTTTACATACTGCACTCGTATAACCTTGTTCTAAGTGTTTGCTGCAGTGGTTTCACTCCTCAGCCTTGCAATTGTAGCTGCGCAACCACCCTTGGGCCAAATGACCAATTTTTGTTTACTTAAGAATACATTTGGCCTTATTTTCTGACGTTGAAGGCAAATCTTCCTGAAAGCTAGCAGATAGAGAGATATGCCATAAATACATTATAACTTTTTTTTCGGTGATTAAAAAAATATATATCTACTTAATGAGTATAATCTTTTTGTTTCCCCTATTTTATGTACAAATGTGTTCCTGTTATGAAAAAATGGAATAAACTATTGAAAATACCCCTTACACATATTTTTTTTTTTCATTTTGGGCTGATTTCGATTTTTTTTCAAAAAATTTCTACGCAAAATTTTACACAAATCTCTTCACTATTTGCGTCTTCTTGTTATAAATGTGTCAAAAAGACGAATAAATTTAAAATCCTGCAATTTTGGTCCATGGTTCATTGGATGCGCCTTTGCCACAAACCTATAAATTGAAGTTGGAATGGCACGTCTATCTGTAATAGTTTTGAAGTTGTTCCAGATTTACATTTTGCATATTCACCTTACTTGCATAAATCTAAATTCTACAATTTTGGTTCATGGTTAACTGGATGTAGCTATGTCATAAACCCACAAATTTTAGTTATCATGACCATTCCAAACGATATGCACAATTTCACTCGTAGGTCAGTTACCATGGCAAGTTTAGTGGTTTTCGACATAATAGTGTCCGAGAAAAAGTCCGGACAAATTTGGTCGTAAAGGAAAAAGAAATAAAGAAGGAAAGAGAGAAAGAAAAGAATTCTTGGAAAAACAAAATGCCTGGGTTCGCACTCGTACATAATAAAATCCTCTCGTCCTGTCTATATATTCTGGGAAAAAAGAAACACAATAAATGAACATGCATTTTTTGGGTCTTAGTCAAGCCTTTGCAAAGCTGTGACTAAATCTAGCATAAACATACCACTGTTGCGTATGTCCCCAGTGTCTCCCAATCTCCCTATGAGGATTTTGCGTGAACTTCCAAATTGTTAACATGTACTTACAAGCGAGATAAGTATTATATAAACAGACCGTCCGTAAAATGTGGGTGACTGCACACGAATACCAATCATACTGTTGTGATTACATCTTAAAAAGGTATGGCATAAAGACATCGGTTTTTGTCAGAGTGTACGAATCATACACACATTGGTAGGTCTATCATATATTTAACTGACTTTTATGGATAAAGTGTCCATTATTTTGCCAATCAGTTTTCATCGGTGGGAGTATAATTCTGTATCAATGGTATGGCGTGGTCCGAAAAAAAAGTATAACAATTCTGACTTGATACCTGGGGTCTGAAAATATCAATATTAGAAACAAGAACACCAGAATTTTGCAAAATTACGTGGAGCTAAAACAGAAAGAATAAGGAATAACAAGACAATTTTCCAAGTAGAACAATTTGAATTGCTTGTCATCAAATCAGTCTGTGTGCCTAGAAAACTTTTAAAGATTACCTATAGAGTATTTATTCAACTCGTGCAATAATAATTGCTATATTCGGCGCTGCCAAGAACCTATAAATTAAAGTCGGAAAGTCACCTCAATCTATTATAGTTTTGAAGCAATTAGGGATTATAATTTTGTGTATTTACCTAATTTGCGTAAATCAAACTGCTACAACTTTGAGTCATGGATCACTGAATGCATGCAGCTATCCCACGAATGTATGAATTGAAGTTTGAATGGAACCGCTATCTATAATAGTTTTGACGTTATTGTAGAATTAAGTTATGTGTATTCACATGATTTGCATCAATTAAACTGCCACAACTATGGTTCATGTTTCATTAGATGCGGCTACGTAACAAACCTTCTAATTAAAGTGAGAATGGCACCTCTATCTGTAATAGTTTTGAAGTTACTCGAGATTTAAATTTTGTTTATTTGCCTCATTTGCATGTAATTGCATGTTACAACTTTGGTTCATGCTTCCTTGGATGCTGCTATGTCTTAACCCGGCAAATTGAAGTTGGAATAACACCTCTATCTATAATAGTTTGGAAGTAATTCAAAAAATCAATTTTTCGTATTCACCTAATTTGCATAAATTAAAATTTTACAACTTTGGTTCATGATTCATTGGATAGGGCTATGTCGCAAACCTATAAAATGAAGTTAGAATGGGACCTTTATTTATAATAATTTTTGAGACATTCAACTTTTGAATGTTTCAAGTGCTCCCAATTAGCATAATTTAAAATGCTATACTTTTTGGTCAGTGTCCATAGGATTGGCAGGTATGACAAACCTGTACGTGGTACTTACAGTTTTGTGTCTATCTGGAACAGGCTGGAAGATACGGAGCTTGTAGAATTTTAATTGCCCCTATTTTGCCAAATTTTCAATACCATGACTGTTGCAACCACATAGACAACTTGGTACTTTTGGGAACAATAGTGTCCGAGAAAAATTGACCAAAAAATTACACTGAAAAATAAGTAAAGAAAGAAAGAAAGAAAGAAAGAAAGAAAGAAAGAAAGAAAGAAAGAAAAAAGGAAGAAAGAAAGAATAAAGTATTTGAGGAATAACAAAAGTCTGTGTTCACACACAGACTGAATAAACTCGTGCGGCTGCGGTTCATCTCTAAATTGAAGGCTGAAACATCCAATGTCAACTGTAATGATTTAATTATTCTATCCGGCCACACAATAATCTCTCAATATGGTGGCAATTTGTTGACCTGGACGGTTGTCTTCTGTGTACCTTCAAACATGCTGGTGTGTGATCTAAACTCTTTTTACAATGAACATGAATCTGGCACCCTTATTATAATTCAGATTAGTTGTCTGAAGTAGTTCGACTTTGCCAGGAGTTGGCACTGAAAGAGTTAAAGAAATGTTGTATACTTTTTAAGGCAGGGATGCTCTCAGCACTTCCAATTTTGGAATAAGCAACGTGTGCGTGAGCATTTGCTCTCCGTATAATGCTTATAAAAGCTTAAAATCCACTTTACGTGGCTGCTTGATTGTCCACGAATATATCAAGGCACTGTATTATAAATGATCTCCGGATTGTACACGAAAAATTGTATATTCACACGTTTCGCCACAATACTTAAGAACTACCACAGCAATTTCCATTTTAAAAAATCTGATATTTTACGATAGCCAAGGTTAATTGATTTGCATGGCAGTCAACACATGTTATTTTTTCTGAAATTGAAAAAGGTACGGTCGTTCCTCTATACAACTAGCGTGAAAAAAGTTTCGGGTTCTTTGCCACTGAGTCATAAAAAATTTTTGTGGTAGCATTTGAAAAGCTCAGAGTTAGTGCTGCACCAAACAAAAACAGGGTCAGAGGGTATACACCTGTAAAGATCTGTGTACCGTCAGAGTGATTGATCTATCAATGTACTATGCTAAGGGTGTTAAGTGCGCTACTGGCTAATGTTCTAAAATTACCTGGATGTCAAGCAAATAAGGAAGAGAACCATCTTATCACCGCATTTTTTCTTTTTCTTGTTAATTGGTGACAAATATATTTTGTAAATTCCGATAAAGCAAACACACATTTTTATGATTGATTCTTCATGCTTATTTGTTTGCAACAGTTAATTTTTACTTGTATTTCTTGCTTCTTGTATTTTCTCGAAAAGTTCTGACTTTTCGCCAGATAAGCAGACTTAGTTAAGTTTAAACTTATATTTATTTAACCTGGATTACTCTATAGTACATCCAGGTGACTAATAAAATGTGTTCCCAGGCACAGGGAGACACATAGTGTGTACAGAACATTACGTACCATCTTTCCATGTCATTTACATACACGAGAGGAATAAATATCACCAAACGCACCAAAGGACATAAGGGAATCACAAAGGACAGTTACATCTACAATAAAAAAAGTTGTGACATTAGCTGCAAAACAGATATGCACTGTTAACAGGGATATTAAAGAGAAAAAAAAAGAAGAGAAACTACTGAACGATCTTAATTTCAATCAGAATAATGATGATAATAATATATTGCAATCGTGAGAAAAGTTAAAAGACAAAACGTCTTTTTCCATTACATATATTTATACTGCATTTAATATTTGCACGTAGTAATGGTGCCAGGCAGATTTTGTTTGGAAAAAGGAGAAAATAGAAATGTCTCTCACTAGCAACATGTATAATCAAATTAGCAGCACACCCGGAACTATGACACGTGTTATAGTCAAAGAGTCTGCCTCTTGATTTAGAGTTAGTGGGTGAAAAAAATGAGTACATCCTCAATCGAAACAGTGGAAATTGAGCTTCAGGCGAAGTGACTGCACACCTGTCGTCGTAAAAGATTTCACGGCACACGCAAGTGGAGTAGCTGGCGTAGCTGGCGTAGCTGGCGTAGAAAGTCTTTCTGTTTGCGGAATCAGACTTAAAAAGATTGCGTTAAATGGTCTACTTGGTCATGTGGATTATATGGCTACGAATATGTCAAAAACCCTACAAGATGTGTCTCCATTAGTGTGAACGCGTGCTCTTAACCAGGAAGATTTTACAGTAGCTAGCTTGTGACAGACGGTACTAAATTTGGAAGATGAAGCGGTTTATGCCACCCACTAAAATTGTTTTTCATTTGTATCATAACATATATACACGAGGTTCTAGTTAAAGACAGGCATTTTGAACCCCATTTAACTTTAGCACCAATGTTTTTTTTAGCAAAATATTGCTCGCAAACAACAGGCCGTATCACGGTCCTCCTTGCGAAATATTTCAATGTGTCAAGTTTGAAAGGACGAGGGAGGGAATGCAAAGTCACTTTTAATAAGTGAATTGTGTATTTTGCTGACTTCGCCATTAAATGATAATGGACATCTATAGACATATGTTTATATATATATGGTGGGAAGGCAGAATACAGCAGCACCTGATCCATGTAACTGAACGGGGCCACCTATT
The DNA here is from genome assembly GCA_964020975.1 of Hermodice carunculata. Lineage (NCBI taxonomy): Eukaryota > Metazoa > Annelida > Polychaeta > Eunicida > Amphinomidae > Hermodice > Hermodice carunculata. The sequence continues at coordinate 46,637,661 of OZ026621.1, read as the reverse complement.
GGGACTTTTTGTGCAAGGAGCCGCGATCATTGCAGGTTGCTTTGCACCTGTGTGCCCCTGTGTCAACACTTGGCGTGGTTCCAAGACTAATACGGCAACTTTACCCCACGAAAGGGGTACATTTGGATGAGTACGTTGAGTACAATGGTACTTGGGTCTGCGTTCCAACTGAAATTCTCTGACTTGTTCTCGGTGGACACCTGTTATTCATGTGTAACAATATGGCCCGATATGGGCGCACTGTGAATTGAAGACCATGTCTGTGTGATGTCATGGTGGAAATTTGGTCATATATGTGTACCGCGATTATAGTGTCACCACTCGTGGGCCATTATCACTTGAAACTATTTGTCTCACTAACACAACAGAGCCCCGCATTTTTGGCAAGACTTCCACATCAAAATTGTTTTGGGACATCTGTGCTCCAGAATATGCATCAGATTATATATATATATATATATATATATATATATATATATATATATATATATATATATATATATATATATATATATATATATATATGTGTGTGTGTGTGTGTGTGTGTCTGTGTCTGTGTCTGTGTCTATGTGCGTCTTAAATTGGAAGCCTTCTGTCATGATTTCAGACAAACTCTTTTAGGGTACAGTTGTGACTGAATTAGCAAAGTATATTGTCAAATCGAGCCGTGATATGTCAGAAAATAAGCTCAATCCATGCATGCCATGTGTCGATCAGCTCATTTCTGAAGTTATACTATGGAATTTATTTCTGCCAAATTTATAAAATCCAGGCCGCATCATTTTCTTTCCTTGTCCCTGGAGAAATATTGCCCCAACATACTCATAAATACAAACTGCCAGGAGAATTAAAATTTCTGCCTACGGCTATAGTTCTAGGAATTTGTATGAAACAAATTGTCATAACCCACTCACTGTCAAACTGACACAAATTTTCTTTTCACACTAAGTTCTATGGACATCAAATATGTGATAGCCTTAGCTGTTGCTGTTGCAAGCATACAGCCCAGTATTTAGATATTGGTCTTTCATGATGATGGAAGTGCTTTTGGCCTCAGACTTTGATATTGCAGAGCAGGGTTAGAGGGGACGATGCAGTTCAGGGTCGGAACGCGTGCAGCACATTTCGAGGGCCAACATTATCAGAATATGAAAACAATGCCCTTTTTTACTTGGGTTATATGGTATCTGTATGTCATTGTTTCAAACAAATTCTGACAACTTCACCCCAAATCTTCTGGAAAAGACTTATTATGGTGCCCTGATTTTGTAAATGCGTAGTGAAATATATAATATTGGATCACTAATGATCAACCGAAGAGAAATGGGGGAGGACTCAACATCACATAACATGCCTGCAAATCCTGGTGAAATTCTGAAGCGATGCTTGATGGAACAGGATATCAAGTTAATAGATATGGAGACGTCCCTTTTGTTTTCCTCTGTGTTATAAGTTGAATAAACACATCGGTGTTACGCGCATATTTCACATAAATTCGCGGTCCCCACTCCTATCTCCCCCTCACCCAACCCCACCCCCAGCCCCAACATGGCACGCAACGCAAAAATTCATTTTGTGTGACGTACTGCAAAACGTCGCAAAAGCTTAATATGCCAAAAATAAAATAACTTCTATGTGCCTTATAGCAACGCCTGCTATTTTTGACGCAACGAAGGGATCTGATGCAAGTGTGATAGTGCTGAGGGTATACCAGATGAAAAACTGACCGGCACAATCTGTTCCATCAAGTACGCTGTTACGTGTCGGTTCCATATTTAGAACGTTACCATCTGATGTCGTCATGCAAAAGCAAAATGCAAAGATTTTGGTATGTATCTAATACACAAAGCCAAACCAAAAGTAAATACAAAACAAGGGTAGAGGTCATTATGTCCAACGCAAATCTGTGATTGTTTTCCCAAAAATTTCATTCTTTATGAAGGCACAGGCAGATGAAATTTGTCAACATGATTTTCCTGAGCATTGTCAGGAATGTCAATGCATTTTCACTGTCGTCTTTGGTCAGTTATGTCGAATTGTACTACCAGAGACCGCACAGGATTAATGTTGCATAGCTAAATACCTAGCCGCAACAATTTATCCCTAGATATTCAAATTATGTAACATACAAACTTAGCTTTCATGGAGCAACTATTCAAACCATTGGTTCCAAATTACCGCATGGAGTTAGAATTCCAGTACTAGTATTTGCATAGCTATCTCAAATGGAGGACCATTGCATCACCACTGCACATTATCCGAGTTTCTCTTATTTGTCATTTAGGACAGTGCATTGCAATAATCCTCCCACCCATGAAAGCGATACATACTAATACACTGTAAACCGCTGGGCCTTTTCTTTAATTATGTTCAGTGGAATGTGTGCATGGCAATGATGTTTGCGTAACCCAGAACGTATCAGCTCTGAAGTGGAGTTTTGACAAACTAAATGTTTGTGGCCTGGAAGATATAAAGTCCAGGGAACTTTGGCTTGCCTGATGGAATCGCCTGAACCAGAGGATTTCTGATTTGTGTTTGTAGCATGTCCCATTAGTGTTGGCTTCGTACACACACGGAAACCACTTGATCTGCGGCAACACTGGAAACAGCTTTTCTTCACATTTCCGAAACATTGAATATTGTGAATTCCAGCATCACCGTAGAACCTTGCACCATAAGCACCGTATATCAGTGCAAGCCAGGGCCTCATTGAACGCAGTCTACTACATTGATAATGCGTGTCGCTGACACGTACTAAAGCATTATTAAAAAGTAATGTATTAATTTTCTGATGTTCCAAAGAATAGCAATGATGTGCATCTTTCCGTAAGGAAAAAAAAACACTTTTTTTGCGTCCATACACACACATAAAGCATTACTTGGTCACATTTGGGTTTTTGACAACTTATTTTTACTTAGAACGTGTTTTCTGCAAGCACCAAATACGCGCAATTATAATTACATGCTTATTTAGTGAAATTTAGCCTGACAATATTAACAGCATTGACCAAGAATCATTCCGCTGCAACATGTGACGAGTCAAGCAAATATTGTACATGGCCCCTTGAGTTGGTTGCCTTCCTCACTGAAAGCAACGCCCCATTTTTAAACATGTCAACCGAGTAGGAACAGCTTTAAGACTGAGTGCTCTCCTATCTGATTAAAGCTTACGCGGTCTTCTGCTCTGTTATCAAAATAGTGCTCTTATGTACAAATGACATAGTGTCGTGACTACAAATTTGTCGGAATGCAAGACATTTGCTGAGCTCATACGGAATACGGGTGTTCCAAAAACGTGGAAGTATGCGTAAACCGGTGCACCTATTGCCATCTTAATGTCTCTAAAATATTTGCTGAGTCAGTTACTTATCTCTCAATCGAGACAAAACGTATTCATAACTCAACATTCAAGTTCCATTGGTTACTTATTTCAGAAAGAAGAATTACATTTACTTTTATATATAAAAATGAACTTGTCATCATATTGTTTGCATTATATTCTAAACATCCCACCTATCTGGCAAGAAACTGAGCAGCGAAAATTCAATGGTGAAAACACTGAATAGCAATGGATTATTGCTCGGGCTTGGGTAAAATACACTAGTAGGCCCCAGAGCAGGACCTTGGACATGCGCACATGACGGGTGCTGCTGTTGCTGTCCAGAGTCTTGATCGAATGCTTTTTGGTCTAATACTAAGAGTACCAAACAATTGCGACCAACTTACAACAATAGCAAACCATCTAAACGACTTTGGCAAGAAAAGAAGTATGCTGAAGTGTCGATGGAATGAAGAACTTCTCTCACCAAAACGATACTACTTTCATTATGAACAAAATGGCGGACGTCATAATGTGATGTCACCTCTTATAGGTCTTGGACCAGTAACCTCTCAAGGTCGGGTCAACTGATCCACAACTTTTGATCGAGTACTGAATACTGTTGCTGTGTCTATTGGATGTTAATATCACAGGAGCAGGGCATCCCAAATTAAGTCCCATCATAACTTTGGATAGGAAAATACTTATCAACTGTGAGTTTTGGAAAGGCACTGCTACTCTAGAAATATTTCAAATCATGTGATAACTTTGTGTATTTTTGGAGACATATTTGGCGCGGAACGGTCAATCATGGAGGTAAGGTACACAAACGCACCTGTAAAAAAAAAATCTAATCACATGACCCCCCATTTTCTTGGTTTTAACTTGCTGCTACCGGTATAAACTTGAAGCAGAATGCCAAGGAAGTTGCAGTTTTACGTTTCAAATAGCAGAAATAAGCGAGCGAATGTCGCTATTTTAACATGTAAATGCATTAGGCCTAGGTTACTGGTCCAAGACCTATAGGTCAAAGTCGCGGTCGGATCATCGGGTCACACTGGTCCAGAATCGTCCACCCTATTGCCTCCTGACTAAAACATGAAAGCTTTTTAGCCATATGATAAAAATCTCAAGTTAATGCCCTATATAATATCGGCTATAATCATACGAAATGCATCTTTTTCATCGGTGTCGCCTGGCGGTCTTCTGTTTAGGAAAGGCAAGTTTAAAAGTTCATGGCACAGTGCTTGATTTGTTTGAAGGTGTGCTTTACCTGCAAAGTCTTTTCAGTACATTATGCATGCAGCTGGTATCCATATATATATATATATATATATATATATATATATATATATATATATATATATATATATATATATAAATATTAAGGCGATTACGTTATGGTGCCCGTGTTGGATAGAAACCTGATTTGTTTCCGCATGGGTCTGAACATATATCTTGGCACGGGTATTTTCGTTAAAGTAACAGTTTGATGAAAGGAAACCTATCGATTCTGTGTGGCTTGGTATAGAATGTTTGCGATGTAGTGATAACTTGTGCCTTTCAAACATGCAAACGCGTAAAAATACTTGGCTGAATCTATTCAAATCAATGCACCGCAAAAGCAAGCAAGACACGCAGTGGAAAGAATACAAGATGACCCACTATACACGAGCTGTGCAGCCACAGTTATTCCAAATTCGATCAGAATATACAGCAATTTACGTTTAATTAAACAAGATATAATTATGCTGTGGAATCTTTGAGACGGAGCATTTCATTCTATGAGCGTTAAGACTGTCAAAATGTCATCGTGTCCTCTCTGTTGTTTGCGACTGTGATACATGTCTTTTTTTAGGGTTCATCCGTTCAGAGTTGGAGGTCATCTTTCTATTCACAAAAATGTTTCACGGATACATTGTATCTTTTCGGGCCACAGAAGTATAGTTTAATTGCATTCTATTTTCACAACGGAAACCCAAAATGCACAGCTTGATTCCGCGCGACCGCTCAGGACAATCGCATTTTGCAACAGGTCCTCCTCTGAGGTCAAGACGCCATATATAAATGTCAACAGTCCTTGAGATGAATATAAAGAGTGTCCAAAGATAACGTGCATGGATAACTCCGTTTGACTAAATGTAAGCATTTTACCGCAACATGTACTCTCCAAAGTTCCAGTCACTTGTTTTACGCTTACTCAGACCAAGACCCCGGGGGTGTACGTGAAATTCTAGTGTAGTTTGATGAACTGTTTTACCCGGTGAGCTGGCTGTCTTTGTTCGGTATCCTAAAGTAGCCAGGTCACCCAGGGACACATTCCAGGAGGCGGAGGCGTGGCAAAATGCGGGAACGGCTCTCGCCTTTAGTTTATTCTGCCAGTCATGGGGAGCCGAAGTGACGCGGATGAAAGCTGTCTCTTTAGGGTCAGTACAACTTTCGTAGGTGATTTTCCTGATAGCTCCGAACAATCTTTATACGGAAAATCGTGTGGGGGGAGGTATAAATTCATCAAAAGTGGAAGGAAATTGTCTTGCATTCCGAAAAATGCGAGTTATCACGGTTTTAACATGGCGTACATATGGTTTTCTTTGTTTACAGTCAAGATAAGCCAAGCGGAACCTTACTTCGCTCTTTACCACTTTTCTCTTTGTATACACAGAACAGTACCTGCAAGAGTTTTGAGGCAAAATTATGTAATATTTTATAACATTTTCGTCGTAAAACGTGATCGTTTCCTAGGATTTTTAAGAAGGGTTGGTAAAAGTTTGTGAGATTGATGTGCCTTCAGTTGAGTGTAAAATGTGATGAAGGCGACCAGTTGAATGAAAACAGTAAGCTACAAGCAGAGCGAAAAAAGGGGTTATCCTGATTATAATCATGGAGATGACAGACCTCGGAGCCATGAATTATTGTATAATACTGTTCATAAATGAACAGACATTTTGCCTGTCTACTCTGACTTGTCAAGTTTCGTATAAGGTTTCACTCTAAAATTTTCAAGCTCTTCAGTCTATCTACGCAAAAAGAAAGACCTTTTATAAAACTAACTTTGCCGAGAGGGAATCATATAGAAAGTATAAAGCAATATACTCATTTTTTCTCAAAACATAGGTTTTATTTGAAATCAGCTCATACGGACAAATCAAGGACTTACATCGGCTTATATTTACTCTTATATCTTGTTTCTTTCTTTTATTTATATTACTAACTATGTGGCCTGGTCATAAATATTTTTGGGAATGATGAATTCTGCTCGTTTGGATGGTTCTGGCAAATTAAAAGTCTGCATTATACACGGCTGTATCGTCGTGAACGCGGATCTGTCCAAGAAACCGTTCACATCTGGCTGTCTCAACATCAGTCATATTCCGTAGCAATACAGAGTTTGTCCCCTACCGGAGGTCAAGGGTATCTGTATGTCTTACAATACGGTTAATACGACCCAAATGAGCTTTCAGAATGAGAGAAGATCTAGATCACAGTGACCTGATTTGGGGATTATGCACACCTCAAAGGAAAGTTGCATTTATTGGTGTCTCTGGTTTCCAGACTCTATTCTTGCATTATAGGGAATATTGTGTGGACAAGCTTTCTGGAATGAGGACAAAAAGAAAGAAAGAAAGAAAGAAAGAAAGAAAGAAAAAAAGAAAGAACGAAAGAAAGAAAGAAAGAAAGAAAGAAAGAAAGAAAGAAAGAAAGAAAGAAAGAAAAAAAGAAAGAAAGAAAGAACGAACGAAGGTTGAGGTGCCCGGATAATTTGGAGCGACTTTCGCACAAGCATTTTATGTAACGGGGTCAAAGGTTAAGAGTGAAGGGTAGAGGGTGGCCTTATTTCGGTATTTAACTGCCATTCAAAGCAGTATCAAATCACCAAGCTTAGTAAGAGTAGATCTTATAATTTAGGAAATATGGCCCGCACAAGCATTTTATGTAACGGGGTCAAAGGTTAAGAGTGAAGGGTCGGGGAGGAGGTGCTTATTTTGGAATTTAAAGCGATACACTGCTACCGCAAGAAGTATCCATACACGCTTTTGTACCTATTAATATCACACAAAAGGAAATGTGGCCCATACAAGCGTTTTCAGATGAATGACAGGAGGACAAACGGACAGGCTGCAGACCTCGTGTCCTCCCTATCCCTTCCGGTGGGGGAACTAGTAGCTAGGCATCCTTTCTATGCTTGATGTTAGTATGCGATCAAGCAGCAGCTTGCCATCAGTTACACACCACCAGCTCAATTTGTTGGTTTACTTCAAGACCAGATATTTAACACACCAACATAATATCGTTGGGCATGCGCAGTGTCCTCGAATTCAAAGACTGCGCAAGTTTGAATCATCTAGGCCTGGTCATGTCGTCAAATATAGGCCGACATGTATAAAATGCAGAGGCTTCTTGATATGATAACTTTGCAACTGTGAAAGTGCTGGTGTGGTTTTGTTTTTCTTTTTATCATGAATAACTCACTCTGGGCAACATATTGTTTTGTTGGTGATTTTGTAAACATATTACCAAAAAAAAAAAAACAAACAAACAAAAAAAAAAAAAAAAAAAAAAACGTGAACAATAAAACAAGGAAGCCTTTTTTTAAGGTTCACCTGATCGCCACTTGAAAAAATACAAACTCTTCCCAAAGTCAGTTAAGGTTATATGCTGGACCTTAACCAAAGACACAAAGCTTTGAGTGAACATAAAAAGACTACATAAGCCATAATATTTTTTCCGAACTCTTCGTCAGCTATAAGCAATGGAATCCTACAAAAAAATACGTGGCAATGATACATCGGTGTCCAAGGAGCGTGTCTTCTCTCTGAGTCATTAAAAACGGCATTGTATAGTAAGACGAGAAGTATCTACCCCAAGTCCTGCAGCAGGCGTTTTTCTGAACATTCAACCAAGGAATGTATGTTTTTGTTATGTGTTTGTCGTGGAATATTTCAACCAAAGACCGGATTTCTCCGTTTTGCGTTTGTTGCTCACAGCCAGTGGCTTAAGTTGAAGCTACAACAGAAAAGGATTATCGTGTTAGTACAGAACAAGCAATAGCACGTTTGGCCTCATTTTGGTTTCAGAATTAAATTCTAAATTTAATGGTGGTGGAGCAATGGGTCAGATTCTAAATGCTGAATGTTGATTCTTCTACTGATATGCCTTCATACATGTGCAGTGTGCAAGTGCTTGTAAAAGCCCGACATAAAATATAATTGATTACATCAACAAGTTTCACACAGCTCGTAGAATACAGTTTGAGAATACTTGCTGTGTTGCTGCATAGCGGTTTTGTGGGGCGGAATGAACACAGGATAATTATCATCCGCTCTCCAAGACGCTCTCACTCTGCGTAAATAGAAGAGAATTGAAGAATATGAGATCTATCAAATAAATGTTGGTTGGCCGGACTGTGATTTAAGCTAAGATGCAATATTTACTCTTAACACGAACTCAATAAGAACGTGGGAACAGCCAACATCTAACATAATGCAATGATCGCTGCATAGTGCTATGGTAGATGCAAAAGAAAAAAAACGGTCAATTGAATTTCGTCAAAAGTGGGCTTTAGCGATGAAAAATCATGCTATCAACCAACACTCTTAGGCCGGTTTTTCACGATTTCGCTACCCTTACATGGCACTGAAGGTACTTTGAGTTACTGTCTTATAAAGCTGGATGCAACACATGCAACACATAGACTAAGAGTTTGATTTCATTTAACATAGTGTTTGTGGATGTGAAGGCTTACCTTTCCGTGGGATCGAAACATAAAGGTAAAAATAATAAGCTAGCAGGCCATTTCAAGCCAAGTATTAATGAGCCTGCTTGAGTTTTATTTTGCAGGTCAGTGAACCACAAAATATCTGTTATGTCTTTGTGGACACAGACACTCTTTCTTTCTTTCTTTCTTTCTTTCTTTCTTTCTTTCTTTCTTTCTTTCTTTCTTTCTTTCTTTCTTTCTTTCTTTCTTTCTTTCTTTCTTTCTTTCTTTCTTTCTTTCTTTCTTTCTTTCTTTCTTTTTTTCTTTCTTTCTTTCTTTCTTTCTTTCTTTCTTTCTTTCTCCACTTATTTTCCTTCTGTCCACCAAAATTTTGTCTAGAGCGTTTTCCAGAGACCTCTACAGCTAATACCCACATGGATAGAGGTGTCAAGAAAAACTTCAATTCAGGGGTCTGTGCTATTGGCGCATTCAAGGAAATAAAAGTGAATGTTAAAAAAAAATAACATCATGCTAATAAAGCACACTTGGAAAATATAAATGTTGAATATGTTTGAAAGTATTACACATACAAGTGTCAACCACCTTGAACTTAGAGGTTTGTCCGTAAGGAACATGAAATGAAATGAAGATGAAAGTTGCGGAGACTTAATTTATGCAAATTACGCATACTGGGAAAACTGAATGTTGAGTATCTGAAAAGTATTATAGATATGAGTATCAGCCTAAATTTATTTCAGAATTTCATGCTATTGGCGTATCCAATGAAATTAAATAAACTGTAAGATGTTAATTTGTGCCAATTAGGCACTTTTGAAAACTGAAATGTTGATTTTTTTCGAAAGTATTGTAGACAGCGGCGTCAGCCCAAGTCCAGTTCATAAATTTGTACAAAAGGCACATCCCTTGAAATAAAAGGGCATGTAGAAACCTTCAAGAGTGCTACAGATTAAGGTGTCAATCCAACTTCAATCCATTGACATTTTGTTGCTTTCTGGGAATGCATCTAAATGAAAATGAATGTTGTAGAATTGTATGTTATGCTAATTAGACACATGTAGAAGATTTACGTGATAGGCCGTTTCAAAAGTATCATGTTTTTGGACCACATCATGTTTCTGTACTTTAAAGAGATGCACGTCCAAGGATAGAGCTGTGCCTCCATACAGCACACCTTTCCAACCTTCTTTCAGATACTGTTCTTTTTTACATTTCCCCTTATCTTGTGCAACTCTACGTTTCTCTCAGAGTACTAAGTTCTGTGGTGCATTACTTCCTTCAGTACCAATTTTGATCAGAGTCAACGTGCATTGAATTAACAAAGCGACGACAGATGCGCACTGCATGTAAATGATCCTTTCTTTTGAGCAACAGCATGCATATAGTTGCTGGGGCGTAAGAATGATCCAGGTTAACAGCTTTCGTCGGCACGCTTCAGTGCCGAAAGCGTGCCGAGGAAAGCTGTTGACTTACGAAACAAAAAATAGAACTAAAAGAGTTGAGCGTTTAGTACAATCTGCAAATGTCACCAGGCATGTTATGGTAAACATTTTTTTCATCTTTTATTTACAACGTACCCATCCACTGAGAGCCAGTTTGATCACTGTGGATTCGTCTCTTTCACCCAGCCCCTGGAAAAGGCCGGGCGTCACAGTGTGTCCTCAGTGTTCGCCTCCATATTTTTGGCTCGTAAAAAACACGAAAAATTCGTGCCCTTCATTATCATCTTTTAGACGCACTTTCCATTTATTTTTTGCTTGGATTGCGTGACGTGCTCTTTATATGATCCGACCAAACTTACTGGCTTTGTTTTCGAATTTTCATGCTGCCACAAACCTCTGTAATACAACCTCTTTTACCCCATTTTAACATCTGCAAATCTCTATTTACCTATTTCCAACGCCTTTCATCTAAATGGTGCACCAGAGGAGATTATAGTTTAAAAACTGGTACAAATGCTGCCTGGAGGTGTGCATACACACATTTTGTTATAATGACACGCAGAATATATATATATATGTATATATATATATATATATATATATATATATATATATATATATATATATATATATATATATATATATATATATATATATATATATATATATATATATACATACATATATATATAGTGCTTGTGCTGGAGAGAGAGAGAGAGAGAGAGAGAGAGAGAGAGAGAGAGAGAGAGAGAGATAGGGGGGGGGGGGAAGAGACAGAGAGATAGAGGACATGATTTTACGGAGCCGTAATGCCAAGTCAGTGGTAATAGAATATTATGGTATAACACTTCTATCCTAAGCTGCTGATATCAATCAAGGCGCCCGGGTCTCCATTTGTCTGCAGATTTATTTCTGGAGGGGAATTATACCTATCGGATTCCACCATTCATTCTACCCAAAGGTCCTTGTATTTGTTCCGTTTTATGGTCGCAACACACCTTTAGCATTAACATGAGATCATATACATTCATCGAAATACAGTTTAAGTAATAAAGCTTTATGTAAAACTGACGGGGCGTATTACTTGGATTGCATGATGCTCAAAGAGCAGCTATTGACGCGAATATCTGGTTTTGACCAGTTGGAAATATGTGACATAACCCTTTAGCCTATTTAAGTATTGTTACATTATATCAAATATGAGGAATATGTCTAGTTGGTGAACAAAATCACACTTACTTAGTCTTATAGACACTGCCCCCCTTATTATATATATATATATATATATATATATATATATATATATATATATATATATATATATATATGGTTAATTTATATATGTTGACCTATAGTCAGCTACAAATTCAATCAGATGGCATCAGTTTGTCTGGCATGAGGTGTAATGACAAAAACACTAACATATAATCGCATTTTTACAACTATCTCTGGGGCTTGTGTATTCTTTAATGTTGCTTGATAGATAAGCAAAAAAAAAAAGAAAAATCAAAATTTATATTTGCTGCCACTAGACTTGACTGTAAACACTAGCTGTGTACTGAAAGCTCCCAACGGCTGCTGTGAGCTTCGCACATCGGTGAATAACGTGCGCCATATATGTATTTTGAGTCAGAGCAACAAACAAACAAGACCAGATAATGACCAAAGAACATGCCATTTTTTTGCATGAAAAGCAACCTGAACGATTCAAAATCCTCACTGAAATGCAGGCTATAACATATTCTAATGTCAATTATTTCACCAAGCAATGGGAGAAAGGGACTGTCCATCTACAAATTATTGGATATAATGAGTAGAGCTGTAAGTAACAACATTGCTGAGCGGTGATTCATGGTAAAAACGTCTCGTGTAGCGCAAATAGGGGTTGTAGATCAATGGGTAGCAGGCAGCGTCATGTGTTTAGTAGTAGTCCACTTGCACTCCAAAAATAACAATGTGCTTTCTCTGTTAAAGTTGGGGATTGGCTACGGTATAAACGGTGTTGGAGTGCACCAGATTTTGTATTATATAAGGGGTCATTACAGTTGATATTTGCCTTTCCATTACTTTTTCGTGTACATGCATTTTGTGCGAATGTGATTGAAAGCAACTGGTAGGTTCATTGACTACACCAATATGGCGTTTTGAACGCCCGAACTCTTATCTTTTGCCAGGTATGTCGGGAGCATGTTTGCTTTGTCCCTGTGTAAAAAAATATTTCAAGTGACATGAAGGACGTTTTAAAATATTGACTACTCAACATATACGAAAAGGTGAAAAAAAGAAGTTACAGCAGCCAATCAAAACAATTATATTAAAAACACCTTTTCACGTTGAACCACATGTTTCCCTTCGGAAACAATATACTTCTTTAATTTTGATTTTACATAATGGCATGTCCTCAAAGTTCAAGTAAAGTTGAAGGAAAAAATATTGTTTACTTGTACTTTAAAGGATATCATCTCTGTGGTATCCAGAGGCCATTATGGCAATTGGAGTCCACCATATTGTTGAAGATGAAAAGACAAATGTTCTCCTTGAGAATGTGATTTGGAAATTGCGACTTAGGTATCTATCTCTTCTACCTGTTTAACTGTCAAAAGTACACGTATCTAAAATTAGATGTAAATCAAACTGCAACAATTATTTCAGTTTGTGCCTTAAATGTACGAGTAACAACAAATGTAATGTGTATCGTTGGTGGCATAGTTCTTTCTCAGTCAAGAATTCGGAATAAAAAATATCAACCAACAATTAGCTGGGCCTAACCTATCCCTTAAAAATAATTCTGCCGTCATTTTAGCTGGCAATACCAGAAAAAATAGTTGCATATGCAATTTTGCTGTTGCAAAACTGGATTTAGAGAAAATGGTCTCGTGCAGAATAACATTATTTCAACAACCTTCTTTACGAAGTCTTTGTTCGATGATTATAGACCCGCCAAAGAATTAATGGACCCAAACTCCCTTTGCAGCTGAGCACAATAGATGATTTCTCTGTAGGTGGCGATACATGTACCGTCTCTATAGTAAATTGATGTAACAGGTGGAGACACCTGAGGAAACATATCCAGATTCGTTAATTAGTAAATAAAAGTCATGATAACCTGAGAATGGATGCTGCCTCTATTTATTTTAGCAAATGCGATATCGCACGTTAACGTCCCACCCTTCATAATCCCGACAGAGTAAATTTTCATCAAACGCCTGGGTGCAAATTATTTTCAGTTTATATATTCATCATTGAAAATGTCCCAAATAGAAAATATTTTGAATGAAACATTTACATCAGACATATCGTGAGAGCAAGATCAAGCTCAGTAGACTTCACATGCCCACCAAATATAGCTGTTAAGGCGTTATCTATCCAAAGGGGAAGAAGAGAAAAAGGTGGCCGTCTTTCGACATACATAGCAGTTTTTTGGGGGAGGGGCGTGTTTAGAAGGGGAAAGAGCTCTCTTTTCATAAAACATTATGTGAAGTATGTTGCTGAACAGTAGTCGTTGTCTGGAGGGTAAAAGCAAGTTGCCGGCAATAGTTTATCATCGTATTCATGCTGCCGTATTTGTCTACCTGACTGGATTTTTAAAACAACTTGAGGCTGTTTTTGGTGGCTCAAATGACAACATTATTGTGTGGTACAGTACGAACACGCTAGAGGGATTCTACATTTAAAAGGTTTTCATTGTTTATTTACAGCACGAGCGATATTAACTACCAGTACAGTGTTCCTTAAACGTCGATCTCGAAGAAAGTTGTTGATTATATGACCTATGATTCTACGGTTGAAGGTTTCACCGATTTCCTGCTTTTAAAGTACATTGTCATCGTGTAATGCGATGTTGTATCGATTTCTTCATAAACAGATGACCCTCCCCCTCCCCCCTCTTCCCCGATACACTTTAAAAAAATATTTTGTATGTTTTGGTGTGTCAAAGTGGAAGGTGGGATATATACATACAGGCACGCTCATTCTGGTTGTCGAATGTTCTACTGTAAATGACTGCGCCATGGAACATTGTCCATGCTGCACGTAAAAAGATGAACCAAGTGCCATGTATAATGGTAACATCCTTTGTATATGTCATAAGATTTTGATACAGACAAATAAAATCTATTACAGTGAAAGCTTTCTCAATGCATTTGTACATGTGTTTTGTCCATTCATGCCAAACTTTGAAAATTCAAAATGAACCGAGAAAACCACATTAATGTAGCGTATGAAATATTTTGTATCTTTCACATGAAACAGTTGCAGAAACCATGCCAATATAAGACGTGGTCTTGAATGCAGTGAATGGTACATGTTTGTATGAATGTGTTTCTTTACATTCTATGCACCTGCAAGTGGATCTCATTACCTTCATAGCTGTCACACCTTGGTGCATTTGCAATGTTCATCTTTATTAAATGACTCCTGCTCAACATGCCTCGAATATGTTTACATGTTAGCAAGTAGGCAATAAAGTGTGTCGTTGTTTGTCATGACGCAGCCACCCAGTCCTAACTTTAGATTGTCACATATTTTGTCGTCTGCTTTTTAATCACCATGGATGCTATATCAATACAGCAGTCCCAAATGTGACCGATTAGTGAAGGCATCAAGCAAATACGCGGGCATCGATAAGAATAATGTGTATCTTGATAATACGTCTTCGTTGACTAGAGCCACTGAAATATTACAAATTTAAAACTATGTTCAACCGCAACATTCTCTCTATTTGTAAGGGGCCTTTCTTTGTTGCAATTAAAAACAGCTTTGAAATACAAAACATTTGCCTCCGGGTAGACTCATTTTATCAGTTTTACATTACAAACTGAGGTACGGGTTATTACACCCATTGATGTAATGAAGCTTTCTTGTCGGATTCCATATAGATCAGAGTTGGCAGTTGGATTAACTCAGATGTCTGCCCTTAAATATCTTAAATGGGATAATCTTAGACAGCTCACTTCCAAAACTGTAACATCACAGGAATAATCCCCACGCTCAAGAAAAGCATCTCTGCGTCTCTTTTTCCAATTTTGCTGCATCACAGAATGATGCCCGAGACGATTGTATTGATATGGTCTTTATACAGAGAGATTAATAAAAAACCCTGATTGTGCGTAAACATGTTCTCCTGTACATGCACGTGATGATATGTCATTTATTTGTCCGTCTGCTTTGTATGCAGGCCATCAATATGTTGCATAGCACACGTGTCCCACTAAGCTTTCAGACCAAGGCGAGAGTTTGTAAACAATAATGAAAACAGGTAAAAATATTTAACGTTCCAAGTGTACGCACAGAAAGAGACAGTAATATTAATTATGTCTGCAGCATGGTAAGCGAACTGTTACAACTATGTATTTGGCAATGGTTATCCCTTTCCCGCTCAAAATATCCAAAAGCTGAGGATTGTAGATAAGAGCTACTTTGTTGCTCCGGGCCAGGTTGAAAGCATTCAGGAAAGCTATTGACTCAGTTTTGTTCGGACCAGCAAAGAGTTAACATAGGTGTCGCTTCATTCTCTATTAAGGCAGGTGGGCTCTTCTTATGCGCCAATGTTAGCGCCATTTTAAGGTTGCCATCCTTGCATCTCTCTCTTTATCTGCACCGACAAAAATACTTATTTATAAAGTTTGTCACTTCTCTGATATGAAAAATAGTTTGTACATTAATTTCCTAGTGCCCAGGCGACACTAAAGTCAAAGGCTCTTGTATTGATTTTGAAACAGGTGAGCTCAAAAATATTACGCAACAATACTTTTTATTAAACGTTAGGAATAGCATGACTATTTCTACCTTTTCGATACATAGAATGTACCACGTGAGAGCTTTTCATCAGTCGTTGCCTTCATCGATTCCAGCGTTTGAAATCTATAAGATCTCCAAATTTGTGACAAGTTTAGCAATGTGTGTTCTAGTCTAACAATCTTAGCTGAAGGATTCGCCTTTCCTCGGCTAAGAGATCCATTTTATCTTAGGTAGGGGATTCACCTTATTCACATTTTCGTGCATGGCAAACATCGATATTTTTGATCATTTTAGGAGATGACAGCATTACAACAAAAACAAGTTTTTAAGTAGACAATAACTTGGCTATCTGCGTAAAAAGATGCTCGCATACTTAACATTCCACAAAAAGCCGTGAAGACGCAGATTTGGTTTTTGTTGTTTCCAACGACTGTTCCAATTTGTTTCAAATATGGGACGTACAATAATTGCTTTTGTAAATAAATAAAGTAATTTAATTCGGTCACTGCAATTTTTACTGAGTCAACAGCTTTTCTCGGTGGGTTTTGGGCGAGGGATGCTACTGAATGGACTATGTTCATGATCTTTGTAAATGTAGACATTCTGATACTTGAAAGGAATGTGGGTTTATAAAGAATATGAAGCTAGTATCTTGATGTTAGTTTCGAGCACATCAGCCTTTTTTTTTAAATTGGCAGCGAAAGCAGGAACGTGCAAAGATAGGTGAACGTGGATGTGGCAAAATATGATCACATACTTGCTTAGTTGATTTAAACTTTTTTTATTTCTTGACAGAAAAAAAAAACGATTTGGGAGGAGGCAACTTGTTTTGTTATGATGCTTATATTTAATTAAAATTTTATCACTTTGAATCGCAACCTTTGGAACTCTTCAACAGTAGTTTTTGTGTCGATCAATTTTCCAGCTTCCATGCACGCAATTCTCCAAAAAAAAAATAATGAATAAATTTAAAAAATAAAAAATAAAAAAATAAACGCTTTTGCTTTTTAAAGGATTCATCAACGTATATTGTATACATTATGTTGCGCAGGACAAAGATGAGAAAGAAGACCCACTTAAGAAGGGATCAGACGAAACTAGCAGTCAGCGACCAGAAACACCAATCGACATAGATCAAAGTGACATATTCTCATTTTTGGATAATGAAGATGTCTCTACTGCAGATGAAAAGTCCGAGGCAGGCAACAGGTCTGAACACGAAAGTCTCCCGGATGTTGTTGTTGCATCCAGACCTAGTAGTGGTATTGAAATGAAATGGTCGGCTATAGATATTGAAGATATAGATTCCCGGACGTCAGAAAAAGATAAAAACTCGGAACACAAGAACAGGGATGAGAAATCCAAATCAAGAAAGAACGATAGTTCAGGACTTTACGCAAAGGATGAAATTGACTCGAACTGTGATAAGATTGACTTTGGTTCGACAGAACTGCCGACCGACTGGGATGAAATATACACTACTTCTCTTACAAAATTAGACGATTCACCTGCTGGACAATTTAAATCTCAACCTAAAGTGGGGGATTTTAAAATAAAGCCTCCAGTTAAGAAAAATGAAAATGAGGCTAGAGGAAATTGGTCTGGTCCGTTAGACTTTTTGGTGTCGAGCCTTGGGTTTGCAATAGGGATAGGAAATATCTGGAGATTTTCATACCTCTGTTTCAAATATGGTAGAGGTAGGTACCTCCAAATATATTATGCACAGTCTTGTTCTTGGAGAGCATATCGTTAAAGTCTTTTGTATTTGGCCCTTTTTGTGATTGCATTAATCCCGAGTCAACAACTTTCAGTGGCGCGTGTTGGGCGGTAAGCGCCCCACCCATTCTAAGGAAATGTGTTAATCTAGGCCATATCATCTTGAATGACATCTGACGGCCAGTCGGTTTTGGTCAATTTAATGGGCACAGGGTTTAAGATGTGGCAGAAACAAGGGCGTTGATTGCACTCAGCACAAGCTTCTCCCCTTTCAAAATCAACACATTTACATATTCGTCTGCAAATATTATGCATTAAAGGGGGACTTTTCTTCCAAAACATCGCTTAAACCTGACTGGTTCAAGCAACATTTCTGCGGTGCCTATTTGTTTATCCTTATCCTGCTAAAATGCAAAGAATATTGTAATTACTCTCTCAGTGGCGTATTTGTCTAATGTACTTTTTCTTTCTCTTTTCTAGTGGTATTTATAATTCCATATTTCATAACTCTGATGCTAGTCGGTTTGCCATTAATGTTTCTGGAGATATCGCTGGGCCAGTTTACAAGCGCTGGTATCCTCACCTGTTGGCAGTTTGCCCCTGTTGTAAAAGGTAAGCCAAGTCAGAAAGGGTTAAGGTCTTGTTCATTCGGTTTGATTACTTTCGCAGGAGTATTTAACCTTTTCCCCCCTTTACTAGAACATGAATTAAGCGTGCATTCTGGAGTCTGAGAATTGACGTATTGCCACAGCGGCCATGTTAGTGGGCAACAACTTTGTTTGAATGCTTCCCCGTGCTTTTTTTCATACCCAAAGGCCTCAAAACACCAGAAGAACAACTAGCACATTATTATATCGTCAAAGGTATTGTTGGCTCGACCCTCGTAATTAGGAGTGATAAATGAACAGTAAACTTAAGTTGACAGCATGCTTGAAAGGGAGTAACGCCTGTGGTCTGCCCTTTCGGTGGTAAATTTTCCAAATTGTTTGGGCTTTAACAATGTGTGAAGTGTTAAAAAAGTGATGATGAACACCGCCGTTCGGATATTTTTCAAACATTGCTTGGCGAAAAAGTTTATTGAGCTTGCGTGCAACCTGTTCTCCGATTTGAAATTAAAATGAAAATAAGTCTTTCTGACTGTGCTATTTGTATGTTCATGCGCTAGTCCAGTCAATGCTCAGAAATGCGCCGAATATTATTATTTAATGTTTGAAAAAATCAGTTGTTTTGTTTAGTGCACACATTCCCACATCAATTTCACAAAAATCGAAATAAATTTATTCCAGGTATCGGAGTATCTATGATGATAATAGCATCACTACGGTCTATATACTACAGTGTGACTATTTCCTGGTCCGTATTCTACTTGTATTCATCCCTGGCAGTGGCATTACCTTGGCAGTTTTGTGACAAATGGTGGAACGGTCCATGTAAGTAATTGATCACACATTCCATTTGATAGTTCCCTTTCCAATTCAGTATTTGGTAGCTTTCTAGTCGTGCTTTCGGAATAGTACGCCACAAATCACGCCAGTAAAAAGTACTGACACAGATCAAGTCTAGAACTTACATTTAAGACATGATAGTAGTTGAACGAAAAGTCATTTTTCGAGGAATAACTAAATGGCAGAGCAGCAATTTACTCGTGATAAGCGGGCCGAGCGCAAGGTGCCCGGCTGCGTGTGCCCTTCAGTGTCTTCTCAATCTTCCTTCTCATAAACAGACGGCCATATGTCTGCAGCTTTATGGTTACGCAACATTTATGGTCGAAACTTTACCCGGAATATTCCTGGGCCATGAAATTTTATTCTACAATTGTCAACACAAATTTACGGCGCAAAGGTAATGTCTTTGAAGACTTCACATGAAGGCTACATTAGATTCTGCAAATGTTTTCTTCAATCAATTTTTAGGTCGCACCATCGGTGATGATATCGCATTGTGTCACACTTGACTCATTTTTCATATCGAATGTTTTGTTTCTCATATATTTTGAAGGCAACGTCATTGGCCATTAATTCATATTTGTTAAAATTGCGCATTACATATATCGCATTGCGGGAGTGATGATTTCAGTGGTTTGGCATAATCGTACTTTGTGATTGTCTGATCTTGAATAAAAGTCCTGACTGGCGAACCATAGGCATTTGGCCACAAATATTTATGCCTATTTTTTATGATTTTTTGGTGTGGTTTTTGCTATTTTCGACTTCTTCTGCAGAACCGTCACTCAGATTAAACTGAAACTTGATGGCTATGTTTCTTGTGAATAGGTCAAATAAACTTGTTCACTAGGCGGCACTACTGTCGATTCTTGATTTTTAATGATTTTTTTCATTTCGGGTACTTGGTAAATGCACCTTTTTCTTTAAGGCAATGGGCGTTCCGATGCTAATTCTCATTTTTTACTTTTTCTCTAAGACCGTCAACCAGATTCATTTTAAATATTGTGGGAATGTACCTTGCGTACGTGTGTACCAAGTTTGTTCATATGATCACACTCCAGAGAATTTTGTGATTTTTTTTGTTCTTCTTGGGGCAAATCTTAAAACAATCTTCTCCAAAACCATTCCCTCAATTGCTCTGATATCACAGAGGAACACTCCCACGGACTTCTAGTTCTTAATTTGTTCATCAGCTGGCGCTGCAATTTTTCCCTATTGTTTATGAATTTTTGTGTGTTTTTGCTGTTTTCGGCTTCTTCTGCAGAACAGTCATTCAGACTCAGCTGGAACTTGGTGGATATGTTCCTTGTGAAAGGGTAAAACAAAGTTGGTCACTAGTTGGTATTGCTGTGGATTCCTGATTTTTAACGATTGTTTTTTCAGTTCGGGTGCTTATCGGTAAATGCACCTTTCCTATTGATTACCATAGGCATAGAAGACAATGGGCATTTTAATGTTTAATGCTGAATATCATGTATTCATCTCCACCAAGTAGCAATCTTCTTTTAAAAATTCTCTTTCAGTATTCTTCAATTTCTCGTTTTCCAGTAAAATTTGTATTTTTAATGAATATTTCCTTACAAATATCTTAGAAATACTTTTATATGCCATATGCACTCAGCTAAAGCTCAACACAGGTCTATTCAGTTGCAAATTTCATTTTTGAACAAGCTTTGGTCAGCTGAGCACGGGCTGTTCACAGAGCCCTCTTATTACTTTTCATGACCACAGTTATTCCAAATGAGATTTGTCATAATAAGGTTATCACTGAAGCGGCGGGGTGGGGGGGGTGGGGTGGGGTTCTAACAATCTCTGATTGCATTTTAATCATTAATTCCTTCGCCTAATTAAATGCAGACATACTTTAATTGGCAATAAGGAGAGTAAAATTGTTCTTGTCATGTTGATGTTGTTTATCTGTTTTACCGTGAAAAGTGGTGGTTATGGAATTACACCTCTATCCTCTGATACTTCCATTTTAATAACCTACCAGCAAAACAAAATTTAACAGTTTGAGATCCCTGACTTATCCTCATTCTGTGTTGGTATTGATGAACCCACAGCAGTCAGTTTGGCCCCATAAGATGAATATAGCTAACGGAATATAATTGTAGAGGTAGCTGAACAGCCTGTCGTTTTTCTCTTTTTTTCCAGATTGCGCTTCGCGACTCAAAAAAGATGCAGTCAATTGTACATTAATAGGCCTCATAAAAAACTCAAACGGAGTCTGTTATAATGGGTCAGAAATTTATGGCCTGTGGAATGAGACACGTGCACGAGCATTCAACATATTCAAGACATCAGCTACGGAAGATTACTTATAGTAAGTTTCTCTTTTTTAGGCAAACATGACGTAACCAATGATGAAATTGAAACATTTTTGAATGATAAAATAAAAGATAGGATGATAATCTTAACAGAGGTGCATTATCCGGTTAGCTTGTGCTAATCTCCACAATGTGATATCAATATATGAAAACCAAAGGTTAGATGCAAATTTTTCAGCGTGAGGGGCTTAACAGCGATAAATCAACAAGCATCTTTTTCGCATGTAACAAGATTCGGTTGTCGCAAATGTTGTGCTGAGACAGGAAATCTTTTTATATCAGTATAAAAAGGAAGCGATAGTACACAGAGGACGAGATAAATAATAATAACAGGTAGATAAAAAAAGGAAGAAATAATACACGCAGGACGAGATAATAATAACAGGTATATAAAAAAGGAAGAGATAATACACAAAAGACCAGATAAATAATAACAGGTAAATTCTTGTTAGTGATTGTCAACTGCAAATTGTAAAATCTAAGAACTGCCTTTGGCCTTTACCTTTTTGATTGTTGCTAATATTGGGTTCTTATTGGTAAGGGATTATTTCTGTCTGTACATGTTTTGCCATAGAGGGAAAACAGGGCCTCCAAATCCATCAAAAATTACACAGAAAAAATATGTTCAAATGACACGTATGTTTTTTCTATTTTTACGCTGGCGTAAATTCCTAACGGTTTATGCCAAAGTATGCATTCAATGAAGTAAATATACGTCGATGCCGAAGGTCTTCATTCTATGAAAGACCTGTGCTTTATCTTGAAATGGCAGCCTTTTCCACCTTCCTCGAGGACAGGGACACACTTGGGAACACAAAAGCTTCCTTATCGCCATTTCTAATGAAGATGTTCAGGTACAACCCATAACCTGCAACCTCTTTATCATAGTTATATGTATATATATATATATATATATATATATATATATATATATATATATATATATATATATATATATATATATATATATACATATATATTATATATATATATGTATATATATATAAGTAAGATTCTTCTGCAAGGAAGAAAGAGAAGGTCTTTAGATTTCGCAGCCTTAAACTTTAATTCCAACATACAGTGCTACATGGGGAGGTAGACAGAAACCCTAGTCAGTGTTGGTCTTTATTCGAGAGCAAAGTGTATGTTTAAACTGTGAACATTACAACATTTACACATATTTTTGGTGGGCTTATATAAACGGCACAAATATTCCATGGGCATACTTATAAAGAAACAACAGATAGGCCTACTTGTACAGGCTGAGAGCCTACCAAACTTTTTACAAGTTGGACAGTTTCATGCATGTAAAGCATGCAACATGAAGTAGACAAATTACGGATACATCTGTGTGGGGATGCAGTCAAGAAGTATTTGCATTGGAACTCCTGTTGGGACGTATGCTTTGCAACTCCTTAATAGGGATATTGTGATTTGGAAGAGAACCTTCTTATTTAAATAATGATAAAAGTCCTTTTAACAAAGTGTCAGTGTTGCATCAGTAAATGAGCGTATGAAGGGTAAAATATTATACCCTGCTCTCGTCAGATTGAAGTCTACAAATGAAATCTAAAAGAACACACAGAAGAAAGCACGTGTACCTGAGTGTAATCCTTAAATGTTTCATTGATCATTTTTACCTAATTCATAAAATACACCTGATAAGGAGACAAAAGTTCAACAATCATGCGAGACTGTAATGTCATGACCGCAAATACACATATGGTTGCACTGGAAAGATATCTCCAAATTAACTATTTCGTGTACACTGAAGCACTTTTAGTCTCGCTTGCTACTTGAGCTTAAAAGCAGGCTACTCGGGAAGTGCCTTTAAGCTGTATGACTGCAGAATAATTAATGTACTACCCATGGACTCCGTAAAGCTGTGAGTCTATCAACGATATGTTGTTGATGTTTATATGAGCACCTTCTGCACAAAACAGAATATAGGTCTAAAAGTGGCGCGCAAAGGTATCTACACCCCAATGTGTTATCACATGGCTAGCCTATGAAACCAAATACAGTCACACAACCCTTATATTCCTGAAAACTTTCCAAGTCCACAACCGTGTTATTGTGTTTTGGTTGGAGTGAACTAAAAAAAAAAATTAAAAAAAATTAATAAATCAAATTTGACAGGGCCGTGATGTGTGGAAAGAACGTGACGACCATAATGCTAAACCACTTCTTTGTGATACTATTCCTCACTATGTTTTTTCCCTTTGATATGGGTTCCATTGCTTTTTCGGTTAAGCTGAAAAAGATAGACAACAAAAATGTATAAATAGAAAGTGCAAATATTTTTTGCTTAGCAATGAGGCTGGGCCGGATACGTAGGATTGACAGACTAAACTGTGTTACGTTCGAAGGTACACGAGGCCTTTTCAAATGCGCAGATACAAGTGTGACACACTTCGTACGTATTTTCATCAAAGGTCTTCCCAATTCTCCCAGCCACGTTCTGAATTTAAAAGAAAAATCGGGGGGGGGGGGGGGGAACCGGCCAAAACCGGCTGTCAAATGTCGCCTACTCCAATATTTTTTACTCAGCTTAGCTGCACTGAAAAAACAAAATGGATGAGAATTGTAGGTGAGACCTCTTACGATAACATACCCGAGATTATCAGCTTTCGTCGGGGTGGTTTGGGAACATAAGATAGCTCTGATTCAGCATGAATTTAAAGGGGAAGAGCTAAAATGTCATGACTGGCAACTAACATAAACATTCAAAACCTCACAAGTCCATTGACACGAAATAAAGGGTAACTTTCATGATTTTTTTTCAAAAGAATCATGGTAATGTTGGGCTCAGGACGTATAAATCATGGTGAATATAGAAAAAGACAAGGTTTCCACTAGATATAGTGATAACGCTATATAAGCATGATACGGACGCCTGCCTACTTTAATTACACCATGCTGACAGCAGTATCGGAATAAGTTCATTCTAAGTATCCATGGTATAACATGCAAAAATAGAATTAGGAAATAGCAAAAGACTGAGCTGAAATTTAAATAGTATCTTCAAATCTGGATAGGACAGGCAGTGGATGCAGTAAAATATGTATAAGATATGAATCTGTGATTGACACATTCATTCTCCAAAGGCCATGTATCTCTTCAACGTCGTTGACCAAATAGAGCAAAAGTCCATTGCATCATAATTTCCTTCCGGTGCATGTCACCGGCGTGAGGGATGGCCTTAACACATTTTATACATAGTAAACGCTTTCGACGCGAGCCATACAAAGGGCAAGATGCAATTGGGGATATATAAATCTGTCGATAAATCCTTATAAAGCAGCATCCGTACAATGGGGAATGTGTAAATTTTCAGTCTCGCACAATATCCAATACTTGTCACTACAGTTACGGAGTGTTCAGCAGGTGAAAAGAGACCTGCATAATGTTTGAAAGCATACCAATACATCTACAAAAGTGACTTCACAACTGCATGTATCCAAGACAGAATAATGCTTGTAAATTATCTTCAATTAATGCCAGTGCAGATAAAAATTACCAATAAATAAAAATATAGCCCGATCTGTATAAAATGGACTCTACTTAAAGGTAAAGAGAAGTCTAACAAAAAAGTTGTCCACTTTTTGGGGTAGTTGTCTCTCTGCGAGACCCAGTTCTGATAGGGTTCAATTGGCTGAGCTGTTATCCACTTCCTGCGGTTGATAAGTGATTGTTTACATTATCCCTTCACATTGCAAATAATTGACAGGCATTGGCCAGCTGGTAGAAAAGCATGGTGAGCTTTCCCTTTAAAACCTCTGAATGTGAAAAAAGTTTTATGGCATTGGGAAATCTGTTGTTATAAGTGTTTAAACTACTAGTGATACGCTTTTTGTGTTGTCTGTTTCAGTGGTTTTGTTCTGGGGACCCGGTACAGCGAAGGTGTCAATGATTTGGGGCCTGCCCGATGGTCCTTAGTTCTGTGCCATGGTGTAGTTTGGCTCCTTATTCTCCTCTGCCTTGCTTGGGGCATAAAATCGCTGGGCAAGGTCAGATATGCTTCCAAAAAATGGAAGATATGCATAGGATAGTATGCTTAGTGGAAAGTGCACCTTTGGCAAGATTATATTAAATGGCCTTCATTAATTTCGGTGCAGCAGTATAGTGCATATTTTATATTTGGATAGATTAAATGTAAAAATATCATACATTTATAGACAGCATAGTTTGATTTCATATGTCTTCCCGAATCCTAACATGTAAAGATTTTAGACCAAATATCCAAATGACATGGTGTAGCAACTTTGCAAAGAAGGGGTTTCAGATTATAGTTTTAAGAGTGTCGACTTCTTCGAACTGGGAAATTTGCAATGATATTGGCCAATTTTAATAAAGTTATAGGTGCATTTTATCCGAAGTAAAAAGTTGTATTCGTTATCTCACATGTTTGGCACTATGCATCTCTGCTAATGTGCGCAATGATATATAATGGTATATGATACAATATATCTTTTCATACATTCTGTAAATGATCAACACAACAGTTATTTCCAGATTGTGTTACGTTATAAAGATGTAAAGCAAGGATGGTAGAGAATCCATGCACATGCGAACCTGTGTGTGTATTTCTCATATCTATCTATACGTAACCAAACTATCTATTTTAGGTTGCCTATGTAACAGTACTGATACCCTTTGTGGCTCTAGTCAGTTTATTAGTGCGTGGATTAACAATGGACGGTTCAATGGATGGGATTAGGTGGCTGCTTGATCAGCAGGATTGGTCAGTCCTTCTTACAAGTCACATCTGGAGGGAAGCCACTGCCCACGTATTCTTCTCTCTGTCCCTGGCCTACGGTGGATACCAAACATTGGCCAGTTACAATAACTTCAAAAACAACTGTTTTAGGTGAGCATGTGAAGTCCATATGGGTGCTATATAAAGGTACACTTCCTACGCGTCAGACGGATTTCTGCATAATTTGTCATCCCGCTCACCTTATTTTTTTTTAAATCATTCTTATCATGGATTTGTTCCTAAGTCATTCTGTAATTTTTGTTTCTTGTTTCAAATATTTATCTTGCTCACGAGAATTTTGAACACAAATTGTTTGATGACTAAATTAGTAATTTTTAAAAAAAGTTCAGATAAAAATAAATTTGCGTTTCATTGTACTTCTTGGTGCATCAAAGAACTCGAAGTGAACGAAAGTGACACTTTGATCTTTGAAAAACAAACAAAAAACAAACCAACAAGACACAACAAAACAGAAACAAAACAAAACCAAAAGAAAACAAAACAAAAAAAAAACTAAACCAAAAGAAAATACAAAACAAAACAAAAACAAAAACAAAAAATAAAACAAAAACAAAAAAACTGTTGATCACTATAAATGTCTCGCTCATTAAACTTATATTAATGATTCCAGAATCAAATTACTCAAAACGACATATCAATGAAGTACCAACATACCCATATTTCCAGAGGAGAATGAATCATTTGAGCCAATAGTAAGGTTTATTCGCTATTGCTCTGAAAGTGCAAAAAGCTGCGGTCGCTGTCCAACACCAAATGTTTCACTGTTTGTTTCGAAAATCTTTGAAACAACTTTCAATAATGTGGTGACGATTTGATGAGGCACAGATACACTTCATTTGTTACTGTTTCTTTCTCTTTTTCAGAGACTCCATTATCATAACCATGGGTAGTTTTATCAGTACCATTGTTGGAACGTCAGTGACATTTACCATGCTGGGCCACCTAGCGGGTAAACAGAACACCACTGTAGCGAGTGTCATACAAAGGCTGGAACTGCTGCCTGTCCAGGATTTCCCCATTTATGGGGCTGACAAGCCCATAGGGTTTATGTTCATGTTGCTACCAGAAGCAATTTCTCATGTGTTGATGCCAACATTATGGCTCGTGATGCTATTTATAATGCTTATCGCATTGGGACTTGATACCCAGGTGAGTATATTTTATCTTGTAATTCTGAAACACCTCATGAACATTCCTACGTCACACATAAAATTTCCTACTTCCTGTGCAATGCATTTTTAGCCGTCAGTCGTCTGAAGTATCACCCAGGCAATATATTGTCAAAAGTATACCTCAGATTTAACCAGCTATTTTTATTCACATGTATGCTCCTTTTGAAAGTTTGAGATTTTTCTGTAAAGTCGGCATACATATATACGAGAGTCAGAGAACAGTTAAGGGACTGGAAAATAAGGCTCAATTACACATGATTTAATCAAAGGTAACCAAAACTGGATTGTAAACTGTTGGTCTTAACATGTCAATGATATCTATGCGGAGGTGACCTTAACTGGAAATATTTATATTTGAGTATGATTGGATCCATGAGAACCGAACAGAAACTACCGGATCTTTGCATTTTAACCAGAGATTTTGATCCAATAATGTGGGATAAAGAGAAATACAAACCTAGGTTACGGTGGTCTAACTTAATGACTTATGTGTTTGTTTGCCTGTTTCTAACTTCCAGTATACAAGCTGTTATTATTCGAAACAAGATGTAACTTTCTGATTTGTTGATACATGTATATGCTTACGTACATTCACTCCACCTGTCGCCCATATTGACTGTTTTTGGATATGTGAGACGGAATGAACACACCAGTATGAAGGCCAAAAGATACCCTTGGCATTGAAACTCTCCCCCATCGCATTAACATAAACACGCGCGCATAAGCATGATACGTTCACCGGGTCCGAATGTACTCGGTATTTGGTTCGGTATAAAAAGCCGAGTTTGGTGATGCTTTGATATATATATATATATATATATATATATATATATATATATATATATATATATGGGTCAGATCTAAAATAGTCGCTTTGGCGACGGGACGGAATTGATATCTTGTTGCAGCTCTAATACAGAACTCTTAAGTACTTGACAGGAATCAACATTAAATTCTTTGTTGGCAAAGCTAAAATACGAATGAACAGTTTACTCTAAGCCTGCAGGGACCTAGCCAATGATTTTCTGAGCAACTTGACAGAAATCACGGCATTGACCTATCTCAGCGTTGCACCTCATATGCACATATAGTTATATAAATTCCGCCCCGTCGCATTAATGAACTAGTCAACTCTTTATAAGGAATTCATTTATCCATAAAAGATACATTCATTGCTAAAATGAAAGGACTCTACAGAATTTGATAACTAAGGCACTTTAATTTTTGCAAGGGTCATCATGCGTTCACGGTTTGTAACTAAATGAATGTAACAAGTCAACGCGACGCATTGTTGCCTTTCCGTCCCATCGCATTAATGAACTAACCTTTTACCAGGGATTACCGTTAATATTCATTTGAGCTCCATTCATTCCTACAATGAAAAGACTGTACAAAATTTGACAACTTGGACATTTTGAATTATACAAGGGGCAAAATATGTGTTCTGGGAAGTAACTACTGTAAATGAATGTAAAAACTCGACGGGACGGACGTTTGGCCTTGATAGTGATAACAAAATATGAAATACAGAAGGACTATTTTTACTGTAGCGTAAGTTTTATACAGAACTACTTTAGGTCAGTTTATATTCCAGCTTTGACATCTGATAAATGAAAAATACTTTTAAGCCAGGCAATAAAAGATGTCCGTCCTGTCGCGCTGAAAATTGATAGGGCGCCTAGTGCCCAACTCACTTCAAAGAAAACTGTTGGTCTGTTGGGTAGTATCTTAGTAGGTCTCATTCGCAATTCTCACTCAAACTGTATTTCGTTACTGTTGAAGCTTTGGGGGGAGAAAACTTTGACGCAGAGGGCATTTGACCACCAGGTGGTTCGAATGGGGGGGGGGGGGCGGTCTTTGAAGTGTTTAACATAAGGCTCAGTGCTTCGTGATCTAAGTGTTTTACTGAATATGCTATGGGGCAATAAAGATTCTGGATCCTACACCTGCTGAGTAACATTCTCACTTTGATCAAGCTAACAATAATATAATGATCATTAGTACGTGCGATTAAAATCTGATGATGTGGTCTGCATCAAGCACCCGCTAATCTCCAAATCACTAAATATACCTCCTGTCTCCCATTAGTGCGAATAGAATAAAGTAACAAGTGTCCTGACATTTCACCAGTAGGAATACTAGTAGGATTTTAGTCCCATTTTTACACTATATATACATTCACCGGGTAGTTAATTGAACAACCTGTTGAACATTGCAGATGGTCTTGGTGGAAACTGTTGTCACGGGCCTTGTAGATCGCTTCCGCTTGGGACGTTTAAAACGACTGGGAGTTCTCATATTTTCCTGCGTGACAGCTTTTGCCTTGAGCTTGATCATGTTTACAAA
This sequence comes from Hermodice carunculata, assembly GCA_964020975.1. NCBI lineage: Eukaryota > Metazoa > Annelida > Polychaeta > Eunicida > Amphinomidae > Hermodice > Hermodice carunculata. The sequence goes on along the minus strand of OZ026621.1, from coordinate 46,607,662 downwards.
CGTAAGAAAGTACAATTAGACACACAGCACGTCTCAAAATCTGAGGTACTGACCAGACATTTATGTGTATGAAAAGAATGCGCAGTAAAGAAAAAGGAGGCTCAAGTTGTAAGCAACACAAATGAGATGCCAAATTAAGACTAGTTTACTTAATGCTACCTGTTTTGTCCATCTAAATGAAATAATGATTATGAAGACAATGCACATAGAATACATTATACGAGTAACTGCAATTGTCAAAACTCAAATTAAGTATGTCTACTGGAACCAAAAACTAACAGTTGTTGTGCCTTTGGAATACTAAAACATGTCACTAAGTCTATATTTTGAAGCTCTGTGAATCACGATCATTATTGTCTCGTCCAGAGTATGCACTTCAAAGATCGTTATGAACGTTTGGACACCTGTTCAGTTTCTGAACTCTTGTTTCCGGATTTCATAGCACACTGATAACGCTTGATTTCTGGCACTGAACATTAATTATTCCTTTGCATTATTGTAAAATTCTATGCTGAAATGGCCATTTTTTTAAAGGTGGACACAAATTACAGCATTTGATTTTCTGTCGTACAGAGAAAAAAGTGAACCACGGATAAACCAGTTGATGATATTTTTACACAGGGTGGGGTATATATGAAGACCCTGATGGAACATGGCACAGATGGTTGGCCCACTCTGATCACAAGTGTGCTGTTTTGCATGTCAATAGTATATTTGTACAGTAAGTTCTCTCTCTCTCTCTCTCTCTCTCTCTCTCTCTCTCTCTCTCTCTCTCTCTCTCTCTCTCTCTCTCTCTCTCTCTCTCTCTCTGTTTTGTTGTATCTAGGCATGGATTATATATACACTTAGTGTGGTGAAGGTTAAATCCAAATCCGAATAATCACACTTAATGGCCTATTGACTTGTCTTCCTTAGAATAGAAAAACAAAAACAAAAGCAAAAAGAAAAACAAACAAAAAAATCACACACACACACACGCACACACACACACACACACACACACACACACAACAAAAAACGCACACACACACACAAGAACCTCCCCCCCCCCGACTCGGATACAGCTGGCCTGATCATAATTACATTTATGGCAAAATGATCAATTTGTCGTTTCATAAGGTTATCAAATGTAATGTTGAGGTTTTCTTCCATAGTTCTTGGATAACAATATTTCTTTCTTTTCGACAAAAGTGTTGCATTCAAACTCACAATTTAGCTTTTAAACTAAGAATCTACATTTTCCCGCCAGGTGTGTGTCGGTACAAGGATGACGTCACTACAATGCTGGGGCGCAGCTGTTGCTGCTGGAACTGGTTTACCATTGCTCTGTCCTGTCTGTGCTGGGGACTGCTCAGCCCAGCTGCATTGGTGGTAAGTTTGTCAACACAGATTGAACTGTAGAAAAAAGGTGTGGCAAACCCTAGGTAATATTGTGGACCCCATTAAAAATCTATCCATCGTGGACTTCACAGGTTTCAAAAAAAACTTATTGCTTAGTGGCTGTGGACTGAATTGCTACCCATGCAAGCAGTCGCAGTTACGATGGTTGTTTTTTCACCAGTCAGTTGTAGCGCTTTCGCATTTACACAAACCGGATTTCGGTAGCACGCTCTTCCTTCCGAAAGCGTTCTTAATAGCTGAGTACTAGAATAACCCAGCTGGCTTTAAAATTTGTAACTTTAGCAATGTCCTTACAAATCTTGTGATAATTTTTTTAAATAATATACCTGTATATGTAATTTCTTAGTTGAAGCTACCCCTTTACAGCAGAGGCACCGCGGACGGGGCATGACACGTATGCATTAAATGCAACTAGTCCATATAAAAATTGACGATAAGGGAAATACCAAAGAAAGAAAAGAGCACATAAAGTATGTTGTGTCGCAGTATTATGGTGACTTCGCTTTCAAGACATCGCAAGCGGTTTTAAACCTTCTTCGTTGGTGAGGTCTTCTTCACACCTGAAACTTGCCTCGCGCTCAAACACTTAGATCTGTTCGTGACATGCTTCGCTATGAAACTTGCCTCGCGGTATCAGAGCCACACGATAGTAGTTAATAGTGGTACACTTACAAAAAAATAGTAAGTGTACGCCTGAAAGTGGGACGATCACTAAACCCATGACAGGGTTCCAAAATTACAAATTTCATCAAATATATAGTGATGATTATTATAGGCAAGCAAATGTTAATCTTATGAAAAAAAAACCAAAATACATTCGAAACGTTGCAAATTTAGTGTTGCGCAGGCATTTAGGGCAACATGGTTTTAGTCGGGCAAAAAAAAAAAAAAATCAAAGAGAACCAGGTAATTTAAGCTTTCAAATGTGTATGCCCAGGAAGCAGGTACTTTTCACGAGTGAAAAGTATTACGCACTCAAGACCGAAGAGCGAGGTCTGAAACATGGCTTCGGAGATGATGTGATAGCTAGTTAGCTGTCATGGCGCATCAAGGTTTTGAGGTATCTTGAAGCGGCAGATTCGTGATAGCTCGCGTTCACGGGAGAGGTGTCCCTCTCCCAGCAGTGTCAGCAGATGAACTGTGTGTACATCGCACAAAAGATCTTCACAGGCGAGTCGACATGTTCGAGCCTGAAATGCTCCACTTCCACTGAATACTGGTTACATGTAAATTAAACAATGCCCCAAATCTCATTTCCATAACAGGGTGCTTGTTCACCTGAAGAGGAACACGTTTAGTCAGGAGTGACGATCTAATACACATATACCATACAAATTCCATATTAAACTAGAAAAGATTGATTTACTTCTCAGCAAATCATTGTGTATGGAAAACTTTTAAAGGTTGCCTATCCATTATTTCTCTTACCTCTGCAACAAAATTTTTATACGGCTACGGAAAAAAAAGAAACTATAAATTGAAGTTTTGGAAAGGCACCTCAAGCTGGTACAGTTTTGAAGCTACCCAAAGATGTCGCAACTTTGATTCATGGTTCACTGGATGCAGAAATCCTACAAATCTATCAAATGGAGTTTGAATGACACCTCAGTCTATTATAGTTTTAAAGTTATTCAAGATTCCAATTTTCTTTATTCACCTAATGTGTATAAATTAGAATGTTGCAACTTTGGCCCATGTTTCATTGGATGCGGCTATGCCACAAACCTACGAATTGAAGTTGGACTGACATTTATATTTATAATATCTTTGCATAGCCTCCAGGTCTCCCGCCTCAGCCGGTCTCCCACTTTTTCGTACTTTTTTACAAAGTCTCCGCTCTCCCGCTTTTTGTAAAATTTAAAATTTAGCATTATTCCGGTGGTTGTAAAGCTTTACTGTTTGACCGTGTTGTTGCACTATATACGCGCAGAACATGCCTATGATGGTTCCTAAAATGGTTCAAAATGCAGGAAACGAAGGTAAAAATTTCATATTTTTTCCTGGGTAAGCATGCCCCGGACCCCTCTAGCTATGCTTTGCACCTTCACCGCTTGCCTTCTCGCTTTTTAGTGCCTGCAGGAGGGAGCTTTCCCACTTTTAACATAGGCTAGTTTAGAGGCTCTGATTTTTGAGATATTCAACTTTTAAATGTTTCAAGTGGTGCTAATTACCATAATTTCAAATGCTACAGTTTTTGTTCACTGGCCATTAGATTGGCAGGTGTCACAAACCTGTATGTACTACTTTAATTTTGGGTCTATCTGTAATACGTTGGAAGATACAGAGTTTTTATTTTAATTGCCCCTAATTTGCATAAATACATGACATTTAAATATGATGCTAAACCCATTTATACTTTGAAGTAAAAATACCACATCAACACCAGATTCCCATGCTTTGTAAACCTGTGGTATAAAGTGACTGTAATAAGTGAAACATGTATAGATTGATATACATGTTTTTGTAAGTACATGTATTTGAGTTGCACTATTTACTGAACATAGGAACATTTACGTGACCATTTCTACGAATATGAACTATTGGGGCCTACCAAATCCACCTGTCATACATAACATTCAGCTTCACATAGCGCTTACAGAAATCTATGTGTTCAACTGTTCAGTGTCACCAGCCTGAATGTGTCAGCAAACATAAGTTGTAAGTTTGGACTGGCAACATCCAACTTCACATAGCTCCTAACAAAAATCTATACCATGGTACATGAATATGTTTGACTATCCGGGTTCAACAAACTAAAGGTTTGGACAAACTCAGTATCAAGTTTGCACAGGCTAACATGGATGAAATGACATGAATCTTTGATGGAAGTGGGCAGTGTTTACAAAGGTTGTGAAACAATGTTACAGATATTTAACTGATGAGTAAATGCCCTGGGTCCAGAAATACAACAGCTATGCATATGGGAGCTCTGCCTTCCACAATGTACTCACTGCCCTGACATATATATATATATATATATATATATATATATATATATATATATATATATATATATATATATATATATATATATATATATATATATATATATATATATATATATATATATATATATTGATATATATATATATATATATATATATATATATATATATATATCAATATTAAAAAAATACTAATTAGTAACCGGTACACTGAACCTTAAGAACTAAAGAAACTTTGTAGTAAAATGGGACTTTTCTGTTTTTAATTGAAAAAGCTCTATCCATTGCAACCCGGATGCGATGCATGTATTTGGTGCAAATGTGGCCAACATTTTACTGCGTACCCACATGTTTTTGTCCGCCGTATCATTAAATATTTGCTTGTGGATTCGTGACTCGGTTAGATGTAACAATATTGACTCAGTGATATTTTTTGGGAGGTTTTAAATTCCTCGGTAAATATGTTGCTCGTCGGGCATAGTGTGACATGCTGTAAGATAACCAGGCCGACAGATTATTTGCTTTCTTGTGGCATCCACAATAAGTCACAAATATGACATGGTCAGCAAGGTCACGGTTACCGAAAACTTTTCAAGAAAAGCTGCTTCTCATGACGACTTCAACTTTATATTTCTATAAAGAACATATTTTTAAATATAATTTCGATATGTGGAATTTTTAAAAATTCATATTAACTTATAAAATTTACTATGATGATGGTGATGATGCAGAAAGAAGGGCGCGTTGGGGGGGGGGGGGCAAAACCAGGGGAAAACGATTTATGCTTTCATAGTTATACGCGGTATAAAAAGTATATTGTAACAATTTAAGGCACGAAGTCCATCATTTCACAGTTCACAATTTATTAGTGCTGAATCACGTTTCGCCTGTTATTGGTCTTACACGTTTCAAGAAAATATTTTTGCTTTCTGGCTCAATAGCATTTAAGAAGTAACGATCATAGCTAAGGCCAGGTACTCACCTTTTATAGTCTCTTCATTCTTCAATATATGTAGTCCTCGTACCTGAGTTTCATATTTTACAAAGCATGATACTGAGTTTTTATGTTTTTCAGTTTGTCTTTGTAATGGACCTGCTGCGCTACGTGCCTATATCTTCAAGTCCAGCTTACCCCATGTGGGCGGATATACTTGTTTGGCTGACTCGCCTTTTCAGCATACTTAGTATTATATTCTATGCTGTAGTGATGTACTTTTCTGTCCTGGGACGTCCTACCAAAGTAAGTAGCTGAGCTGCACAGTTTTAATTCCACACCTCACAAATTATTAGGCTTTTACGTTTTCTACAAGAGAGAGAGAGAGAGAGAGAGAGAGAGAGAGAGAGAGAGAGAGAGAGAGAGAGAGAGAGAGAGAGAGAGAGAGAGAGAAGAGAGAGAGAGAGAGAGAGAGAAGTGTTGTATGACAGACACGAAGTACAAGAACGTAGAACATAAGGACACGGGTTCCATCTGAGTTCTTGTGGGCCAGGCTGACAACAGCCGCCTTTGTCAGCGTGCTAAACTATATATCATGATCTCTGTTGACCCGACCGTATAGCATGCGCATGGCCTCCTAATATTAAGGTCATCATAGTATCGTGCCTTTATTGATTGACGACTAAATTACCGCAATTCAAATTATTTACAAACGTCTTAGTATACGAGAGCATGCAGAACCAACAGAAATAGAAATTCATTAATTTTAACCTGATGACAATAAAAATGATACCCATCATAAATGTAAATACGTTTCTTTCAGCGATTCCGAAAGCTATTCACTCCTAACAAATTTTGGGGCCCAGCATTGATCAAACACAGAGCTCTCCTGCAACATAGACCTGGCTTCGTGATAGACCCATGGAACGATGATATCCTCTCTACTCTTCCTGTAAGTCTTTAGTTTCAATACAGGTTGTTATGCGGCAATTTGTAATAACTGCCTTTTTGTAATAAAAAACAAGTAGAAATCCGGATTAATTTTTAATACTTGCGGCAATTTGTAATAAGTTGCGGCAAAATGTAATATTACATTTTGCAATTTGTACTAATATCTTGCAGCAAAATGTAATAATCATGTGTGTAATCAGGATGTGATAAAATGTAATAATCATACTGGTGTCCCTTAAAAACATTTCGTTTGATGCTCATTTCAAGACAACTGTTTTCTTCAAGCTCGATCATATAGTTATTAAATGCAAAGACTTTCAGAAGGTCCCAGGTGCTATGATTGAATTTTCTTTCTGCTCCCCCACACCAATGTAAAACGTGTTGTTGAGATGACCCCGTCAGTTCTTGAAGTTCTAAAAGATGTAATATATCTCTCTCTCTCCCTTTTTAATTAATCACATCAATTAATGTATAAATTTTAGTACTGTTATAAAAACTCGGAAAACGTGAAATTCCTTGTATCAAATTATAAGAGCAAACATATATTTTTCCACATTGATTCAACATGCAAAGTTATCTCAAAACGCCTTCACACTATGACTATCTATAATCTCGATATTTATCAAAATTGCCGAGTGCAGGGAATATGTCGGGCACAATCGAAGAGGGAAGTTCTCCCCTCCTTCCTATTCTTGGCCCTTGATTTTAACAGCAAGTTGTTGGCTTGCACGTCCAAACCACTTCACAAACATGTTCACACACACACGCCCCTTCCAAGATGAACTGTACCTCTTAAAACGTTAGCGCTCAGCACACAAAGATGGACGCCTCCTGACTGGATCGAAATAAATGGCGGTTCGTATCGATGTAAATCAGTCAGGTCCTGAACGTCCGACAAACTGCTTGCAAGGGTCATCTCATGGACTTTGCGATCCTTTATCAATTCTAACTTTACACACAATGAATGGAAAATTCCCATCAATTTCCAACAACTTAACTTATCGAAATTTTATGAAGCATTTTCAACGATTTTCATGATCATTCGAAGTGATAAAAGAACATCTTGCAAAATATAAATACTTCCACACATTTGCTAATATGATAACCAGTCACAGGACTGGACAGGAAAGTATAAAGCTTAGCTGACTTGTCAGTCTGCCAAGCTTACGATGAAGGTCTTCGTCCGTCGTCTGTCTGTCTGTCGTTCGCAATTCACATTTACGACTACTTCTCCAAAACCGATAGACAGTTTTCTTCAATCTTTGTAGGGATATACTCTCTCTCTCTCTCTCTCTCTCTCTCTCTCTCTCTCTCTCTCTCTCTCTCTCTCTCTCTCTCTTTCTCTCTCTCTCTCTCTCTCTCTCTCTCTCTCTCTCTCTCTCTCTCTCATGACCAAATTAAATCTTCTGCAAAATAGCTTTGAAATTGCAAAGGGAAACGTCTGGGCACCTCTACACCTTATTTTTTCAAGAAATAGTGTTGCCACTATTTGCGCCCCCCCCCATTTTTTTTAATGTTCTAATCTAAAATCACCATTCAGATTATGCTGAAACTTGACAGAAATTGTTCATGTGCAAGGATCAAAGAAAGTCGACGAGCAGGTGGCGTCGCTCTGGTTTACTGATTTTTGATAAGTTCTTTTCAGTTGGAGTATTTATGGGTAATACATACAATTTTTATTGAGAATAATGTTAAGTCAATTGGATTCCTATGGTACTTCACCATTTAACTTCCCCAAAATTATCAGTTCAATTCACTTCAAATATGACGGGGAAGTAGCTTTGGTAAGTGGCTTCCAAATGTTTTGAAACGGTTTTGCTGCAATGGTTTTTGGATTAAAAAAATAGGGAGGTTGGTAAATTTAGCAGAAAAAAATATGTTTTAATCTGCCTTTCTAATTTCTCACAAATTGCATGGGAAAACGTTTGAGTATCCCTAAAGCTCAATTTATTCATAAGGTGGCGCTGTGATTTTTATGTTTTTTTAAAGAGTTGTTGTTTGTTTGCAGTATATCCAACTTCAACCTCAGCGCGTGCTTGATTCCTTTCTAACATGCAGGGAATGACCATTGGCCCAATCTCCATTAAGCGTGTTCACTATATTGTGCTGATTGCATTTCCTGATTTTGAACAAATTCTTAACATTTCGAACGCAGCAAAAAATCATGAGCTTCCTGCTGGGAGTATGGGAGGGGATGGAAAGCCTAACTAAGCTCTTATCAAGCTATCCAAAGCAAATACCCTGAACGAAGGACCTTTTTACCGAACGGTCATACTCATACTGGTGCCACCAAGATGAATGCTATTGCTTTCTATGAAACGCAACTTTTTCTTTTCTCTTTTATAATTGATACAAACTTTTGCATATTTACTATACCGTCCTGCCCAGTTTAGGCTTACATCCAAAAATCAAGTGGGATTTCTGTTCTGTTTTGCCATTTTCATCACACGGCCAATAATCATCAAGGACCAACATTTCAGATCTGAGCCTTGCCCACTTGGACTCGTCCGAAAGTTTATTTCAGAGGGGTATGGGTATACGCTCTTGATTAGGCTTGTAGGGCACAGTAATTTGTACAACGCTTTTCCACATCACGGTTAACCCATTAATCCTTTGGCCTGTCACAAATTTAATCACATTTAGGCTTATCGACTAGATACCTTGGCATATCGCAATCACAGATAACATGGACCGCCCAAAGCGCATGTTATGCATCAATGATGCATAATTTAGAACTCCCCTGATAAAAGTTTAAACAAGGCCAGGCTTTAAGAAGTTTCTTTGTGAAGACCGAAAACTGTGAGAGGCCTAATCATGATAAAACGGACCCAATGACAGATTTCGTCAAAATGGCTCAACAAAGTAGCCACAGATGAATGTACAGGAAAATAATAGGAATACACCGTGAAACATTATGAAAAATTTTGAGGCATCTATTTTTCATGTCCAGACACAGGCGAGTTCTAGGAAAAAAACAAGGTGTAAGGTCACCAGAAGATAAAATAACAGTAGATGAAACTGTAGGAAAATAGATAGGCATACAGTTTGTATTATTTCCACTGTGTTTATCGTTGCCCGCATCTTAAGATGTCAAACATGTTTACAAATGTTTGCAATGGCATAATATGTCTGGAATTAAATTCTAAATAGGCCCCTTTTATGAAAAATAATAGTATTTAGATAAAATCATAAACAAATATCTGCCCTTTTTGAATATGTAGGCATACCTTCTTTAGACCTATCAGGTGAAACAAAAATGGCTTCGGCCAAAAGGATCTTTAAATTATACCATGAAAGGTGGGCCTTATGTCAAAATATAGTGATATGATCCATAAGTTTAATTATCAAAGCATCAGACAGACTGGACACAATAACAAATTTAAAGGTCATATCATCAGACCATTACTGGAGAACTAATCAAATTTGTAGGCCTATTATCCAACACTCTAAACTCTTTTTGTGGCACCTACTGTTATATTAAAACGCAGTGGCCGTGTAAACTTATAAGTCTTAGAAGTGTGGTGTAATTCTAATAGAAAACTTCATAGTTGATACCTGTTTCAGGACTATTTCTATCCGTTACCTTTTCCCTTTATAAATTATAAAAAGGATCGGTTAGAACCTTTTGTTTCCAATCATATGATATATAATTAATCGATGTAAAATCCGTCTGTCTTGTAGAGACCGTCCATCTTTAACAACGTTGCTTAAAGGGTTGTCTCAACAAAACCGTGCATCTGTTTACACAAGTGAGGCAAATGAGAATTTAATCAGTTTGACACAGAACGTCACACTCACAGTGTCTAACAGTTCAGGGCATTTATTATTCAGCTTTAAAGAAAATGTTGTACCTAAGAATGACTGTAAAGAAAATTAGATAAAATGATATTTCCATACAATTGTTACATTATATTACACTTTTTCAGCTCCTGTTATTACAAACCGGGCATATCTGATTTATTACATTTTGCTGCAAGATATTATTACAAATTGCAAAATGACATTTTGCCGAAACTTATTACAAATTGCCGCATAACACAGGTCAAAATAATGATTATGTGCAGTTGAAGATATAACAGGCGCTCAAGAGACATTGAGGTAATCCATTGGTTACACTGCTGTAACAAACGAAAGTTTAGTGACACACACACGCACACACACACACACACACACACACACACACACACACACATATATATATATATATATAAATTAAACGGTATACTATTTGCAAAACAACTTTATCATTGTCAACAGGCAGAATATATTTCTTATATGCATACTTGTCATAGTAGTCACCAGAACAAAACAGAGTAACCTTACCTGCAATCTACATGTGGAATTTAAACTTAAAGTGACCACTATAACATCAGTCAAATTTTATATGACATACTTTCTGATTCAGGATTTGAAAAGTGAGTTAACTAAAGGTAGTGTTATTATGTATATGAATATAACTGGATGACATGAATGGATCGGCAGTGATAAAATGCAAGGCATGTCTACTGCTGTTGAATTTAAAGAGTGGTTTACTTTGTGAAATATGTATAGGTTACAGGATTTGCAGCAGTCCGATGGGTGATTTACGTATCGGGGCAAGGTTCACGTCCAATGATGGAGCCTTTAGTCGAGACCATTTGACGTGAGCCACGCCCTGATACACCAGTCACCGAACTGTAGTAACTGAGGATAATTTACACGGCACAGTATCTGAATAAGTTCACTATATGTTATAACAACGCGTTTCTCTGGCTCATCGGTTACCCAACGTTTTGCTCTACAAGTTCTCTGTCTAAAGTAAACCGTGCATTCTCTTTTGGTGAGCTTGCGACGTGGAATTTTATACAGCTTCACACAAAGATTAACAAAGTGCAATAATTAGTTGATCATTCAACTGTTAAACAGTGATGCTGGATAGTGCTCCCCCTTCTGGAATAGGTGGAACCAATTATGTTTTAACTTGTAACCCAATAGATGTTAATGTCTTGTGAAATCTCGAGATTTCGCACTCGATTGTGAGGTCAACAAAGGTAGATGCATATTGTATCTATAGTTACCACAAGTTATTGTCCTTTTCCAGCAAGGTGCACGTGACAGGCCCATCGTTTATATACCTAAATTAAATTTTCATATTTCCAGGACGAAGAAGCGCACGCTGTGACGGAAATTGACGAAGCTGAAACGAGCATTGTAAGGTGACCCTCGTGATGAACAACTCATCCAAAATCAGCATGACAGCTTCTCCATTGTACCATCTTAAGCCAACCGGAAGGCCAGCAAGACGATTCACTCATTCTTCGTTTCCCGAACTCAATCCACGGTTCCGTGGGAGACTTTTAACTAAACCGACAAGTCTGTTCGATGTTGGGCGATGCCAACATTCGTTTTAACGTCATAATGATTTAGCATAATTGAACCGTGCCACGTGAACCGCAGCAGGGAAACCGTGCTCGTGTACTACTTACTAGAGCATTGTCGGGTATTCGGGTACTTGGTATTTCAATTCTTTCTGTTGCTGGATTCCAATAATCAATGCACATGTACTTGATTCAACTAGGAGTCTCCAAGTAGATTAAAATTGCTTTAAGTCAAATATATAAGGCATGCTGATGGTTGGGAGCAGGACAATTTAAAGTTTATCAGAAAGGACAACACAAAGATGATTCAAGCAAAAATGAAATGTAGTATGGACTGATTTGATTCCTTAATTTAAAAAAAGGTGACGGTTAACCAGTTCAGCTAGTGTAAAATACAAGCCAAACTAGGGACCTTGATCACAAAAAATATTTATTGCAGAACACTGTCTCCATGGGCCTAAATCAAATCAATTTCGAGAAATTTTCTATAAAAAAAAAACAAAACAAAAAAACAAAAACAAAAAAAAAAAAACAAAAAACAAAAACAAAAACAAAAAACCCCCCAAAAAACTGTCAGCAAGAAATATTCAGTTATTTCATTTATGAATCTCTATGCAATGTTCCAATTCATACTGCGAACTGTGTCCTTTGGTTGCTTTCCAGTTACACTGAACAAAATGAATATTTTAATAATTAATGTGTATACCTATTACTTTAACGTAGCCAATATACACAACCTGTTTACAAAGGCCTTTAATGCGGTGCTTTAAGTCAAACATTTACATGGCCTGCCAACTGAAAGACTGATAGAACCAGCTTTACGTTCATAAGTTACAAAACCTTCGTACATCATCGGTTGGAAGTAAAAGAGAGTATCAACCATTCGTCAGAATTAGGACGCAATTGCGGCAAGGTTTGAGTATCGGTGAACAGGATTACACTTTCACGTTGTTTAATCCTGTGCTTAATGGGATCTTTCTGAAATAGCAACGCAGTTATATCGCTTAGGTTTTCCATATGAGAGCTCACATTGAGAGCGATCCCTGCAGACAGAAAGCACAATACCATCATTACCTGTTTAGGCGATGTAAAAACCGGGATTTGGTGCAATTTCCTGCACTATTCGAGATTTATACGGGTGTGGCCTCAGCCATATTGTCATCCAGCGAATGTGCTTCAATGCCTAAATTAGTCATACAAAGTTAAATGCAATGGGATAAAGTTGCCGCAACAGTTCAAAACATCTGAATAACAAAATGATTCACCGCACCATTAAGACATACCTTTAATTTTTCAAATGCCAACCGCGGCGAAAGTCGAACTACATTAAACAAAATGCTTCGAAGTATGATCAGGGTGCTTGATTCATGCTGCTTGCGAAGAGACCTCTCATTCAACTACCAAGATACCCGCAGTTACATAGAATATAATAGTTTGGGTCAAAAGCTTTCCTTGGCGCGCTGTTAGCACATTGCACCCACAGCGCACCGAGGAAAGGGTTAGATTACTATTTTGGTGCATGTGGCGATCGTGATTGTAGCAGTAAGGGTAAGCCTACATGTGTGTAGGATTTTATAGCCCTTTGGGATCTAAGTCAACAGGTTTCCAAGGCGAAATAAGTACAGTTAGTTCCATTCTAAGCACTTTCAGTCGCTTTACGAGCATGAAGGTGTTTTAACCTGTCTGCTGCATCATGCTTGAAGCAAACAAAATTGAATTTCAGACACCACAGGACCCACTTGTGGCAAGTCGTAATGGGAACTAGTTGCATGACAATGCATAGGCGTATGGTCAGGGTTACGTTAGCTGATAAGGAATTAGTTAAGTCAAGAGTGTATGTTAGAGCTGAAGGCCAATGCCGTATTGAATCGGCAACATTAGTTGACACTAGTGTTAAGGATTGTGCACATCAGGATATTCCGGACTTGCAAAAGAGTATATACAGGGGCGTGTTCTTCTGATCATGAATACCCATTCCCCTTGTCATTATTGTGTACATTTTACCTGTTGTAGATAATTGATATGTCAGAACTTCCGCACGTTTTTCAACGTTTAATCATGAATTTCGCCTGTACATACCAACCATGCAATTCATCATATTTTCATACTTCATGATTGTCATATCTATAAATATAGTAATTGTAATGACAGTATGCCAAGTTGAAATTAAAGTTAGTAATTAAGAACTTACGCAGCTTGTTGACTCAATGTTGGCAAGCTATAAAGGCGAATAAGTCTGATTTTCCAGTAGCAAAACGGACTGATTTCTTTTTTCAGATCAGACCACTGTTTTCCTTTTGTGCTCAAATTTTATACAACCTTTACAAATAGTAAGTGATATATGTGCATTCGTCAAGCAAGAATGTGAACGTGTTGATTCAGTGACTTTAATCCCGTCGCAGCAAAAGTACCGGACAAATTTTCAATCAAATAATAAACGTATATATCCTTATATTGTAATATACAATATCTATATACTTTTAGATCAGTTATATATCTAAATTTTCAATAATATATTCCCATTTGTGGGTGGCTACTTTGTTATTTTGAACATGGCGCAATATATCCAACGTAATAAAAACACGTAGAAGGAACATATTACCAGCAATTTGATACTCATGTACTTGATTTTTTTAAAAGATAAGTATTGCTTCTCGCTTATAAAATTTGCCGAGTTGAAAATGGAAACGATAGTAAGATAACGAATTTGTCCAAACATCAACTCTAGTGCGATTAAATAGAATACCAAATACGGTTTACAAGCAAACACTTATTCATGTTAAGTTTTTATTATCGTCTCTTGTGATAAACATAAGATAGCTTATTTTCTATATTGTTGTAGACTGGGCTATGCGTGCAAAAACATTCTGATTGTAATAGCTACAGGGGGCGCCTGTTGGATTTTTAATTGATTTTATTTTTTTATTTTTTTTTATTTTATTTTATTTTTGTATTTTTTATACAATGTCGTCCTGAAAAACCAGTATATGTAAATGCGGACTTCGACAAATATTAAAACATGTCGCAGAAAAAACTCAATGTGAATAAATCAATCAGACTCTGGGCATCAGAAATGCTGGATCTGTCATATGAAGCTACCTGTAGTCAGGGTACGAGTACTTCTAAATTCAAATCTGGTGTACTTCTAAATTCAAATCTGGTGACTTTAGCTTCAGGGTAATACTAAATAGTGGCGTGTATAAACTCAAGTTGTTCCTGCAATGTTACTTTATGTAGGTCTAACATTTGGTCATACAATTGTGATCAGCGGACTAGATGTACAAGTTAAATAAAAGATTTCTTACAATATTGAAAATAGTGTCTTTTCAATCGAAATATTACGATAATAATTCACTGAATATAGTTCCATGAATCCGCATCCCACGTGCAAGTTTCACATCGTTTCCAACACGTCTTGATTGGGGGAAATATGCTTGATGAAACAAGACCTGGACGTCAGAATATTCTTGCAAATGCATGTTATTGAGCATGACAAGCGATACATTCGGTAGAGATGACTAACTTGCTTGAAATACATTTGGTCAAACAAATCTTCGACATTGGAATATATTTACAAACGCATGTTACTGATCATGGCCAGCAATCCACATTCGACAAAGTTGATTGACTTTTGGTTTAAACATTTTTATTTGATTTCCCTAAAAAGCGATTAGGAAAATGGCAAAGCCCTACATGAATCCCTTTCGCACACACAAAGAGAAAATGAAGGAAGGACAAGGTACATGTATGGTCAAACACCACTGTCAGAATGACGACCACTACACGCAGACAGATTGAACGGCAATGCCACACAATAAGTGTGGACAAAACGTCCCAGATACGGAAGGAGAGTGGCGTATGCCATCATATCCAGCAATAAATCACCGCCCGTTGCGGAGATAAATTCGCATTAAAGTGGGTCAAAGTGTGCTTCCTCCCCAATTGATTTTCCCTACACTGTGTTGAATTACAAATAAAAGTACTTAAGCTTTCACAGCTGTATAGGCCCACATGAATTGAAAGTCAACAATTTTGTGCCATGCGCTCATTTCATGTTCAATACTGAAAACCAAATATCAATAATGTCTCACTCACTTTTTTCACCCATATCCATTACTTTCTCGCTGATATTTTTGTAGTTTCCACAACAGTATAAAAATTTGCGAAGGCAACATTCTTGCAATTTGTAATTCTTCAAATAGTTAAAAAACATAGTCCAAGACTAAATAACACATAAAATGTGACAACTTTCACTCTATCTCATTTTACTTTTATTTTCCATAGACTGATTCTTGTACCGCTTTGACATTTGTTTAACATGGGTGTGTGTACATGTTTCAACCAGAAAATACAGACATTCAGGTACCTCTTGCCATACAGACTGACACCTGTACCGGTCAATGCTAGTCAGAAAATATGTGATCAGAGGCATTTTTTCACCAACCATGTTGAAAGAAGCAACAGATATATTCCGTGTGGCAGGTGATGTAAATTATTTTTAGGGCAGTTCGGATTTGCTTTTGCCAAATGGAAGAACTACATTCAGTACTTCGTTTCAAAAGAAGAAGCAGCAGATATATTCCGTGTCGCAGGTGATGTAAATTATTTTTAGGGCAGTTCGGATTTGCTTTTGCCAAATGGAAGAACTACATTCAGTACTTCGTTTCAAAACCTGTCAATCCATGAGGAGTTAAAGAGATACTATCTCTACATACGTGGACAATTTTGATCATCACTTGCAACACAGATGGCACAATTACCACTTGGGGATCAGATGATAAAAATATAGGCCATTGCAATATTATTTCAATGTCCAGTGTATGTGTTTTGTCAAAATGGTGGAACTTTTAAATCGAAAAAAGTTCTGCCCACTGTAAAGAACTTCCACCATCCCACCGGTACCACATAGTTTCCGTTGCAAACGCTGGGGTACATTATCATGCTGTGCTACCCACAACTAGCAAGTGTGTATATGCCACTTTGCCACCTGAACTCTTGGGTGAGCAAGAGTCAACTGAAAATGAAGATGAAACAATAATCAGTAATGGTGATGATGGTCATGATAATGTGGATAACGGTGCTAACAGTGGTGATAATGATGATATTTATGATGCCCAAAAGTGTGATGAAGGTCATGGTGATAATGATCACAATATAAACTGTGATTTTGGAGATGATAACAGTTTGAAAAACAAAAACTACATCGGCATCATATCACTCTCTATTGAAAAAAAAAGCAACCTGAATCTACAAATCACTGGTAACCAGCTGCCAAGCGCCAGAACACTGAATTAGTAACAATATAAATTGTGATCATGGAGATAATAACAGTGACAAAAACAAAAAACCTACATCAACATCATATCACTCTCTATTGAAAAAAAAAGAAAAGAAAAACGGCACTTTCATGTACAAATTACTGGCAGCCAGCTGCCAAACGCCAGAACACTGAATATAATAATGTTATAACCGTATGATCATGGTGTTATGCCACTTGTTTCATGCATTACCCTGGATTTATTACCCATTATTTTTCAGCTTTCATAGTGAATGGAAACTACCGGTTACATGCTACGGCATCATTATATTCTCTCTCTCTCTCTCTCTCTCTCTCTCTCTCTCTCTCTCTCTCTCTCTCTCTCTCTCTCTCTCTCACACACACACACTGTAAATTGCTTTAATTTCTCTGTATTCTTATTTTCACTTATTTCGCTGATGATACAAAACCGTGAAAGTAAAAACACAGTGTTAGTATTTTAACATTGTTTAAATGGGAATTATGTATGTTTATATATATATATTTATATATATATATATATATATATATATATATATATATATATATATATATATATATATATATATATATATGTATACATATATACACACACACAAGAGACCAAGTAATTGTTTTGTTTATTTTTTCAGCCTCACGGGCTTCTGGTGCCGTTAGTCAATAAACCAGATGCTAAAAATGTTGCTTTCAGCTGGCAAAACAAATTCGTAAATGGCTTATTTATTTTCTGTAAATTACATAGAATCTTGTGGGATTCTACAACAATTACAGTTTAACTTCCCCATTTGCCTACAAATTCACGGCTTAGGTACGTCCCTGTGTTGGTATTGTTATATTATATAATTGTAAATGTGTGTATATACCTACATATGTATACATAGACGTATGCATATATATATATATATATATATATATATATATATATATATATATATATATATATATATATATATATATATATATATATATATATATATATAAGGATTAAAGCTGCGCTCGTTTTTAACAGTGCTAGCCGTTTTCATATTAAAAATCTTAAACTTTTTCCCATTTTTTGATAAAATTCCGACCATTGACCACTGATTAGGGATGCCCTGAACTGAACTTCGGAGTCCTAAATGAAACTGATTGCCATATTTTGGCCACAAACCACAGTTATAAATCCTTCTATTTTTCATATTAGCATTTTCCAGTTTTAAAAAATCAGCATTTTGGCATTTTAAATTTTTTTTCAACGGCATTTAACAGATAAAAACGCCAGATAAACACGGACAAATTTTTGTCATATAATTTCCAGCTCATTATTTGGTGATAATTGAAATACGACACAACACCTGGATGTCAGCTTTATACAGGTGTATGAACTGTGCTCTGGCCGGGGTCACATCATTGTCTTTCCCCACCATAAAGTTCCCACCTGCTCTGGAATACAGTGCACCTATATAACCACAAACAAAGCAACTCTGTGATGCAGCAAAGCTAACTTGGCTAACTTTAATCAAACAGAAGCTACAGCATGCTGAAAACACAGTATTTTCACAATTACGGAATATCTCTGTTGGCATGCACAACCAGCCAATCACAACTGTGGTCTATTACCAATATCCCCAGATACCCCCCCCCCCCCCCCGTCCTTCGCCGTTTGAAAAGTGAAATAATGGGATATAGAAAGAATTTGCCGAAAGAAACCAAAATGAAATCAAAAGTGAAGTACCATAAAACATGGCCATACATATCCCTCACTCTACCTGATGGATCAATGTACAAGCCCAAAATACAAATTGAAGACATTGTAAGAAGTTATTCTTCTCCGGGTGTCATTGTACTAAAGGACAATCCACTCGGGATATAGGCTAACTTGCTATGCCTGAATAATTTTCGTGACTGACGTAACACACGTCAGCAACCAATTAAAAATAAACACTAAGTATAACTCTGGGCTAACTTCACTCGGACAGGTCACTCACTTCCAGCGACTCCGAACGTGCTGTCAAATAGCCCATACCTGTAAGTATCTTTTGTGTTTTCGCGCAACGAAGAAATATCAGTAAATGCACACGCACCAGCTTCAGCTCCAAAACACGGCAAACTAGCTGAAGATGTCTCCAAAAACTCACGCCCTGCTTATTGCAGACTCTAGAGCACATAATTTTGACAATTATCGGAGACCATGTGCACTACCATATGAATGTCATTATATAATCGAAAGGGGAGGCACCACAGAAAGCCTACATACGCTCGTTGTTGAATATCTACAATCTGGGAAAATACCAAATGATGCAAATCTAATTGTAAAAATTGCTGCAGGAATAAACAATAAAACTAGTTGGGTGCCACATCTGAACACGTACGTTCTCGCCCATAAAAAAGTTAATACTACCCTAAATGGTTTGATCCGATTGAGGAAAACAATCCTTAATATGTTTCCAAATGCATTCGTTAGCTTCATTACAATACCTCCCGTCGACTTCAACAAATACCGTGAACACAGGGAGATAGACATCAACACAGAAGGATCAACAGAGCAAATTAGACATCTTGATTTTATTCTGGAATTAAACAAATTGTTGATTGAGCTTAATCGCTCACAAACACAACTAAAGCAGCCTCCACATACTTCATACTGGCATTCGGACGTCATCAGGTGCGCTAAAAAGAAGAAAAGGGATTCCCGATATAGGAGAAAAATCAAAACAAGATCTGAGCGGCTCTACGATGGAGTGCATGCGGTGTCCCAAGTGAAAAAGGTTTGGTACTACAAATGGCACCTCAGTGTACTAAAAGACATGCAAAGCAGTGTGCAAAAGTCTGCACAATATTTTTGTAAAATGGATTTTTGTGAGCTGCCTTCCTCAAGATGAAGAGGGACGGGAAATTGGGGTTGCGGTTGCGGCTCTTCACCTCCCCCCCCCCCCCCCCCATCTCTACTTCTCACTTGCTACTTACCTACCCGATGCGTGTGCGCGACAGTTTGAAATAGAAATTAATTTTTAAAGAGGGATGGGAGGATGGGGCTGCGGTTGCGGCTCTTCATTTTCCTTCCCCCGCCCTCTGTCACTTCTCTCGTCATCGTGATTAAACGTACACCACAGCAGACACCTACCTGATACATATGTGTGACAGTTTAATAACAGAATATATTTTATACAGAGGGATGGGAAAATGGGGCTGCGGTTGCGGCTCTTCATTTTGTTCCATTCCCCTCTTCCCTCGTCTTCGTGATAGAACATCACAACAGACATCTATATGATACACGTGTGTGACAGCTTAAACATTATTTCTGTGCCTTTTGTTTGATTTGATGATGTATAACTTCACAAGCTGACATAGGTGGGACTGCCACTATTGAACTTGCAAATACGGAGTATTATTGGTATTATTTCTTAAGTGGAACCATGACGATGATGGTGCTGTATTTGTCTACTTTTTTTCTGTTTTCTTCTATTTTGTTTTGTTTAAAAGCTAAAAGGAAAAATGAAGGCCACAATCACAGAGTACAAATGCAACCTGAAAACTGTGTATCATCTACTCATATTATTATATATGTCATGTCTACAACTATAAAATGTTTAATTTGCATTGTATACCCTGTGAAATTATCTTTACAAAACTGATAAATGAACACAACTGAAGACATACTTTTTAACTCTGGTGGTGTACAAAATAATTCTTAAAAAAACTTGTTAGAGAAACATGATGATAATGATGATGATGAACAGATAGAAATAATTACTCACTCTCCTTATTATTTTGACGACCTTGAATCTATTTTGAACACTAATCGAAACAGCTTTACAATTTTAAGTACTAATATTAATTCAGCTCATGCTAAATTTGCAGAAATAGAATCATTTATACATGAGTTGCGTCAAAAAAATTTCGAATTCAGTGCAATTTGTTTGCAAGAGTGCTATATAAAAAAATGATACTGATCTCACTCTGTTGCAACTTGAAGGTTATACTTGTATTCCACAGGGTCAAACATGTTCAGCAAAAGGAGGTTTGATCATATACTTAAATGACAAATATAATTTTATACCATCAATCCTTGTAGAAACATCTGAAGTTTGGGAAGGTCAAATTATTGAGGTAACTGGTGGGGAACTAAGAAAACATATTGTTCTTGGTAATGTGTATAGACTACCGAGAGATATCCTGGATAATTACCCTACATTTAGTGATGAATTCTCACAGGTTTTATCACGATTGCAAGAAAAAAACTGTGAAGTCGCTATCTGTGGCGATTTTAATATTGATTTACTTAAGATACATGAACGAGACATATTTCAAGAAATTTTTGATACCATAATGTCACAAAGTTTTTTTCCCAAAATAACTTTTCCAACTAGATTTTCTAATACTAGAGGAACTTTAATAGACAACATATTTTGTAAAATTAGCGACGTTTCCCTTAAGTCAACATCAGGAATTATGGTAAAAAAATTCTCAGATCATCAACCATATTTTATCTGTTAAGATGTCCATGTCTCCAAAAATAAATCACCAAAACTAATTAAGATAGATAAACAATCATTGTCTCATATTACAAAATTCCATGAGGAGCTTAAAAATGCCAATATCGATAACACAATAAATAAAGACCCATATGCAAACCCCGATGAAACTTTTAACATTTTTCACAACATTATAAAAGAAGCAAAAGAAAAACACATTCCTTGTACATATGTAAAGTTCCGCAAACATAAACATAGGAAAGAAAAGTGGATAACAATGGGCATTCTACGGTCTATTAATTTCAGAGATAAACTGTATAAAAGATTGAAATGTACTCCTGATACTTCACCCTTACATCCTACCTTAAAGAGAAACTTATCGACTTACAATAACATTCTGAAAAAGACAATTACCAGGGCTAAAAAAGACTACTATGAATCATGTTTTAGACGATATGAAAATGATATTAAAAAGACATGGGCCACGATAAACGAAGTGCTTTCAAAAACAAAGAAAAAAAAAGAAATTTCCTGAGCATTTCTCCGATAATGGACAGCAAATCAAAGATAAGATAGTTATTGCCAATAAATTTAATAACTTTTTCACAAATATAGGCCTAAATTTAACAAATCAAATAAACTTGCCACATGCAGATAGTTACAAAAATTATTTGAACAAAACTTACTCTCATAATTTCCATTTTAAAAATACTGATGCTGAAAGCATCAGCACTATCATTGATAATTTAAGGACAAAGTCAAGTTATGGCGTGGATGGTATTTCCACGAAACTACTTAAAATTATAAAAGACTCTGTAACAAAACCTCTTGCTATAATTATAAACCAAACCCTAAGAACGGGAATTTTTCCAACCAAACTGAAAATAGCAAAGGTTACTCCCATTTATAAAAAGGATGATGAAAATCTCTTTACTAACTATCGACCCATATCAATATTACCAGCTTTCTCTAAAGTCTTTGAAAAAGTTATTTTCAACCAATTGTATGACTACTTCGACACCTATAAATTATTCTATAATAGTCAGTATGGATTCCGTAAAAATCATTCAACCGAGCTTGCTACTATCGAACTTGTAGATAAGGTAATACAGGAAATGGACACAGGAAACCTCCCAATATGTATTTTTCTAGATCTGTCAAAGGCATTTGACACACTTAACCACATAATTTTACTACATAAATTAAAATATTATGGCCTAAGCGGCACATCACGCACCCTCCTTGAAAATTACCTAACAAATCGACAACAGTATGTTCAATATGATGAAGTTGACTCAGAATTATTACACATTAAAACTGGAGTACCGCAGGGCTCGATACTGGGTCCTCTGTTATTTCTCATATATATAAACGATATTGCTTATGCTAGCAAAATATTTGAACTGATTATGTATGCTGATGACTCTACGCTATCTGCAAGCCTAAATATTTTCAGTAATAATACTAGCAGTCTAGAAATTGACGATAACATTAATTTGGAACTCAACAAAATATCTACCCGGTTAGATGCAAACAAACTATCACTTAATGTTGGAAAGACTAAATTTATGGTTTTCCACCAACCTCAAACGAAATTTCGAATTCCCAAGATAAAAATGAAAAACATTCAAATAGATCATGTAAATAGTTTTAACTTTCTAGGAATTGTAATAGATTCACATCTAAATTGGAGCTCTCATATTGAAAAAATAAGCAGTAAGATATCAAGATCTTTAGGGATTCTGAACAAACTAAAAAGAATATTACCAATTGACCCTAAATTGAAAATATACAATTCCATTATACTTTCTCATATAAATTATGGAATTTTAACGTGGGGTTTTAAATGCTCTAAGTTGAAAACGATACAAAAAAAAGCTGTAAGAATTATAACTTGTAGTAAATATAATGCGCACACGGACCCATTATTTAAAAGTATGGGTCTATTGAAGGTTGAAGATATTTTTATGATTGCTAAAATCAAATTCTACTTCAAATATTTAAATAAAGTAATTCCTACTAACTTACAAAATCTACCTCTGTTATTAAATACTGATATTCATCCCCGCAATACCAGACAATCTGGAAATCTATTTATGCATCGCTATGTTCACAGCTTTGCAAAACAATGTCTTAGGTTTGATTTACCGAAAACAATAAATGAACTGCCATCTAATATTCACGATAAATTTTACACTCACAGCCTCCAAGGATTAGTCAGATATACTAAAACTTTATATATTAATAATTACCAAGAATCTTGTGATATCCCAAACTGTTATATTTGTGCAAATTGAATATTTATGAACCAACTTTGTAAGCTGTACACATCAGATGTTTATACATTTATTTATGTACACTAAATTGTAATTATGACATGAAAAAAGGAATTTATCTAATACCGATGTAAATGTACTTTGCCATTCATTCTATTATTATTATAGTTACATTATAGGGTGGCCCTCATGATAGCGACATGACATTGTCTTAATGAGGGTCTCCCTGACCATCATACATTTGTGTTACATATGTTTGTTAAATGATTTGTATACTTGTTATTTGTATGAAGGTCAATAAAAGTATCCTGAGTCCTGAGTCCTGAGTCCTGAGTCCTTTTGACTGGCCGTTGGATGGACGGCGCCATCTTGAAATGAGCCCTTCCATCAGAAGCATAGGCTTCTGGGTAATAAAATAATTTCAAACTCAATACAGTTTCAAACGTTTCTCTGGCAACCTTTACTCGGTTTCCAATTTTATTCCTTTAGAGTATATATCCCATTGGAGTCGCAGTGATACTGGGCATTGTAGCGAAAATCAACTTGTGGTCAACTGCCGAAACAGCGCAGCACCCGTTGTGAAAGTGGCTTCAGCGGATGCATTGGCTAAAGCACTGTATGGTGGGTGGAAGTTGGCACTTGAAAAAGGACTCGCACGGTCACACATAAATAATAGTAATGCTGGCGCTCGCGTCTTAGGACATACCTGCTACATTTACCAGGCGATGCCCACTCTTACAGTTAACGGCAAGCAGTTGTGAAGAGCATGACTCCATGGTCACATTTATTGTGTTGCCAGTTTCGAATAACCGTATACCAGCAGAAAAGAACTGGGAAACCTGACTTCTCAACGGCAGTTTAGCACTCAATTATTTTTTTTTCTCTAATGAAACACGCATTCTTACAAAACATTAATCACTAAATCAAACGAGTCACCTGTTTGTGTCAATGTTGGGTAGTTGTTTTCATTGCACGCACAATTTTAGGTTAACATATTCAAGTAAGTAAAATATATTTTGCTAGAATTATGTTTAGCGACCCTTAGGTGCATGTGGTGGGTAACCATATTTGTTTTGGGGAAAAATTTTTGAATCCAAATACTGAAACTTGTATTCGGCTTCTGCCTTTTTAATGTATTTGTTCTTGAATAATCCATGGATAATTTTATTAGTATAACCGTATGGTGATCTTTTTTACAAACTATTTTTTTTTCATGTGTGTTTGGGCATCAGAAATCTTTTCCTTTCTCCAATGGTACAGACCAGAAGATCTCCAAGACAGCAGTTCCTCTCACAATGGTACCTGTTGTGTAGAAGCTCGTGTAACTGTCTTGACAGAAAGCCGTATAGCCTTCCTGTAAACTCTGGGTTTGGAACTGGCTGTCACTACCACTTTATCGGGATTGTTCTCTTCCATAAGTAATTATACATGTGCATATTTACCGCACAAGCATTGCATTGCATGAAAAATCTCATGTGATAAAATTCTTTATCTCCTTTCACTAATTTATGTGCATATTTCCATGGGCGAATATTTACAATATCACTAATCACATTTAAATTAGACAGTGTACTCCAAAGAGTCCAAAATGTATGTGCAAAGGTCCATATGGTCAAAAAAGCCATGTATAGTTTTAACACGACAGAATGCAAAAAGTTATGTTTAAAATTATAAGCCTATGTCAGTAATTTGGCTTGAAAAGGTGCATCATTCATGTGCATATAGGACTGTACAATTCATGAAAAGGGACCAAAAGTTGCAGCACATCAGAGACTTTGCAGGCCTAGGTTCCTAATTTGTTGAAAGTGTCAATAAAATTCAGCATTTAAAAAGGCACCAGTTGCAACCACCATCTTAACAATGATCATCATCCATTTATAAGTCCACAAAGTGACACTAACACCAACATGAATCCATCAGAAAGGCCTAGGCCTAAAATGACCATCAACAAGAATCCAAACAACATGATTATATAATTCGATGTGTTTTAGAC
This sequence comes from Hermodice carunculata, assembly GCA_964020975.1. Classification (NCBI taxonomy): domain Eukaryota; kingdom Metazoa; phylum Annelida; class Polychaeta; order Eunicida; family Amphinomidae; genus Hermodice; species Hermodice carunculata. Next base: position 46,582,055 of record OZ026621.1, on the reverse strand, counting down.
ATGTAGTTAAAGGCATGATGTTGTTTTAAAGGAGATAAACTAGGATTATTTCAAAATGTGGTGGTGAAAAGTCAATACGTTGTCAGAGTTGGCCAGTACACTGGCTCAAACGTTAAACATCAGCCAGAAACCAGTGACATCAGGACTCAAAACATAAAACTCGTAGTCAAAAATTGCATTACAGTAGCCAAAATTTGTAAGCATAGCAGTCACATTTCAAGTGTCGTTTCCAGAAGTATTTTTGAAAGGAAATTTAAATGTTCAAGAAAACATAGAATCCCACAAGTCATCTAATAAGATATTTATTAAGGTAATAATTTAGAATTAAAAATATGTAGTATGCCATTGTAAGTCATCTGCGAGTTAGCCAAGCATAATATACATCTAACTCATGGTTCTATAAAGTTCAAAAGGTCAAATTTAAAACAGTCCTAATTATTGTAAAATTCTACTACATTTATCCGAGAAAGAATTAAGTTTTATGAAAAGAGAGAGAGAGAGAGAGAGAGAGAGAGAGAGAGAGAGAGAGAGAGAGAGAGAGAGAGAGAGAGAGAGAGAGACCATGTTGAAATTCCTAAAGGTAACTGTAAGTAGAGCTGGTTTCCATGTAACTGTTTTAAGTGTCTTCATAGATATTCAGACATAGTTGAACTTGTCAGTCAGCTGATTTAGATGCTAATTATTTATGCAAGAGAGAGAGCGAGAGAGAGAGAGAGAGAGAGAGAGAGAGAGAGAGAGAGAGAGAGAGAGAGAGAGAGAGAGAGAGAGAGAGAGAGAGATATGCATAAATTTACCCATTTATTGAAAGTAACCATGCATCAACTGCACATTAAACACTTTGAGCCAACCTAAACTGACCTTAACAATAACAAACTATATTCATCAGACAATTTAAAAAAAAAACAAAAAACACATCACTCCCACTACACGTGAAACACTCACTGCACTGTAGTATGTACAGAAAATGCCTGAATGTTCAAATTGTTACCAAATATATATAAAAGTTCCATGAAAAGAGGAGCGGACAACAGTTTCCAATGATAGTGATAAGACCAAACCGAATACCAGTTTAACCTTGTCAGATCCAGTATCATTTACGAAATAGTAAGACATGCTAGTGTTCATCGTCGGAAGGATCCATGACCACGGTAATGGAATTTAAATGCATGAGAGTATCTTCTACCTGACTTGGAACAGGTTACCAATATATTGGCAGTGGGTTAAACCAGTTTAGGGGATCCCAAAAATGGAAAACACTTGCATTCATTTAAAGTAGGCCTAAAACAAATTTAGCCCTTAATGTTAATGTACAGTTATGAAAGGTAATTACCTGACCATAGTTCACAGACATCATCCAAACAGTGACAGGACAATTAAGAATTTTAAGTCAGACGACTTTATTTATATTAGAATTGCGTAACATATAAATATTTGAGTTTAAACACCAAAACAAGGTCTCCACGTGAACACAGGACAACTAAACTAACATTGACGTATTTGACGACCTGCTTGGCCATATTTAAGTGAGCTTTTTCAGGCTTTGTCATAAGATGAGACAATTTTCTCAGATTATAACATAGAACTGACATGTGTCCTGTGGTCATAAAAATGACATTTCCGACTATTTCTCGGCATAATGTAGTGTCACTTAATTTCGTCGAATCCTCAGCTTCGATCTTATTGGTACTTAAGTTATATGTTGCAGCCTTTGGCTTACAATCAAACATATTAAACGTTAAGAAATTTAGCAAGGTAATTTGTTTGGTTCATTTCAACAATTTTACCCTTCCATTTGAACTCCATTCCCAGAAACAATGACAATTCATCCAACTCTTTCATTTTGAACGTGCTCTTCAATGAGCTTTTCACACTGTTCAATACAATTGCAGGACTCGGTCCTACAATATAATCTACCCAAACAATGGAGCTGACCTTTTAACCACAAATATTTAATGGTTCTTCTGACTTTCTAATAAACCTTGGTTTATGGTACCCATGATGCATTTGACGATCTGCTCGGCCATGTTTAGGTGAGCCTATGTAGGCTTTGTCATATATTGAGCTAATTTTGTCAGATAATAACATATATCTGACCTGGTTCCTATCATCACAAAAATGCCACTTCCCACTATTTCTCAGCATAATGTAGTGTCACTCAATTTCGTCGAATGCTCAGCTTTGATCTTATTGGAACTTAAATTATATGCTGTAGCCTCTGGCTTACAATCAAATATATTAAACCTTAAGATATTATAGAGGATGCTGACCTTTTATTCTCCTTGACTCTTGGGGTATACACATGGGTCTGCTCCACACTGTTCAAACTTTTCTTGCAATGGATAAACATGCAACCTTTTGTTCCAATTTCTATCACTTTGTTTTAAGCAATATAGTGACCTTTTAAATTTGAAAACGAATTCTTGATTATTTTTAACAGTTTTTGCACGGCCGCCTGGTTGTTCTATGTATATATCAGTATCTAGTGGTGCATTTGTATATGTTGTATTCACATCCATTTGGTGCTAGTTGTACTAATATTCTAATGGTAGTAACACATGCTGTTGGGGGCAAATTTTTCATTGTAATCAATGCATCGAACTTGTGAATACCATTTATCTACACACCTTGCACTGCATTTCTCTTCAAAATCTTGATCTACTTTCCAAACACCCACTTTCCACCCACCAGTAACCTATTTTCTTTGATACAAGCACAAATGTATCATTGTGTAATACTAACGCGAATTAATTATCCATTGCAGTTTTGCCAATCATCAGACCTTTCACAATTTTATGGGTTTTTTTTTATAAGTATCATGTGCATTTAAAACATTGAAATTAGACAGTGTCATTACCATATCCAAACCGTAGTCCTAACAAAACAAATCCAAGTCAATTCCGACCAAAGGCAATGTTCCTTGGTATGTATAGCTGAAACATATAAATTTATAGTTCGTATCTACCCAAAAGAGACCAAAACGTAAGTGCAAAGGTCCATAGGGGGAAAAAAACTTTATCTAGTTTTCACATGACAGAATGCAAAAAGTTTTGTTTGAAATTATAGGCCTATTTCAGTAAATTGGCTTGAACAGTTGCATCATTCATGCATATACAGGACCATACAATTTATGAAAAGGGACCAAAATTTGCAGCACATCGGAGAATTTGTAAGTGGAGGCTCTTAACTTGTTGAAAATGTCAATAAAATTCAGTATTTAGAAAGGTACTACTTGCAACCACCATCTAAACAATGATCATCATCCATATAAGTCCACAAAGCGACACCAAATCCAACATATCAGAAAAGCCCTCTAGGCCTAAAATGACCATCAATAAGAATCTAAACATGATTATATAATTTGATGTGTTTTAGGCATGTAGTTAAAGACATGATGTTGTTTTAAAGGAGATAAACTAAGTGTATTTCAAAAAGAAAAGTGTTTGAATTTCCAAATATAGTAAGTACATTGGTTCAAATGTTAAACATCAGCCAGAAGCAAGTGACATTAGGCCTCAAATCATTAAAACGTAGTCAAAATGCATTACAATAGTCAAAATTTGTAAGGATAGCAGTCACATTTCAAGTTGGTTTCCAGAAGTATTTTTGAAAGGACATTTAAATGTTCAAGAAAGCATATAATCCCACAAATCATCTAATAAGTCAATTATTAGGGTAATAATTTAGAATTCCAAAAAATGTAGTATGCCATTGTAAGTCATCTGTAAGTCAGCCAAGCATAATGTACATCTAACTCGTGGTTCTATAAAGTTCAAAAGGTCAAATTGTAAAACACCTAATTATTGTAAAATTCTACTACCTTTATCAGAGAAAGAATTTGGTTTTATGGAGAGAGAGAGAGAGAGAGAGAGAGAGAGAGAGAGAGAGAGAGAGAGAGAGAGAGAGAGAGAGAGAGATATCATTTGAAATTCCTAAAGGTAACTGTAAGTATAACGGTTTTCCTGTAACAGTTTTAAAGTTTTTCATTTATAATGAGACGTAGTCCAACTTGTCAGTCAGATGATTTAGATGCTAATTATTTATGCAAGAGAGAGACAGAGAAAGAGTACATTAAACACTTTGAGCCTACCTGACATGACTTTCACAATAACAAATTATATTCATCAGACAATTATAAAAAACAACATCAGTTTCACTACACTTGGAACACTTACTGCACTGTAACATGTGCAGAAAATGCCTGAATGTTCAAATTGTTACCAAATATATAAGGGTTCCATGAAAAGAGAAGTGGATAACAGTTTTCAATGATAGTGATGAGACCAAACCGAATACCAGTTTAACCTTGTCAGATCCAGGATCATTTACGAAATAGTAAGACATGCTAGTGTTCGTCGTCAGAAGAATCCATGACCAACAGTAATGAAATTTAAATGGATGAGAGTATCTTCTACCTGACTTGGAACAAGTTACCAACATATTGGCAGTGGGTTAAACCAGTTATACGGGATCCCAATCTTCCCATTTTGGAAAACACCCACATTCATTTAAAGTAAGCCTAAAACAAATTTAGCCCTTAATTTTAATGTACAGTTATAAAAGGTAATTACATGACCATAGCTCACCGACATCATCCAAACAATGACAGGACAAATAAGAATTTTAAGTCAGACTACTATATTTACATCATAATTAAGTAACATGTCAAAATTTGAATTTAAACATCAAAACAAGGTCTCCGCGGAAACACAAGACAACTAAATTTGATACTAACATTATAGTTATTATGAAACATGGTTAAGTTCTTCCGTGTTTCTTTCTTACTTGAAAATACAGCACAGTGGGCCTAAAATTCGTTACAAAAATATGACATATCAGCTGAGTAAGTGTTCCTTAAATTTTGTCAATATATCCAACAGGATGAGAAAATAGAAGGCCTGTATTGTTCAACATGATGCCTGACAAGTTAGATGTTTCTTATTTCATTTTATATTTGTTGTAATTATAATAAACTTTATGCTCCAGCATTGAAAGTTTGATCAAACTCAAGGTAAAACAATCTCAGCCCCAACATTACAGTAGCAAAACATATTTCTATGTATTTTTACTGACACTTAGAAAATACCTTATTAATATGTTCATGGAAATCAACATGGTATTTCTATATAACGTATTTTTTTTTTCTTTTAAGTTAAGAAAAACCTTTTTAAAACTTATTTTAGGCCCTGTTTAATAAGTCTTCCAAAAAGCGATTTATGTCTATTATGTTGTTTTTGATGATTTTCTCTCCCTTGATGTGAAAAAAAAACACCCTTGCTTGCGAATTCGTTTCTCTTCTTCCTTAACTTCTTTCTAAGCAAAAGATCCTTCTCCTTCTCTAATTTTGTCTGGTCGGGGATGATGAAAATAGCCTTGGGATTATACTTATTTGTTTTCACTTTTCCGACCTTTGTAGCGTTTTTAGTAATTAAGCTTTCTCAACAAAGGCTATCCACTTTTAGTTCCTATGGGCCTTGGTGGAAGTCTGCTTGTATTCTTGTGGACATTTCGATTGTATGAATTTAGTTGTGTTATGTTTTGTGGGGTACCGTTTTATACTTCTTGCGCATTGGGATTCTATGAAGTACTGTCTGGGATGATTGCCCGGGTGGTGTCTGCTGTCAAGTGTTTTTCCTTTTTGGAGGACCTGATCTGGTGACCTTAGTAAACTTCACCTCCGGGCCGCCTATGCCCTCAAGCAACTGCTTAACTCCCTCTATATCAACGACTCCTTAGTTTTCCTTAAATCCTCTGATATTTTTTTTTCTTTTATACTGCCTTATGTTGTAATCATATGTATATTACTGTTGACTTAAGATATGTCACCAGCATTCTCCTTCAGTTTTTGTCCAATGTCATTGACCTTTGATGAAAGCGAGTCAATTGCAGTTTTATCTGCCTGAGGCGGAATACTTTCAACAGACGAACCCGAAACAAGTTTTTATGGAGGTCACAGGTCATCTCAGGCAATTGGTAGAGAAGGATCCCCCCGTCTCTTTTTCTCTTGAATTTCTGTACTTTTTTTTTTTTTTTTTTTTGTCATGCCAATCTCAGTCCTCCCGAGTTTCTTCCATGGTTAGGTTATCATCATACACAGCGTGCAAAGAATTGCGAACAATGTCTGCCAACTGGTCCATTGCCACTTGACAGTCTTATCAGCACATAACCAAAGAACGATCAAAGTCACTCACTAATACCATGTGAAACTCCTTTGGCTGATCCGGTAAATTCTGCATGCGTCAATACGTGTACCCCGTATCACTCCATTATTAATCTAATTGTGTTCCGTAAAAGCACACTTTAGAAAGGTTTTTCTTCCACCAGATTAAAGGTTTGATTTAACTACCGGGAACCTCCTTGATTGTCGTTGCTATTGAAATCAATAGACCTTCACTTACATTTGTGTAAATTTATTTCTGAAAAACTTTTCCTACAACTAATCTGGGCAAAAGAAATGTTTCTGAGGTCGCTAAACTCGTTAAATGAATTAAGATGCATATATTTTGTATCAATGGGGTATTCTGGAGAGAACATAACATTTTGACAGCTTGACGTTCCCTTTCGTATGGCTATTCTACATATTGTTTCTTTGAATTACATGTAGATCATAATTGGACAAGTAACTCTGTTAAATTTTTGTCGATGTTTTGTGATATACGGTTTTGACCTTACAGGCACTGAAACCATTTTTGCTTTTGTATTTTAGTCGAGCCAAAACTTACATTTAACAGAAACGACACTCATGTTCTTAAACTAAAAGTACTCCATATTACGAATGAATATTTTGTGCCCCCCCCCCCCTTCCGTTTTAATCATTCCAATACTTCCATGCGAGATGCGCGCACATGCAACATCTATACATTATGATGCGTCTGTGTGCAGCAGGCACATGAAAGAATTGATTAAAACTTAGGCACAGTTTAGCAAGTATACTGCATAGGTAGCACCTTTTGTTCAGCAATGTTGTGTTTTTCCGCTTGCGGTGTGTGGATGCATGATGTATGAGTCCTTAAAAGGGCCTAATACAACTGGAAATCGTTTTCTCAGCAAAACTTTGCAATGAGTGTGTAAATGTGCAGTCATTCGCTCTCTATCGCTGAGGTAGCCTTGTTCATGTTTTGTTTTTGTTTTAAATATTTGTATGTATGTATGTATGTGTGTGTGTGTGCGTGCGTGCGTGCGTGCGTGTGTGTCTGTCTGTCTGTCTGTCTGTCTGTCTGTCTATCTATCTATCTATCTATCTATCTATCTATCGATCTATCTATCTATCAACCTACTTAATATACCATTTCGAGGTCATGGACTGGAGAACCCAGCTGAGGGACACTCTGTTAATTTATTATTCTAAAAATAACACTATTGTTCATAAACTATCTCAATTTATGCGAATAAATACTCCAGTCAGGGAGAACAGGTGCTGGTTCTCGGAAATTTTTTCCCAAATGCGCCAAAATTTTCTCACCGCTTGAAGTAAAACTAGATTCAGTAGTGACAGGTTAATAAGGTGGCGATGCAAGGTCTTTTTGTGTATCAGTAACTTCTTTTTGCATCAACGTTACGAAAACAAATGTGAAAGGGCTGGAACTATAATGCATTAAAATAATTGTAATGACGTTGTAAGAATACTTCTTTAAAACTTTTGTCTGATGCTAAAATTTTAGATTAAGCATCATATGTGTAATCCGCAATTTTAATAAAAATTATTCTTTAAAGAAATATGTTTCTACTTGAATAATTCTAGTCATATCATCCCAAATTTTAAAATAATTCAGTTCAATAAGCTGTTTATGTTGTACATTTTAGGAAATTGCAATAGTGCCAGGTGATCATTAAGCATAATTTCACTAGGTTTGTGACTGTTGGACCAAATACACAAAAGACCGAAGACCTGGAAGTGCAAATAAAAACTTGACCTTAATTTCATTCGAAATGATACTGCATAATAGTTTGAATCGTTATATGTATATAATTTAGCACAGTATTAAAATCACTTGCTACAATCTTGAAAAATGAGTTTTTTTTGCGAAAAATGAAATGCTTAGACTTGCTCAAAAATGTTTCCTAATATATGTAAAAACTCAAACTAAAAATTTATAACACTTTCAGCATAGAAAGGTTTTGTTTTGAATTGCTTCCTTTTCTAAATTTCATGTAAAATAACGCTTTCTCTTTAGTGTCCGATCATATCCATCATCTGAATTAGATCCAGAATTAGAAAACGGAAGGGAATAATCCCCTATAGTGGAGACCATATCGGCATGTATTTGTGTTCGAGTTAGCACTTTCAGTAGCAGGTACTTGACAACTGCCCTATTGCCAATTTTGTCCATTTCTGGTTATTTTTATGGGTAGATTCACGAGATGGTCTCGTACAAAAACACTAATCACACTACAGTTGCAGTTGGTTTAAACATATTTTATTCAAAAAGAATACAATTGGGGAGAAGGGCCAGGCCCTATATTAACCCCTCTTGCAAAGAAAATACAATAACACAGGACAGACGGAACAAGACAAAGCTTTCAGCAGTGCTCCACCAAGACGACAGCGGTGTTGGAGCACTGCATCAAGTAGAACGAATTTAAGAAGGACACCACAGTTGTACTGGACAGATAGTGGGGCTTTATGTACATTTACTAATATGCAGTGATCAATAATATACTATGGTAATTAATTTTATTATAACGCAAAAACCGAGGATAAATTCATGTGATTTAGTTGATTATGTAACGGCACTGAGCTGAAAACGTTTGGTATTGATAATGAATTTTTGAACGGCCAGAAATATTGTTTTGTTACTTTCAAAAGTGCAATTAGGAGCGCCAAATAGAACAGTCTCTAGGCTGAAGGATGCGTACTCAGTTACTGAATTATGCAAATGATCCCTTTGAATTGTATAGGTAGGACAGACGAAAAAATAGTGCCATACATCTTCAACCCCTTGTTGGCAACGACATTCAGGAGAATCAACTACACCAATATTATAAAGATGACCATTCAACTGACTGCGAGCCATTCTTAATCTCGAATGAAGAATAGAAACGTATCTTTTTCCAACATAATATAGATTCTTATGCTTAACTGGGAAACAGTTGCAGTTCCCATATGATTCATGAAAGGGGCAAAAAAGTCCCATTTTATTATACATTACTTTCCAGCATGTGTAATAAGGCATAAATATCTGAATTTATCTCCCTTGTATTTCGAAATTTCAAAAAGTTATTTAATGAGGCAATATATGCTGAAAATATGTGAACGCCTCCATAGCCTGAAGCCAGCCAATGCAACTTCCCAATCAGAATGCTGTATTCAACCGACCAATCACCAATTGTGTTATAAAATTATTCCAATGACAACATGACAAAAAACTTCAGGGGGAGTCAGACAATCATACATGTAGCTATTACACTCATTGCAATGATTCCCATTCCTTTTGACCAGGCTATACGATTTCAAAACTGTGGTAAATGTTTTTCTCACGTTCCAAAAGATGTCATGCTGACAATGGCCAGTTCATTGTTCTTGCTGATGACCGGTCAAGTGCAGTGAGGCAGGAAGTGTGATGAGGGACCTGTTCTGAATAGCAAGTCCCAGGTGTGAGTCTGCAAATCACCCAGGCCAAAGACAAAAAACCAAAACAAAACAAAAAAAAAAAACAAAAACAAAAACAAAAAAACAAAAAACAAAAAAAACAAACAAAACAAAAAAACCAACAAAAAACCAAAAACCAAAAAAAAAAAAAAAAAAAAAAAAAAAGATGTCCCAGAAATAAATAGGTATATATATTTACTTTAATATGGAGTATGGTAACCAGAACCATGCATTTTTACAAAGACAGTTCCATTGGGTAACAAACCATGAAGAAAGCTTTGTATGGCAAATGTAAAAAATAACATACAGCTTTGATGAGAAAAAAGCATATATTCTGTCACATACAATTGACATTCCCATCATCCTCTCACAAGCCACCGCTTTGTTCTTCCATTGGATTCCACTGAGCGTGATCAGGCAGATTTCAGAGTATATCCTAACATTAAAATGGAAATTTTTCGGGCCTGCTTTTACATTTGATTTGATCATTTCACACATGTATGTCACTAACTTACAACCTCCCAAAAATGTAATATATAATAAGACTTTAGTGTTCCTTTGAATGCTTGTACTTGTTGGTAGCAAAAGTTTGCTTCAATCCGATTGAGATAGTCCACCTACGTTTAGAACTTTTCAGCCAGTCCTCGTAGGATGCGTGCTTACGGCACCAGAAAAAAAAAAGGCATTGAAGAATAAACCACTGGCATGAACAACATACAGCAGCACATTTTAAACGCCAACCTTCATGCTCAGGCGTTTTGCCTTGTCACACGACAACTGCGTCATCATAGCAGATGAAACAAATGAACAATGTTGACAAAAATAGATTTCACGTTTACAGGAAACAAGCGACGAATAGACAGGTCAAATTGTCGTATTTTGCGATTCGGGTGGTCTGTCAGTCGTTTATTGTATAGCTGGAACGTCGATGCTTTGATGTTCACAGCAGATCGTTGCGCCCCTTGGCTGAATAAGTATGGGGGTATAAGCTCAGCCAGTGAAGGGGCGTGGCAAAGATCTGCTCTTGGTGCTCTTAGAATATCCATCGAGGAATAAAGTAGATAATTCCTCCATGGAATATCAAAGTGTCGGCGGTCCAAGGCAGTTTGAATGAAAGAACACACCTGCCAACTGGGTACTTGATATTTTTAAAATATCATGCACACTTGTCGTATTACCACGTACCAACAAACAAACAGAAAAAAATAAAACGTGCGAAGGAAGCTTTGTCAGGTTAAGATCGCCCACATCCTCCCCATGTCAACCTCCAGTAAATCCAGTGCTTGACAGAGTATGTTAAAAAATAATTCATTTCAGCCATGTCTGCCGCCTAAAAAAGTTGCATATCATCAATTTCTGCTTGCCATAAGTCCAATTTTACCTGCCGAGTGACTTGAACCAGCTTGTTCTTGTCACTGACAGCCACACCCGGGGAGCGCAAACTCTTTCGAAACTTCAAAGAGACTTTCTTCGCAAACCATGTACTGCGGCAAGATGCCTTTATTTCTTGCGCTTGTCGCAGCATATATAGCGCATAAAGTTTTAGTTTCTTGACCAACAGGATTACTGATTTTGATTTGCACCAATCAAATATCTTTTCCAAACATGACGAAATCTATTTTTGTGACTAATTACACGAATTTCCATTTTGAAGTTGTGTTTGACGGTCAATCATTTCAATAAATAATGTACTCTATATGGAGGATCACTCGCGTGAATCGAGATTTATATTATTGCAAGGGGCGTTCCCAGTGCTGTCAAAGCATCTCGCGACTTGAGCTCTCGTCTTTGACAGCTCTGGGCACGCCCCTTGCAAAAATTTATCGCGACCGATTTGCTCTCATATAATAAATAAAACTTAATTGCTATATATGAACTACCTACAAATCATTTCATCGGAACTTCGTGGATGCTTGCAGTCTGTGCACTGAAAAGGTATTTTATTTACATGACTTGCTTGCAGCATACATATATAGATACATTTGGTCACAGAAATGTCATAAAACAAATGTTCTGCATGGTCTCATCTGCGGATATAAATCTCCCCTGACTGAAAAGACTTTCATGCTGATCCGAGGTCAATATACAGAATCAAGAAAGGCAAATAATGCTCGGTAGTTACGGATCGATCACTAGCACTAATGACCTTATGCATTCATCTTTTAATTTGCTTGTGCAGCTACAAGCAGGAAACAACAGTGTTTCACCTACTTACAGTAGTAACAATGCCGCAGCTGAAAATCTTCGTGCATTGACGCTGCAATGTTGGGGACAGGCTGGATATTAATTTTCCAATAACAACTATTAAGTAAGCTTCAGAAACTGTACAGTCCGTCATGTTCATGAAGTAGACCTACATTCAGTTTATGACAGAGCGGTCAGAATATGCAACAGGGTGATAAATTTTGCAAGAACAAGTTCCATAATTTCCTGCCCCAACACACCATAAAATCATATAATGATGCAACACATGCAACTTGACCTGCCACTGCATAATCTTCATATGAAGGAATCTTGTTTGCAAAACCCCTAACTTGAGACAAGACCTCAACTTGGCTTCAAAGGTCAACAGTGATTATTCGAACCTTTTAGTCTTCTTGATAGAATCTTGGACTTCATTACTATGTACAGATACGAAAATGAACAGACCCAAATAACTATTTGAACCTTTACACCAATTCTGAAAAGAGGCTAAATTTATAAGCGCACTTTTTAGTCTAGGTCTGCTTGATTTGTGATTCAGCTGAGTTTAAGATGAGACCGCCATGAACATAGACCTTATCAAAATCAATCCACCACTAATATAACTGAAGTTGGAGAACTGGTCCACAGATAACCACAGCTGAAGGTGTATTCATCAAATTTGGGACCGAGTCAACAGCTTCCCTGGGCGCCCTTTTGGTGCAATGCACCAGTAGCACGCCGAAGAAAGCTGTTGACCTGGACTATTATATTTTATGTGGCTACAGGCATGCTGGTACTTGAATCAAAGGTCTTTTTACAAGGAACATGAATCTAGCACCTTTAATATTCAGAGCAGCTCCTTTTAAATGGTTCGACTTTGGTTGTAGCTAGCACTGAAATATTTAAAAAGATTTGAACACACGTGCGATCCATGATTATACAGGACATTTTTTTTCGGATAGAATGGCTATAAGCTGCAACCCAGGGATAATTTTTTTCAGTACAGACTTCAAATGTATCCACTCCGAAAACACTAGAAATTAATTCGTAATGACATATCACGCCATATATGATTTCCCACGACACAATACCCAGATCTAATGTTTTCCTAATTTGAAAGAAGTGCCAATCTATAAAGGTCAAAGGTGGTTTCAATCAATCCTCTCCATTGTGAGATAAAAACATCATTACACAGACACAACAAATTCGATTGACCTATGTAACAATTTTTATCCAACGTTTCTTTTTCGTTGATTTATACATTTTTGTTCAAGAAGCATTAATCCCTTTTCATAAATTCTGATTTGCACGTGACCCTTCAGGATCAAGCCCCTGGTAACTTCAGCTATCAGAATTTATAGCGACAGGCAAAAAATGAATTTGTCTACATGTACCCATTTGTTTTGCATTAACTTGCAATAAACTTTGTTTTTAACTTTTACTAATTTACATGTGGCCTAGACGGGTCAAGGTAGGTTCATGACACAGACACGTGGAAATATATTTTTCTCATAACGCCATTTTTATTTTTTTAATCTATCTATCTATCTATCTATCTATCTATCTATCTATCTATCTATCTATCTATCTATCTATCTATCTATCTATCTATCTATCTGTCTGTCTGTCTGTCTGTCTGTCTGTCTGTCTGTCTGTCTGTCTGTCTGTCTGTCTGTCTGTCTGTCTGTCTATCTATCTATCTATCTATCTATCTATCTATCTATCTTTGTATTTTATTGTAGCAATGGTCCAACAAAATGTTTCTGTGCTTAAACAACACCGATAAAGAGCGTGAAATTGCTCAGCTGTACGTTTATTTTCGCTGAACACCATCCTCCATTTTTGGCCTATATGCAAAACAAAAAAAAAAACAAAAAAGGCGGCCGATACGGACTTTGACATTAATTTTTTGTCAGAAGTTAATTGGATATTGTGTATTTCGTTTTAGTTTGACTCAATATATATATATATATATATATATATACAGTGAAACCTCATTATAACGACACTCAGATATCCGACATATTCAATATAATGACACAAATTTTCCTGGGAAAAGATTTATTTTCTTTGTTATTTGACTCATTTATCTGACACATTCAGTTATCCGACACATTTAGTAGGGAACAGATGGTGTCATTATAACGAGTTTTCACTGTATATATATATATATATATATATATATATATATATATATATATATATATATATATATATATATATATATATATATATATATATATATATAGTTAGTTAGTTAGTTTTATTTTTCAGTATCCCAGGCCTCCCTCCCATAGTACAATAATTGAGAAGTTACAGAAATATACAGATTTACTCTGGGGGTGACAAAAAATTATCCCTTTTCTTAAATGCTTTATAAATAATTTCAGCAAGATAACATTGTTCCCGTGCATTGGTTGATCTCATAAGTCTCATAAAACTATCTTGACATTTATATTTAGTTATATATTCTGGTAATAAAGAGTTCATAGGTTGTTCATATAATTTACATTCAGTTACAAAATGAGACTCATGTTCTATACAAGATTTATCTTGATTAATTAAACACCATATACAAAGTCTGTCTTGGACATCTGGTGGTGGAACGGTCAAGGACTGGTCTCATGGCCTCTCATTTGTGAAGATTTTTTGTGTTGAAGTTTGACTGAAGGAGAGCTAAATTTTGTTGTACAGCAGTGTGAAAGTGTGGAGACCAGTGGTTATATATGTGACAACATATAATATTAAAATGTTTATTTTGTGTTTTTTTCTGATGATGCAGCGGGGGGGGGGGGTTTGTTTTTTGTTTTTGTTTGACTTTTTAGCCGGAGATACTTAGCTCTGTGTTGTGAACTTATAGGTGATTTGCCTGTAAGGTTGTAGGGGAAACCAGATCTACTAAAACTAATTCATTGTATTCGTGACGTATATAATTTTATTTTCTTCCATTATACCGTTTTTACTATCACTGTTACATGTATTCTTGGCTGTAATTTAGAATCAAAGTCACTCAAGCCAGGGACCTGTTAGCTCCAGGGAACTAACCCCCGCGGACTGTTGGCTAACAGTCCGCGGGGGTTAGTTCCCTGGAGCTAGGGACCTTTTATTCAGACGTCCCATGTCAAACCAGGGACCTGATCTACCGCTTTTTGGCAGTGAAATTATTTTGGGTTTTCACACAATAGATGGCGCCACAATGCCACTAGGTCCGAGCTGTGTTGAAGTTGTTCAGAAAGCTGCAAACGTGCAGAACTCATGTGCTGCCACTTTACCCGGCTGTCAAACTGTTAAGCACCGCCCAGCAGTGTACCAGGCTACCCACGGAACACCACTGAAATGGCATCAGTCACTCTCTATCCACCTCTGGGAGCGCCTTTACAGTATGACCCGAAATTTAAAGGTAAATGTAATGACTAATGACTTGTCTTGTTGGGGCCATAACGTAAACAAAACCTGTGAGCGATAATTGGGTTTTATGCCGACCCGAGGACACGCTGTAATGCACATGCCTTAAGTTTAGGACACTGCTAAGGCATTACACAACCAAATCAACCTGCAAAAAATGTAAATAAACCAGATTACCAGTCTCTACCTTCTTAATAATGTTTGAATCCAAACTCCAGTCTCCACTGAACAATTTGAATGTACACAGTAAATCATTTCATCAGTCTCCTCTCCCATACAAACACACTCCAGCTACGTAAACAGATATAAAAAAATTCGGAGGTTGCGTATTTCTTCCAGCTAACGTTGCCATTACTGTTGTCAAGACAAGGGAACTGGACATACGTAGTAGGTCTCAAACACACCCGATGTAGACAGGCAGAAAGTGCCAATCCACATATTGGCAGGCGACTCGTAGTGCATGCGGTGTTGTGTTTTCGCACCGGGGGAGAGGCAATTAAGATAAGCGCCCAGATTTTATCAGCGGCGGTCACGGAGCTTTTTCCATTGATGAGTGTTGGCTGTACCTCCATCTATAGTAGCTCCATGGTAGTACCTCCTATGCCAGGAACATCAAACCTTTGGTAGCCACACACCTATTCACATTGATAATGTCCTGGAAGTAGTGGCACGCTCTCTGAGCTGAAGTGCAGATAAATGGTCCCCCCATTTCCATCCAATGTGCTCTTATTTTCCAATAAATCATCAGAGCTTTGCTTAACACACCGATAAGTAATTTTTCGCCTCAAATTTAAAGACTGCTGTGTGGATGACAGTACCATCTGTAATATTTTAGAATATTAATCAATAAAATGGGTCATCTTCACAATCCGAGGGGTTATCAGTGACTTGTAAGATAAGATAAGCTTTATTTTCCACCAGTTTATATAAAATAGATGACATGAACAGTCTAAGGCTCTTGGCTGACACTAGTGTATAAGGTATAAAAGAGCATGCACAAGAATGCATTAATAAAAGTTGAAAGGAAATTAAATTACAGTAACTTAGACAGTAAATGAAACTAACATATACGTTACAGTAAAAGATAATGTAAGTAAATTATATAAAATTACTGAAACTTTGAGCCTTCCTCATGGTTTCATACATGTGACAAATGACACCTAAATATGAGAATAATGATGGTCTTGTGATGATGGTATAGACCTGACACCAGCATTATTATAAATGTATCTTAATTACTGGTACATGGGAATAGTATGTCACCCCTGAGAGACAACTATGATGCCCTTGGAGCCTCCATGACTATCTCCCCAGCATGTGAAAGCAACTGAGACTGCCATGAAAGCTCCGCCCATAGCCCCACAATTGCCCTGAGAGGCAACACACCCCCACACTGACATTTAAAATAGATAATTACCAGGGATTACTTTCTTATGAAGAGCAAAAGGCACATTTACAGTCAGGACCATCCCATTTGTTTAGAACATTGTTTAAGTCTTTAGTATTCATATCATCTTTGAACTTTTTTGCAAGATTATTCCATATTTTTTTCTTCATAAAATCTCAAACTTGTATATCCTCGATAACTTCAATGCATGCCTGTAAGGTCAATGCTAAAGATGAACATACAGTAAAACCTCTATACAGTGAGCACCCTTGGGACCGGAGAAAAGTGCCAATTGTAGGGAGGTGCCCACTACAGAGAGGGTTGACCCCCGTGGGTAGATAGACAATGTTAACCACAGCTCCTTTTCATATGCCATACTGTGCAACAATTTGTCTCTGCAGGGACGTGCTATAGATGGAGTACCAATGGCGGGGGCCCCTTTGTACCATCTATGTTGCCGCTGCTCAAGTGATCGGGTGTTTGAGCGAGCACCTTTAGTGCTGAACAAACACAACTCCATGGTCCGCGCTGGCCGCTGGCAATCTCGTGGGCAGGTCACGTGATGAAAGGCGAGAATAATCGCGTCACCAACTGAAATGTGCAAAATTTTTCACCGTGTTCCACGTTTTAAAGTCAAAATTTGGCATTACGCTGGACTCAGCTACAAGAAATGAAACCATCATCATGATCCTACCGGCATACACTATCCATCTAAAACTACATTTTTTATTGCTGATTACGGCGTAAGGAGTTATTACGCACACAAGTTGTCTAACTTTGCATCATTTTGGACAGAAAAAATGCCAAAAATTACCCCTTTATCGGCCGATTTCAATGGAAAAACACATCGATGGACTCACACGGTTCTGATTCAAACAATGAGACTAGTTGTGCACGCATAAAACTCTCCGTTTTTGAACTTGGTACAACAGCACACCCGATGTAAGCCTGATGTAAGTAACCCGATACAACCGAACACGGAAACATAGATGGAACAACAATCGGACTGAGCAGGGGGGGATTAACTTGAGCGGCGCTACTGAACACGCTTTGTAGTCGTCGCGCCCAGTTGACCACTAAAGGGATTAGCGCTCCCATTGGTAGTCCATCTATAGCACATCCCTGGTCTCTGTGACTTACTCTCAAGTTTTTTAAGTATTTCTGCTTGCTTACTAAGTGTCAGAAATTTTCTGGGTTTCATTGTGACATGTGCACTGGAGCAACTGATCTGCTGCTGTCCATAAACTACATATGAGGAACAGTTCTCACCCCATAGGTTAAAATGATGAACATTAAAGTATTTCACAGTAACCTTCAGCAAATTGCTCAGGTGGCCCTCAACCACATACTTATTGTTGCAGACAAGTCAGCTGTTTAGTCTGTTCCCTTTGATAACTTAATCCTGGTGTTAATCCACAGAGGGTTCAAGTGAATCGATGTTAGATTAGAAAACTGTTATGCTTTGAATATACTGCTGCCCGTTGGTACTCCAACGGCTGGCCCTGGCGCGTGTTGACTGGGTGACGGCATTGTGTAGACACTTACACTTTTAATCTACTCTCCTGACTATAGGTATCGTAACTTGCTTGAATACAGAATGGTTGCACTCCGGACAAAAGCTTTTTAATTCTCTGATTTCAGCTGGTATCCTAGCATTTTAGTTTGAACTTTTATTATGATACATTTTATGTGCAATTTATGTTTGATTAGCATACCATTTGCATTTATGGATGCTTGAGTTGTATTATTATGCTGTACTCTTTCGTTTTTTTTTATTTCGATGTATTTTATACTGTCCTTGAGTTTGGAGGTTAGATGTACTATTATTATTATACACCTTCATGGCAGGACAGCGGACCAGGGCTCTATGGCTTGCTAGGCACTGGTCGGCAGTCTCATCATATACTATATGTATCTACTTAAAATAGTGCCCACTATAGCAGATTTTGGTACACATTTAAGGTGCCCACTGCCGATATTAGGGAGGTACCCACTGCAGAGAGGTGCCTGCTAATGGGTTTTTTACTGTACTGTTAGATAACATAATTTAGTATTTTAAGAAAAATACATGAACTGTTTTTTCACATTATGATGGGATGATCTACAAATCGGAGAAATATGTAACATGTAAAACTTGAAATGCTTAAATGGAACAAATATGTATTACAAAGGCTCTACTACATTCATGCACATAAAATTGCTATATTTTCAGTGGAGTGTTGCCTCCATGACCCTCTCTGGGTTAGCTACCTTGCCCAGACCAATGATATAGCCCTGCAGGTGGCAGCACTGGCTGCACAGTTAGAACAGCTTTGCAGAAGGGAGCTTGCCCATGTAAGTACAGTATGTGTGGGCGCATGTCATGAAAATGAAGTACACTTACACAGTCATGTATGAGACTGCTACCCTCTTTGAATAATTGCATATCTGGATGCCATGTAAGCACTACTGGCCAAGATGTCAAGAATGAAGCCTTAGTACTTTGGTTTTTTTTTTTTTTTTTTTTTGTTTTTGTTTTTGTTTTTGTTTTTTCAGAATATACATGTTGGATACTTTTATGAAACTTGAAGGCTGTATGGCCACCTTGCAGGGTTTCATTGCTCTGCTTCTAACTCTTCGGGAGATTTCAATATTTGATAGACTGACCAACTGGAGCAGCAAACCAAAAACGAATTGCTGTGGTACAGTGGTTTTCAATATGGTTTACAATTATTTGTCAACAGTATCTTAATCATGTGAAATGTAAATCTTTAATTTGTAATCCATGCTCATTCACTTTGTTCACTGTAACTCTTTGTGTCTCTGTGTTAGTTGCTAACATAGTCAATATCTTTTTCTTTTCATTTTTCAAATTTTCTGTAGCACTCATCTGGTTGTATTAAAAATGGCAAGATTAGTAATTCCCTAGAAACTAAAGGTAAGTGCTTGTATGATGAATATATTGATATAAACTGGAAACAAAATTTTACAAAGATTAACACCCCAAAATAAATTAAGCGAATTGGCAAAGGGGTCAGGTTTAGGAACATTTTAAGCATGTTCAACAGAATTTTATACTCAAAATATGTTTGATTACAACGTACATATACCTGCATGCAGGATGGTTTTTAGCTCTGCTGACCAAAGAGTGCAGAGCTTATATGATGGCTCATGTCTGTCAGTCTATCTGTCTATAAACTTTTGATCTTTGTCCACAGTTTTCAAGTTAGCCCAATAAAACTTATATGGTTTCTGAAAATCAAGGCCTCTTTTGATATTGGTGGCGACACCCACATAAATGTAATACAGTAGGACCTGCCATTAGCCACCCCTGTGGTCAGCGACCACATGCTTGAAACAGCCATTTCTCCAGTGCATGCATGTTTTTTCTAATGTTAAATGCACTGTCATGAGCAACCGTGTGTAGCACGTGACCAGCGACCAAAACTTGGCCAAAAACACCCCAAACGACTGCTTTTTGCTGAGACTCTTGAGTGTCAAACAGTGACAAACTGTGATTTTTTTCCCCATCATATACTACCAAAGTGCGATTGTCATTCATTCAATATCATAATTCTTTTGTTTTTAAAACTCTATTTCAATAGTGGGGATTAATTTGAAGTGCATTGCAAGTTGAAACATACCAGGTTCTCTTTTTGTTGTGTTGAAGTTGAACTGGCTGGCACCTTGTGCCTGTGTTGCTGACCATAATCAGCATGCTCGGTTATGTCAAGTTCATTGTTAATTGTGAGAAATCAATTGAAAGATGCTCCTGGTATCTTGCAAGTGCACATTTGAATCAGCCATTTTTAATTTGCATTCAGATGCAAATGGCTTTGTGGAACTCAGGAATGACGCATGTGGTCTGACATTTGTAGGTTAGGTAAACACAGATATACACATGTTGTTTAGGCATTTACATGTATTTTATGTTCAATTAAATTAAAATTATTACAGGTCTTAATTTCAGCATTACTTCATCATACGATTAAATAATTGAACCAAGATGATACTTTTGCATAACTCTGGTGAACTATGCACACGCACATGCTCTGAGATTTGTTGATCAGCATGTGGTGGTTTTGTTTGCCGTTTATTTTATATTGGATTGAATTAGAATTATTACATGATTTTAGTATTATTGCCATCATACTATGATTAAATTGAAACAACCTCAGAGGAGTGAAAATTTGTTTGAGGCCAAACATTTAATCAGCCGCATCATCAGACCTTGTCAGGCTGGGAACATGACAATGCTCAACACAACAGCTTCAAAGACTTAATTTTACCACTTGCTTTTTGCTTTGACATGGAGGTAGGAATACTTCTATGGTTTTGACAACTGCTTATGCAGATTATCAATAACAACTCTGACTCATGTGATCTATAGTAAGGATGAGTGATGGAAGCGAAATTGTGTAACCTTTCACGTGGCGATTCTGAGTGGATTTAAAGTGCTCGGTGGACTTGCGAAAGTGCAAAGGTCTGTTTTTGACCTTTACTGATTACACAGCGACCATGATTGGCATGAAGTCTCTTTTAAATAAAGTCATTGAACATAAATAAGGATATGGTGGAAAAAAAATTTTATTTCCAACATGAATGTACCATGCGCATGTGAGTATAAAAAATCTTCTAGCTTGCCCAACACTAGCATGCACCACACCTGCCTTGGAAAGATACCTGAGCCAAGCTCATGTCTGTGTACCTAGGGTGAACGACCGTTTTTGGTTGGCTGTAGGGGTGGTAGCATACAACAGGTACTACTGTTTTGGAGTCAAAATGTGAATCTTGTGAATACTCTAGCATCTTTACTTTTTGGCAGATTTTCACTAAGTTTGGTGGGCTTGGGGGGAGGTAAAAGTCTTAAGTTGCTAATGATACTAGTGGTGGTACCTAAAATTTGACGGAAATTATCATGCAAAATGTTTTTTAAGATATAAAATTCTATATTAAGAGAAGTAATTGGATTATACTTGCCAAATTTATAGAATATATAGACCATGCCCAAAGGTAGAATGTCATGTAATATCAATGACCTTGCCCTTTTTTGTGAGGTCACCATGCTTGTAAATTTGAAAAGGTGACTTTGTTATGGCAGGACGTAGCTTGGACATCAATGACAAAGAGAATTGAGCCTCTGAATCAAACTTGCATTTGATCACATAATACATAAAAGTGCACTTGGTGACCTACTTTTTATGTCACTTTGACCCAGTAATTGTGAAATTTGGCACTTGTCCAAGTTTATTGTTTTTGTCAATAAATTGAAAAGTTATTACCCGATTTGAACTAATGGACTATATATGGGAAGCTGGATGTAAAAGGCATATTTTGAATAAAAACAATTTTTTAATCCAAGTTGAAGGTCAAGGTCAAATGGCCAGTTTGAATATATAGGTCATGTTGTGAATGCTCAGCACACCACAAATTTTTAGATATGTCCATATAACATTTAGGAGTAATAAATTGTATGAAAATCTTTGTTGACATCAATGTTGGTGGTCCCACCTATAGTACTATGTAACATACAGGTCAAAATGTGAAAACCTTGTGACCGCAATAGTGTCCACAGTTTTCAAGTTATCCCAATATAACTTTCAGGACTTATAGGGTGTATAAAAATCTAGGTTCATTTCCATATTGGTAGTGCCACCTACAGTTTTACGCAATATAGGTGTCTAAATATGAAAATCTTGTGAACACTCTAGCATCTGTAATTTGTGGCAAATTTTCACCAAATTCAGTGAGATTGTGAGGGAAGTCAAAGTCTTAAGTTGGTAACGATACTATCGACACCACCTATAATTTGACAGAAATTATGAGCCAAAATGTGTTTTAAGATATAAAATTATATATCTTGAAAAGTAATTGGATAAGTCTTGCCAATTTTGTAGGATAAATAGACAATGTCCAAAGCTAGAATTGAAAATAATATCAGTGACCTTGACCTATTCTTGTGAGGTCACCATGCCTGTAAATTTGAAGGAGGTGATTTTGTAATGGCAGGGTGTAGGTTGGACATCAATGGCAATGTCAGCACGGCACCAGGCCTATGGGCCTCTTGTAATTACATAATCTGGGTCACCTAGATCTTCTGTCCCAAGGTCACAGCTGACATAAAGTTAAGAACTTACTTGTTGTTGTCTTGGCACATGCAACAATATCCATCACAGGAATTGCACAAATAAGCTATGATTACATGTGGAGGGAAGTGCCATCTGGTGTCCAGACATTTTATAAACTAAATTTACATAAGCTACATGTATAGATTTTTCAAAAGCCACTTGAGGACTAGCAACTTTGAAATGAACAGTAGCCACAGTGCCAGCAGAGCATAAGGCCCATGGACCTCTTGTTTCTGTCATGTGGTTTGCTTTCAGTAAAGGACAGAATACTACATATAATTAGCAATAGGTCATCAGTAATATTCATTGGAAGGGTAAAATTATCTTGATTGCTGATAAAATATACACTTAAATGAGATTGCATTTGATTGTTCACATAATGTGAATATGCAGCTTTTTCATTGTGTTGTTGGTACTCTTAATTGTAGGTATGGTTGCCATGGAACAGATAAAAGCATTACTGGCTCAGCTGCCATTTACTGTGCCCAACATCTCGGTAAGATTTTGCAGATATTTACTTTGGCTCACATACATTGTGTATTTGTGCGTCAATTACAACTCCTGCATGTAAATTCAGAGGACTGTCTTGTAGTAATATATACTTGGATGTAAGAGCATGTCAGAGAGCTGAACCATGTCTGGGATTAGATGCTTCCTTTGTGGAGTACTTTGAGGATCATTAGCAAGGATGTGAAAAAAAAGTCTCGGGTGTGAGTGATTTATATCCAGGGACCATAGAGGTAAACTTTGAAGAAAACTATAAATTAAGCTGATTAATGCAGATCAAATTAGGGGTCAGTCATTTTTATCAACTTTTTCACATCAGTACATAGAGTACGCAGGGTGGGTGGGTCTAGATCAAGGTACGTTTTCAGCTAATTTTGAAAATGTTGATCAATAGTTAGCCTTTACTCTGCGTACACTTTTGAAAATGTTTATAACTTTCGCTGACCCCTCAGCTGCCATCCTGTTTGAAAAAGCATAATTCACCAACTTGTTCTTAAAATAGTAACAACCTGCTCACCAACAAATGTGGTCTGCTTCATTTGTTTACGAATAATTTCAAAAAATTCTGAAAAACTGTATGAGACCTGTAGATAAAATGTACCCATCAATATATCAAGCTTCAGGCCAGCAGCTTTCCATGCTAGGTCTAGGTGCTTCCCAAGAGGATCCTAACCCATGGTTTGGAAAATTGTTGACTCAGTAAAAAAATCAAATGTTGTATTGTAAGTTCAAAGGGAAAGGTTCAAACGAGGTTGAAAATAATAATGAGATCGAAACTGTGCATATGCAGAAAAAGAAATTGGGATGTAGTGGATGGTGTGAAAACAAGGCTGCAACGATATAACACTGTGTTTGCCACGGTATACATATAACATCTGATATGTCACAGTGACTGTTCTTTTTGTTGTACTTACCCCTACTGAATTACCACCCCACACGAGCCCAGGATTTCTTGTTTTTAGCATCATTAATAAAATACTTATTGTTTATTTCATTTAATAAAGCAATCCCAGCAAATGTTCACAAAATATCTTTCACAACAATGCAATGTTTACTTTGGTTCCGTATTCCCATGGTAGTTACCATGGTTGACAACAGATGGCATAGTAATTCAAGTACACATGTACTCACTATTAGCACTTGCCGTCACTGTGCGACAACCAATTGTAGCAAACTTAAAAACTTTACCATGCCATTACTCCACAATTATTATCCCAGTGATCCTTACAAATGTAATGGCAAGTCGATGCAAGTGCAATCATAGACACCTTTAGTACATAATCCTTCAGATGGCTGCAACCACTGAACCAGTGTGAAGACCGTGTCAGTGAGTAGTAGTAGGCCTACCCATGATGTGGCATCCAATTCCTCTGGCTCCACGCCTAGTGTCATAACTGTCGAATGGCCCTTGCACTTTAGAAACCTTTGTCCCATAAAAATAATCCAAATGGAACACAAATTATTTATTTTTAAATTTCCCAAAACACAGTGAATTTGCCTGCTTGCCATCGTCTTTCAGTTTCAACCGTGATTAATTGATTTATCACATGACCTCATTCAGCCAATCACATTTGTTGGACATAGTTCGTCTGGCTGGGCCCTGTGAGGTTTTAAACTATATTGGCTTACAACTGCAGGACAGCCAAATGTATATGTAGGCCTAAGACATAATATGGTATACTGCGGTCTGTGTTTTTTATGATCAATATTTTAAGCCTAGGCCAAATTGGAATGTTATAACTTAGAGCAGTACACTCTTCACACCTATGCCCCCCCCCCCCCCATTCTTGATAAAAAGTATGTTTACATGTTGATTTTGGAAAAATAACTTGGCAAGGTAAGAGAGCTTTATAGTTTTTAGAAAGCTGGCATGCAACTGAAGAAGATAATCTATAATATAGATGAGAGGAGAAAGAATCACCCTCAACCGAGTGTGTTGAGACCATCCGGTTATAGGGTGTTGAACTCATATATCCAATGACGTTCTCTTTTTCTCCTGAACATGGTAGACGACTCTAGGTCTGGGTCTCTATCTATAGCTTCCAGAATTTGTATGAAAAGAATGTCATCACGGGTGTGGCCCTGGGTGCGCCAGTGGTCACCTATGGGGCTCACATCGCTAAGTAAGCGAAAGCGCTCAGGACTATTTCTACAGAAGCAGCACTCAGTCAAGGTAGCGAGATCCCTTATCTCTCTCCCTATTAGATCTATTATATACATTATACCTGTATGCAAACTGAATGATATCAGTATGAAGTATTAGTGCAATGATTGTGTGTGTCCTGATCTGTAATGTTGCAGCTGCCGTAATATGTTGTTGTCCTATGTGATCTGTTGTGTTGTAGCAGTCTGTTGATTTGTTTATCTTGCAGCAGTATGTGATCTGTTGCATTGTAGCTTCTGATCTGTTATGTGGTACCAGTATCTGATCTATTATGCTGTAGAATTATCCAGTCGATTATGTTGGTGCAGTATCTTATCAGTTCAGTTGTACCAATATGATCTGTTATGTTGTAGTAGTATCTGATCTGTTAATATTTTGTAGCAGTATTTGATCAGATACTGCTACAGTGCAGAGTCTGATAAGAGACTACCACAGCATGTATGTTGCACATAGCAAAATGTGGCCTGCCATATGGTACCAGTATCTGATCTGTTATTTTGTTGCAGTATCCAATCTGTTACATTGTACCAGTATCTAGAATGGTATGTGGCAACAGTATCTATCTAATCTGTTGTGCTGTGTTATGTAATCATTTATGGTGTTTCAGTATCTGATCTGTAATGTGATTGCTGCAAAAGTTTATTTGTGGAGCTCATCAGGGACTGGTGAATAACGGTCAGGAAGCCACTTATATATGTATGGGTAACGTTGCCACGTACGTAAAGTGTTTGCAGTGATGTCACAATGTCAGCTTGTTGACTTTGGACGTCAAAGGGTTCCAAGAAAGTTTTTGAAAATGTGGACCCTTCCAAATAAGGAAGGAGGAGTCCCTGGGCTGTGGGGTTAGTTATTTGTTATGTTGCACCAGTACCTGATATTTTACACGTATACATGTATTCTACCAGTATCTTATGTATTAATTATCTTATAGGACTACTTCAACCAGACAGGGCTAAGTCGGCTGTTTCCTAGAGCTACTGCCTTTGTGACATGCCCTGAGCAATTCTCTCTATCTTCCTCCACTACAAATATGGATGGTATGTGTTTCACTTCCAGAATGACTCACCCACATGAAACATGTCAGTGTGAGACCTCAATGTCTCAGTGCTGAGTTGAATATGTTGCATTGCTCTTACTGAACTTCATACCGATGTTGCTTCTTGTTATGTGAAGTTGTACTTACTGCTTTCTTCATGTATATTATCTATATAAATGTTTATTATACTTGAGTAAGGGGCCAGCCAAAATTATCAACATTTTCATTATTTCATGGGACCCTCTCCCCCTTGAAATAAGTACTTTCAAAATATTGATTTTTCAAACCAAAATGCAAAGCTACATGTATACTGTTTGGCCACATATTGAGCCCCTAAAACCTGTGCATCTAATGATTATTAAGCTTCTTATGCAAAAATTACCATGAATATCTAAGTTTGAAACATTTATTGGTAAGCAAAAAATCACATTTTCATGTATTTAAGAAAAATGTACACTGGCCCAAACCCCCCTCCGCCCTCCCCCCAAAAGTGTACTCTGTGTGCTAATATGAAAATGTTGACATTTTTGTCTGACCCCTAAGTAAAATACAGACTAAAACCAAGCAAATTTAGTTGATGTGAATATAAAATATTAGCTTCTTAACCATACATGTATTGGCATTTCTGATATAAATAATGAAAATGATTTTATACATATACATATATGTGGATTTATTGTATACATTGAGGAAAAAACAAACAAACTGCAAATGCTGGAATTGAGGTAGTCAAAACGTCATAATTAGACTGAGGAAGAAAAAAACAAACTGCAAATACTCTTAGAATTAAAGAACGTGTAAGTTTATAATTATTCAATCTCTCATCTTTTCCTTTTTTACTTTCTTCAAGGATATTTCACCCAGATAGCAACACTGCACCAAATAACATCACTGGCTGTGCAAATTCACAATGATGTCATCAACCTTACCAATCACAAGTATTTAGCTCACCAGGTGGCACTACTTCATGTGAGTATAATATGTACATGTACATGTACATGCACTTATTAGTCCCCCGCCCACTTGGTGGGGGACTATAGGTTTGCACCTCGTCCGTCCGTCCGTCCGAAGCTTCTCCGGGCCATATTTCCAACACCATAACACCCACAGCTACCAAATTTAATGTGTTTGTACTTCCTAGGATAGAGGTGTATGGTGTGCCAAAAGTAGGTCACTAGGTCAAATATGTGGGTCACAGAATACATATGTATGAAAAATCTTGTCCGGGCCATAACTTTTTTGTCCTTTTACTTAGAGTCATGAAATGTTACACAAATATGAAGCTTAGTCTAAGAAAGTGTCATAAAGCAAAACTAGGTCACTAGGTCAAATATTTGGGTCACTGATCGATATGTAAATATACAGAAACAAATTTTGTCCGGCACATATCTTCCCTATATTAATGCTACCTCTTCAATTTTTTTATGGTGGGTAGACCTTAGGTAGTAGCTGTGCATAGGCATTGTTTTGTGTGGCTAATTACTTGCATTAATTAATTATTTAACAAAGTTCGTTAAGCAAGACAAATTTTGTCCGGGCCATATCTCCTAAACTATTAATGCTAGCCCTTTGAATTTTTTGTGGTGGATAGACCATAGGTAGTAGGTGTGCATAGGCATTGTTTTGTGTGGCTAATTACTTGCATTAATTAATTATTTAACAAAGTTCGTTAAGCAAGACAAATTTTGTCCGGGCCATATCTTCTAAACTATTAAGGCTAGCCCTTTGAATTTTTTATCCTGTGTAGACCTTAGGTAGTAGGTGTGCATACACATTGTTTTCTGTGGCTAATTACTTCCATTAATTAATTGATTAACGAAGTTCATTAAGCAAGCTCAAGATACAATACAAATTTTGTCCGGGCCATATCTTCACAATTATTGATGCCAGCCCTTTGATTTTTTTTATGGTGGGTAGACCTTAGAGGGGATATGGTAATGGGCACCGTCCGTGTGTCCGTCCGTCCGTCAAATATTTGGGTCACAGTAATACATAAATGTACAGTATTTTCATGTCCTGACTGTAATTTTTAAAAAATTTTGACTTCTTGTTATAAAATTTTACTGATAATGTATTGTGACCTAAAAGTGTGTCACGACGCAAAACTAGGTCACTAGGTCAAATATCTAGGTCACAGTGTAAACTCCATGTAAAACCTTGTCCATGCTATATTTCCCTTACTATAATACCTACAGCTACCAAATTTATTATTTTAATACTACCTGGGGAGTTGTTGTGTCACATGGCAAAAGTAGGTCACTAGGTCAAATATCTAGGTCACTGTGAAATCCATTCAAAATGTTGTCCGGGCCATAACAATTTTGGCCTTTTACTTAGATTAATGAAATTTTACACAAATGTGAAGCTTAATCTAAGAATGTGCCATACTTTTAATTTTTTTTTTCATCTAGGTCACACCCCTATATAGTAGTCCATTCAACCTCGTGGGCGACGAGCGGGGGACTATGTATTGCTCTGCAATACTCATTAACTTGTTTAAGGATACTTCGCCATGGTATGCAGATTGTGCAGAGAATGTCAGCAGAATGATTCTCGAAATTCACACATCATAACCTTTTGCTCCAGTTTTACAACAAACATGACAAATAAATGTATACAATGCATATAATTTTTACATACAGCAAAGAGTCAAGCTCTCTTTTATTGATGCTACTTTGTCTGAATGATTTTCTGTAGTACAAAATGGGATGTGACGAAATGCTTTCACCTTCTGTCTTGGCAGTTATCATATTTTATGTCTAGTATATCAACCACTTACAAAATAATGCGAAAGTTCGTCAATGTGAATTTAAGTTTTGTGACGTTTTCAATGCAATGTTTTGTTTCTTTGCTTTTATTAAAAAAACAAAAGTGTCTGTATGACTCTGAGGCCATGTACATTAAATTACGACTTCTTTCTGCCACAAAAAATGTTTTTTTTTTACGAAGATTTGAACAAACATTGCAGAGTTGTTTGACATCAGTCGGGGACTGTGCTGCCCTGGCAGAGGTGAAGTCTAATATAGAAGCCAACTTCAAGACCCTGAAAGAGAGTGTTAGTGGTGACATCACCCAGCCTAGGCTGTCAACAGAGCAGGCTCAGTGGTGAGTGCTAACATGCCATTTACTGGCCACAGTTTGCCTCAATGCACTAAGTGCTAAATCACTAGTAACAGTGTTCGGCAGCAATCGGCGGTGGGCGGCGGTGATGGGCAGCGGGTGGCTGCGATGGACGGCGGCATAGCTGCTGAGTGCGCCCACCACCACCAATACTTTCTCTTCCAGTTTGCTAAGGTGGCGGTCAGCAGTGGTCGGCGACGCGGTCAATCATCGCTGCTGAATGCTGCAAAGACTAGACTGCAAAGTAACTCAACATAGTTTTGGGAGCATTTGTCAAGTTCCACAACATACATTTAATCATACAGGACTATACTTTTTCACTTTGACATGTCCTGAGAGTCTTTCAAGGCTGCAGCACTCGACATTTAATCATACAGGACTATACTTGTGCAGCCTTGGCATATGTTGGGAGTCTTTCAAGGCTGCAGCGCACCACATTGAATCATAGTAAGACAGAAGAATCTTCATGAATTGAAAACATTATTAATTGTTACCATGCAACTGCACTTTTACACGCATGTATAGTCCCTGGCACTTTGAATATTTTTAGCTCTGCTGACAAAAGGTCGCAGAGGTCATGCGACTGCTCATTTCTGTTCATCCATCCATTCCTATGTCCAGCCGTAAATTTCTGCTCATTAGCGCGATACCGTCCACAGTTTTCAGGTTAGCCCAATATAACTTTCAGGACTTACAGGGTGTATGACAATCTGGGCACCTTTCGATATTGCTGGCACCACCTACATTATTATATAATATAGGGGTCAAAATGTGAAAGTCTTGTGAAAACTGTAGCATCTTTAATTTGTGGCAGATATTCACCAAATGTGGTGGGATTGTGGGGGAGTTCAAGTCTAAGTTGCCAATGATTCTAGTGGTGCTACCTATAATTTGGTGGAAATTATGAGCCAAAATGTGTTTTGATATGTAAAATTCCATATTTGGAAAAGTAATTTGATTGGAATTGCTAAATTTATATGATATATAGACCATGGCCCAAGGTATAATGTTATGTAATATCAATGACCTTGACCTATTTTTGTGACGTCACCATGCCTGTAAAGTTGAAAAGGTGATAATAATTGTAATGGCTGGGTGTAGCTTGGACATCAATGGCAAAGAGAATTGAGCCACCAGATCAAAATTGCACGTGATTATATAATACATAAAAGTGTACTTGGTGACCTACTTTTTGGGTCACTGTGACCCAGTAATAATGGAGTGTGGCAATTGTCCAAGTTTATTGTTTTTCATCAATAGCTCGAAAAGTTATTACCCAATTTTACCAAACAGACTTTATATGGAAAGCTAGATGTAAGGCGCATATTTTGAGCAGTAAAAATTTTTTAATCCGAGTTGAAACTCAAGGTCAAATGGCCAGTTTGAATATAGGGGTGTTCTTATGAATGCTTTGTGCCCCACAATTCTTCAGATAGGCCCATATAACGTTTAGGAGTTATAAAGTGTTTAAAAATCTTTGTCGACATCAATGTTGGTGGTGCCACCTGTATTATTATGTAATATACAGGTCAAAATGTGAAAATCTTGTGACGGCAATACTGTCCACAGTTTTCAAGTTAGCCCAATATAATTTCAGGACTCATTGGGTGTATAAAAATCTAGGTCCATTTCCATATTGGTACTGTAACCTACAATATCATGCAATATAGGGGTCAAAACAGGAAAATCTTGTGAACACTATAGCATGTGTATTTTGTGGCAGATCTTCACCATATTCGGTAGGATTGTGGGAGAGGTCAAAATCTAAGTTGCTAATGATACTAGTGGCACCACCTATAATTTCAAGGAAATTATGAGCCAAAATGTGTTTTAAGATATTAAATTCCATGTTTTAAAAAGTAATTGGATTAGACTTGCCAAATTTATAGGATATATATATATATATATAGACAATGTCCAAAGCTAGAATTGTATAAAATATCTGTGACCTTGACCTATTTTTGTGAGGCCACCATGCCTGTAAAGTTGAAAGAGGTGATTTTGTAATCACAGGGTGTAGCCTGGACTTCTATTGCGATATCAGCAGAGCACCAGGAAGGCATATGGGCCTCTTATATTACATAATCTGGGTGTCCTTGATCTTCTGCCCCAGGGTCACTGAGGACATAAAGTTCAGGACTCACTCATTGTTGTCTTGGCACATGCAACAATATTCAACACAAGACTTGCACAAATAAGCTATGATTATGTGGGGAGTGAATTGCCATCTGATGGACAATTTTTACATTAAATGTACATAAGCATTATATGTTCAGAAGGCACTTGAGGACTCACAACTTTGAAATGAACAGGTGCAATATAGCCATAATGCCAGCAGAGCATTAGGGCCATGGACCTCTTGTTTACACTCTCATAGGGAGTGAATGAACTGTTAAAGACTAACTTATAACGATGAACAACACAAATATTTTGTTTCCAATCTCCACCATGGCAGTGGATGGCAATCGGCTTTGCTGGCGCCCACCACCCATTGCCGGTGGCCACCGCCAAAATGTGCCAAATGTCGCCGAACACTGTTACTAATGAATCCATGCCAAGGAAAGCTGTTGACCTTGGATATGTGATCTTGTTAGGTTTCATCTACAATTCTCATTCAAATTGTTTTTCATTACTGTTGAAATTAGTTGAAAACACTGAAGCAGATGACATTTGACCACAGCCAAAGGCAGGTTTTGGCCAGTTTAAGGGGGAAAGCGTTTAAGATCAATGAAGAAATAGACAGCGTTTACATGTACTACCTTAGATACTTGCCGATCGCTTTTTTGGGGGGTTGACCAGAGGTGGATGCATTGGTGTTAACCCCTGCACTGCTAAAAATGAGAATTGAGATTGTACCTTCTTCCTCTGGATCATAATTATTTTCTCTCCATTTTGCATATGAGATCAGTCAAAATTTGCTACCAGATTATAACATGCATACATACAACTGTACATTGTGCAGTGAAACCTTTAAATCACACAATATGTACAAAATCTGAATACATGTGTCAGGCAAATTGATTAAATATCAAAGGAGTTTGACTTTAAGTACCTCAAAGCTACTGTTGTTCAGTGAATGTGCTGGGTGTCTATTAAAGTATTGTTATGATGGGATTCCAAAGTACATGTACATGTACATGTACCACAGGTTGAATCCGCTAAAACTGCTCCTGCCTCTTAGGGTAATACATGTATGTAACTTTACACACCAGAAGGAAAAATGCATGTGTTTTACCCTGGTATAAACATACATTGTATTTGTCTTTTGGTTCAGAACCAATTCTCGGTAATCATTACCCTATTCCGCAGTCCAAACTCTTTACTCTCCGTAAGCTAACCCTTTCACTGTCTAACCTTGATACATATGGAAGGACTTTTGTCCACATTGCGCATGTTCTTCTGTAGAATTTTGACATAAGCTGTATTAGCCAAAATTAATTAAAGGGTCTTCAGTGGGTAACTACTCAGAACTTGTTTCAGAGCCTATACATGTTATCTTTAATCTTGTTGCAAACTTGAATGTTGGTATTTGTATGTCAGTTCTCTTTGAGAAGATTCTGAGCTTTGCAAATGAAGCACACCTGTATTATGCATTAGGCACCGCTTTGGTCCTAAAATAGTACAATTTGTAAGGATATAACATTGGAAATGCAAAAATATTCTTGGCATTGTAATATTCTGTATGTGAAGGTTTTTATCTCAATGTTTTTTTCCTTGGACGAGAATTTTGGTGCAAGGCACACTTTTTTCTGTATTCTTGTGTTCCAATATGGATATGGAATATTTTGTTACTTCTTGTGCTTTTAGGATGATTGACCTGATGTCAAGTGTGACCAAGACAGTTGCTGAATTGCCATCAGCCCTGACACAGAACATGCTGGAACCTGCACAGACTTTATCTCAGATTTGTTGATGCCTCATCATTATGCATATGTGTCTGTTAAATGTATATTTATGTATATATATGTTTATCCATGCTGTACACGGCATCTTACCAGCAAAGAACTTTAAATCTTGGTATATGATAGTTCTCACCATCTGACTTCCTAAATCCTGTTTGATGGTAATGGTATTTCTAAAGAAATGAGGTGGTAGATATGATCAGAAGCTCCCATAGAAAGAGAAGTGCTTTCTCTGTGGAACAAGAGCATCTGATTTATTAGCATATGCATATGGCAGGCAGCATATAAAAGCTAGATTCAGTACCCTGGGGTTTACATGAAACCCTGTATGGAGTCGTCACTCTTTATTAGGGACTTTATCAATTGTGTGCACATACTTGTAAGTATATGTACGACATTAGCCGTCATGTGCACATACTTGTAAGTTTATATACATTGTGTACATACATTGTACCTAAAGTGCATGTAGGGACAGTATATGTGAAGGATAGTTTCAGTTGGTGCATACATATGTACATGTATGTTTGTGCATACATATATGTAATGTACGTACATACATACATACATTGGCTAGTCATTTTTTTCTTGTAACGTGCACCAGTGTGTTCACTTAATTGTCTGTTTCTCTTCTCCAAGGAGAGAATGGTCTGGCCACACAGGTTAATATATGTACATGTATGTTTGTGCATACATATATATAATGTACGTACATACATACATTGGCTAGTCATTTTTTTCTTGTAACGTGCACCACTATGTTCACTTAATTGTCTGTTTCTCTTCTCCAAGGAGAGAATGGGCTGGTCACACAGGCTGATATAATAAAGCAAAGTCAAAAAATTTTCAAATTGAAAAGAAAGTGTTCCAAAAATTACATGACAAGGATGAAAGTTTGAGAAAACATGCTATATACTTTGTATATTCATATGCTTTTTTATAGTCCAGAATTATAGAAAAAATGTCATTGGTCATTTCATGAATATTATGTTATTTATGTGGAAATTTTAACTCTCTTATTATCTCACCATATTGCAGCTTTTGGCGCATGCTTCAATGATCAAAGTCTCAAACCTTCTTTCTTTTTGCTCCTTTTTATATATTCATCTTAGCTTTACATGATATCTGAAAGTAATCAGGGATACAATAATAAAATTAACCAAGTGTTTAATGCTGCAAGCCAAGACAGCCGAATTCATGCGCATAAGGAGTGATCCGGCCATGGGCGGGTTGAGGCTATACTGGCTTGCATTATTTTTTATGTGGTTAGTTTTATTTTTATCCAGTAATTATAGCTGTATTGTAAAAATGACCAAAATAGACAATGTACATGTTTAAAAATAACAGTTTTTTAATTCTGAAAACAATTGATACTCACAAGCGCACTATTTTCATTGGTGGAGGAACAGGTTTTATGAAAGTGAGTGATTGCGTCACCACATGTGCACAACACTGGTCAACTCTCAGAACAAAAGTAAAAAACTGTGCAAAATGCAACGTTGAAACAGTCCATCAGTCCATTGTAGAGGCTACTGGAACGTGAACTTAAGTTATAATGATTAGGGGTGAAACAATTCATCGATACATTGATGCAAATGGGCTAATGGTCCACGATGCGGTACAGTGAAAAAAAAAATGATATGATACGATGCAAATTTTTTACTCTTACTTTAAGTTTAAATGCTGCCAGTACCAGTCATGTCATTTGTCATCCTTGATACATCTCCAAAATTGCACATATTTACTCTGCAGTAATTTGTTGGAAATGACTGTTACCACATGCCATTGGTTTGTATGGCATAAAATCTTATTATTTTGCTTATTTTACAAGTTATTTACAACTAGCAGTTAGTTTTACTGAAGGCCAAACGAATGTGTTTGAAAAAAACGCAAAGGTTTTTTTATGTGCACATGGCATCTGGGCACACAATGCTGCCTTGAAGCTTCATTGGTACCAAATTAAATGTACCGTTAACATCCTTCGGTACTGTATGTGTTGCAATCATAACAGAAAGCTTCAGAAGAACTATCTGAGCCCTAATCCTATAAAACTTTCAAAGTTTTAACACTTAAACAACATCAAAAGAGCCAGATTACCTGCTTTTATTGTGCCTGTCATCCATGCTTTCACCAACGACATGTTGTTGCTTGGAGGAAGCACATGGAATAAGTGATGGTCTGAGTGATCTCCATGCTCCTATTGGTCCACATGAATAATCTTCAATGCTGATTATTCAAATAGGTCTCATGACGATCTGACTACATCACCATCAGCCTATAGAAATGGTCGTCTGAATAATATTTCTAACCTTGGAGACAGCGATGTATAAATTAACCGCATTGCTCTCACTTTTAGCCAATAAGAAAGCATTTTACTGACATAGACGAAGTTCTGAACGTTCCAATGAATCCAAACATTGTTTAATCCAGTCTTGCGGCTGCGGTGGGCAGAAAAGAGTGCAACTTTACTGCTGTATTTCCACTGTTTTGCCAGTTTTCAACCATGACAGTAAGAACCCTCAGGTCAGTGCCACAGTGAACATTCCATGTTTACATTTATTTTACCCATTTGACAACACAAGACCAGTGTTGCTAATTTGCCAAACTTAAAATCCAGGAGATGGAAAGTAATAATCCAGGAGGTTGATAAATAATATGAAATAAAGAAGGAAAATTAAATATGGATGAAATTCAGGCAGGTGGCTAACAACAAGTGACATGTCATCTTGAACTAAGACTGACATAATGTCACAGTTGTCACAGTGCAACATCACATTTATACAATGATTTATGATTGAGCAATGATTGATAAAACATTTATTAAAAAGTTATAACCAAGGCAAGATTCTTTGTTGATATATTTTTATTTCATTTCCAGTCAAGATGGGATTGCAATTTTTGAAACTCTGATGTCATAGATATACCTAACTTCCAGACAAAATTAAATGTTAAATAATTATCTTGAATAAATATTGTATTGTGAGGTGTGTATCATGATTCGTATTGTATTGTGACTGAGGCATATCGTTTCACCCCCAATACTGATGGCCTTCAGGGTAAATATGGAATTCGATTACCTTCCATGTTGCTTACCCTTATGTTTCAGGATATTTTGTCAGGAGGTAGACCCTCTAATCCTTGTATTGCAATGGAAATCTCTCAAATCATTCAGGATTCAGACAAAAGATCATCTGCTACCATCCTTGACTCCTGACCTTCAGTTCTATATACATAAGGAAAGGATCTCCCAAATAAAGAAGAAATCTCTCCAATAAGGAAAAAAAGTAGTACCCAAGCTCTACCAGGATGATATCTATAGACGTGACAACAGGTGTTCAACAGCTTGCCTGTGGATTGTTTCTATTGCTGCTGGTATAAGCAATAATTAAGCCTGTCGCTGAAGTTAATCTGGTTAGTTTTAGCCTTATCAGTAATTACTCCCTGCAAGTTTACACAAAAATATGCTGAATGTGTGTTCAGTATAGGGAGGTTTTTTTTAGAAAATGGTGTTCATTTTGGGTGTTCATGTTCACTATAGAGAGGTGTTCAGTATAGGGAGGTTTGCTTATAATGGAAGCATATGGGGAAAAAATTGGGACCGAGAAAAAGTGTTCGGTATAAGGGGGTGTTCGGTATATAGAGGTGTTCGGTAAGGGAGATTTTACTGTATATAGATAATGGTTTATTCAGTATCCAAGGCCTCCGGCCCATAGTACAATAAATCAGAGGTTACAGTAATATACAAATTTACTTATATATATATATGCAAAGATTACCTAGGATGATATGGATCAGGTTATCATCCAGTCCATATTTCCTGTTTTTAGGACTAATACAGCTATACTTACCAGATAAAGTGTGCAGATTTATTTTTTTCTACTATTAAGCCTAATGATTCTGTATTCTGTGACCTTGGGAATTTGGTTAAGTACATATATATTTGCAAATATAACCTAGGACTATAACTATCAGTAACAAAAAAATTCCTATGTTAAAAACATTTCAAGATACCATTCAGAAACAAAATCCACTGTAATGCCCAAAGGAATTGGGTTAGGGTTGTCCATATACATGTACATGTATGTATGTACTAGAACAATTAAAGTGCAATATAAAAGTTGTAACTCAAACTTTTTCCTCATCATCATCTGAGATTAAGTTCCACATCAATAGCTTTGTGGCCTTAGGAATTAGGTCAAGGTCACATATGCAAGAACAGTCTAATCCTCATGGAGGACTATGTATGATCATCTGCAATAGCGAAGATCCAGGCAAAATTGTTGTCAGTGATAAAAATTAAAATATGCTGTGCTTACACATGTATATGCATGTTATAGTGCATGTCAAAACAAGCAGATGCATTTTGAGTCACTACCAATGTAAGTCATAGATGTTGACTATCTACACCCTCACAAATAATGGAGATATCTTCATAGTTAGTTTTCATCTGGTTTACACATTCAAGCCTGCAGGTCCCGGGATAAAATCCTGTGTGCATTTGAAAAACAATTTTCATAAAAAGCATAGAAAAAGAAAAAAAAGTTGGGACACATAGCAAACAGAATTTAAAAAAAATAACAACAAAAAACTATGCAAGAAACACTACCACAAAGGTTTAAGACAATGCAGCCAGTGGTTCACAAAACAAAGGCAAACATGTTGCAAATGCAAAATACAAAACTATGCAGTGCCACCCAATGAATATACAGTGTAGGAGTTATGAGGCGACGTCTCTGTAATGGGATTTTGGTAGTGGTTGTGGTACAGATCTACTCCAGGTTGATTCACACCACATTTGAGAGGATTGTGGCCAATGTTTTTGAAGAAGGAGTCAAAAATATTGAAATTGAATTAAAAAAAAAAAATTAAAAAGTGACCTTGACCTTTGATTGCTAGGCATATAGCATACATGAGAAAAATGTGCCTTATCATATATGCCACCTGTGCCCAGTGTTGACTGTCACGAGCAGATGAAAACTGTTCCAGATACGTGTACAGCAATCAATGGAGCATGAACGACTGGAGATGCTTGCTAGAACTATAGACCACCAAGGTATATCATTCACCAAGTTTAAGGTGCATCTGATCTATGGTTTTGAAAAAAGAACAAACAAAAAACATACAGATATATCCGTATACCCAGAGCATTGATGCTAACACACACTCTTTTTATCACTACAAAAGGTTAAAAAACTCATTGAAAAGGAACTTATTGAAGTTCATCCAGATAGTGAACAAGTGTGGACAAGATTGAGTGAAGCTTGTATTTCTCTGAAGTTTGAAGAACATTCAGTTTGCAGGTATAGAGAAGTTACAAATTGCAAAAAGTAATAAAAATTCAGGAAAAGCAAAAAAGAGACTCCAGTGCTAGCTGGTGAACAAACCAAGGTCGGTTGTCCCTAGAAATGCACTTGTGCAATTTCATAGCCATTGGCTTAACAATTTTTGAGATGTTTAAAAATTTATTGCCCAAATATGAACAAATAATGAAAAAATCAGCAAATCGCTGGAGTGTGATTCATTTTCATCATGTTACCATTTATATTAGATGAATAGGCATATGGGATAAGTTATCTTATATTGATGAACAGGCATTTGGGATGAAAAAAGCTTATGTTGATATATAGGCATGTGGTACAAATTATATTGTGTTGATTGTGGGTACGATGTCTTCTCATTAATCCACCATGACTTGCGAGTTTTGATTAAGAATACTGAGAACAAACAGTAGTTCACCGTTTATTCACTTCGACTTGATTTGAATGGCTGTGCTTGTACCTGTCCATGCAGTTACACAAATGGGGTATAGATATTATACAAAACATTCTTCATAGCGGCAGCTTGTTTTTTGTGTCAGGCGACATTTTGAATGAACGAAGCAGGTTTTTGTGTAGTCACCAGTTTTTTTTTTTTTCAGCTGCATTGGGTGGACACTATAATTGGCCAGGTGCCTGTAAGCAACATGGTTCTGAGTTCATCTAGCATACACATATATTTAGTAGTCCTTGTTGTATGTTTTGATCACAGAAGACTGTCAATAACCTGGTTCTTTCACCTGAGTGACTCTTTGTATGCATTGTGATAATAAAGTATTCTGACCGCAAGAGTATCCTGACTGTTGTTTCCTTCCTGCATATTTTGAACAAATTTCTAAGTTTGTTGAGAAAATGATGCAAATATGCCCTTTACACAATAATGGTGGACACTATATAAGAGTGCTTTGAGATGGGTGTGGCCATGTAATTCGTAACTGGACTGTAGTTTACAGTTAGCTGCTGACTGGAAAATACAGCTTTCAAATTTGCAACCTGTGAAAGTTCCAAAGAAAATGGTTTTACTCTGTATTGATATTATTTTTTTAAGCTTGGGCGTAAGCTCTTGTTTTCTTGTAGTACACTGAACTTCAAAGCTGCCCTAAAGTATGACATGTTCCTTCGCAACAGCAAAGGGGGGGAAATGTATAGATTTAGTATGTATCAAAATGTTACTTCTGTTTCATTCTTCAACATTCGTTAAGTTGGTCCTAAGGTTGCTCTTTTTCTAGTCAAATCCTTTGGCAGACTGAAGCTCTGCGGAAAATGCAAAGAAAAGCAAGCTTCGGACTACGAAATCTTAAAAATACGAAGTTTAACAGTTTTCAACAAATTGTCAATGATTGGGAACCGCATCACAGGTTATTTTGTGCCGTAAAAATACGCATTATCTGAAATGTGTGAACACTGATTAAGAACTGATGTTCTGCGAACATTGTTTGAATGTTAATTCTGGCAGGGATACCAAGCATTGTGCGTTTCTGTGATATGTGGCAACAAGGACACGTTGAGGATCTCCGCCGCTTTATACCTATTTAGCTCTGCTGATCTCAAATTTGCAGAGGTTATACAATGACTCATGTCTGTCCGCCCCTCAATCTTGAAACTTTTGCTGGTGAACAAGATGTAGTCCACCGTTTTCAAGGTAGTCCCATACAACTTTGAGGACTTAACGGGTGTACGAAAATCAAGGTCGA
This sequence comes from Hermodice carunculata, assembly GCA_964020975.1. Classification (NCBI taxonomy): domain Eukaryota; kingdom Metazoa; phylum Annelida; class Polychaeta; order Eunicida; family Amphinomidae; genus Hermodice; species Hermodice carunculata. The sequence continues at coordinate 46,541,651 of OZ026621.1, read as the reverse complement.
GTTCGATATTGCCCACCTACAGTATACATGTATGGATCATAGCATGGTTTAATTGTTGATACCGGTACGAAGAATATCGACGAACACTGAGTGCCATATAGGCCTATGCAGAAGCGAACCTGTTTTGCTATATGCGGTACCCAGTGCGAGTTGATAGTGTTCGTGTCGACAAGAGACTATGATCTGTTTTTCTCATTTTTGTTAAGGCCTTAACAAAAATGAGAAAAACAGATCATAGTCTCATAGAACACCAGTTCTGTGTTGCCATTGGCCAGGGTGTGCTGCCGGCCCGGTCAATAAAATACTGATGTTTCCCGCTGGCATATAGGGTATATGTGGGGGAAACGGGACAGAGGGGGAAACGGGACAGATCCTATAAAATCTTAAATAATTAGATAAGTGTAACCATACGAGTTATGGATTACTTTTGTTTGGAATCTTGATCATTTTTTTTCTAAATATCAACGGTAGGGGGTGCTTTGGCGCTGACACGGCTGACGGAGGAGCAGAGGCAAGTGAGTATCTCCCAGTAGATGGTACTGTAAAAAGGAAAATACTAAGGGTTGCAACTGAGTACATGTGCTATTTGTAAGCCTCTAACTCATTTTCCCATTTCGTACATTCAATTTTGAAGGGTTAAGTGCCGAAAGTGGATGAAAATGGTTTGTTTGAAGTGAAGTAGACTCAAAAGGTCGAAATACAATGACACATCGTCTGTCAAGATCACTGTCCCGTTTCCCCCCAAGTGTAAAATTCTAAGAGGGGGAAACGGGACACATGGTTGTATAACACCTGGAAAGGCCTTATGGACAAATCAAATAAATCTCTTATGCAGTCCCAGCTTACACAGAGAAGCCCTGTCAAGAGATCTGTTTCTTTTGCTGATATACAGCCTGTGCTCCCAAAAATCAAAGTCAAGTCTAAAAGACCAAGAAAAACCTCAACATCGCGTGTATTGAACTCAATTGAAAATGTACAACTCCTAGAAGAGGAGGTAGCAACAAAAACCAGGAAACCCTCAATGAAAGAAAATAAAGGCAAGGGTAAAAGTGGAAAGAAATCAAAGGTTACCAGTGGTAAAAGTACAAAACAAGCGACAGAGCCTTCTGCAGGTCAACATGTCTCAGGGGCCGACGATACACAAACTGTTGAATTTTATTGCATATATTGCGACGAGGCTTATGTCGAACCTCCAACAGAGGACTGGATTGAATGTAACACCTGCAAGAAGTGGTGCCACGAAGCCTGTACTGATGGAGAATCTGGCAGTGCGGGTTATGTGTGTGACCTGTGTAAATTTTAGACAGTAGATCTAAATGCGTATTGATGTAAAGAAAAGAATGATTGTTCGTTGTTTTACAACTCTGTTAGTTTCTCTGCCAGTACAGGCTTCTTGTGTGACCTGTGTAAATCTGTGACAGTACTCCCAGATCTAAAAGTGTATTGAGGCAAAGAAAATGAGTGTTGGTCATTGATTTGAAACTATGATTACAAAATGTTGGGAAATTCTGTTTCTCATCCACTAACTGTAAAACTATATTCTTGGGCTGCGTTGATGAACTTGCCGGTCGTTGTTTAATCAAGTTTCAGAAAATTACAAATGTTGTGATTTGGGTTCCTGAGCCATTAAATGTGACATTTATTTGTCTATCATATACAGGAATCATATAAATATGTAATCAAGCAAATAAAATTTACCAAGTGGGCTATGCTGTGGAGAGTTGATGATTTTTCAAGGTCTATTTTTGAATGGTTTTGCCAGAAATTTATAAAACATGAACACTGTATTATTCAGTGCAGGGTAGGTGCAGTCAATATGGGCATGGGGGTAATATGGGCACAATTTATTTTTTTTCAAAAAATTTAATCATATCTGACTGCTGCAACAGAATTGTGCATTTTACAATACTTTATAGGTAAAGAATATAACAGGTTGATTATTTTCATCTATCTTCAAGTTTTACTTGCATACTGGGTGCATATTGCTAGCGGGCCCATATTACCCCAACTTACCCTCATATACACCGGGGCAAAGGGGCGGGAATTTAATGTCCCAAATCACCCCACATGTCTGTCCCGTTTCACCCCGTGCAATGGGGTGAAACGGGACATGGAACACATTTTTTTTAAAAGGATGTAACTTTTGAATTTCTTAAATATTTTTGAAAAAATATGTATATTTTAGCACAAAAATCAACGCTGTTTCAGAACTTGTAGACATAAAGAGTCAATATGAATTCATTATTTTGTTCTGTGCCCGAAAATGCTTAAGTGTCCCGTTTCCCCCTCATGTACCCTATAGGCCTATATCAGCCTCAACAGCCCAGATATAAGCTGGAGCGCCGCCAAGTGACACTTACGCTCTCAGTTGGCACACGATTGCGCTCGCACTGCTGGGGCTGTTTATGCAGATGACAACATTCCGGCTTTAATTGGCACATATGGAGCCATAACCAAAGCGCCTTCGCTTCGGCACAGAATCTCGGAGCAATATAAAAGAACTGTTGCTATCCAAAAAACGTCGACAACCCCAAAACAAGCACAAATTTGCGGATATACGTTTACTGCGTACCTGAAAAAAACGGAACAATCTACGGACATTATAGGCCTATAATGACCACAAGTTGACAAGTTTGACAAGTTTTCTTGCAATCCAAGGTCAGTACAAGACTGTTGAGGTTTGGGTGCCATAACAATTAAAAAATATGACCAAGTCATTGTAAAGAGTAAAAACCCGATGATTATCGGTAGATACGAGGTTCACAGGGTGAATTAAAAGATAGTACATCAAGAACACTAAAATGCAATTTCATTGAGCGCATAAGATATCAAGATCAGTCGAGAGCAAAAACGTCTGATAAAACAATCAATGATAAAAAAAAATCATTGATCAGAAAGGTTCGATGTGATCAAAGATAAATTCTATACAACTTTTTTTTTTTTAATTTAAACAGGGATCGTGCATCCCGGACATGCTGAGGTAGTTCATTCCAAGATTTGGTACCAATAAAGAGAGAATTTTATTTGCCCGGAAAAAATTTGAGGAAGTGGATGCTCTTGTTGGATAGGAATAAACTTCGGTCACTGGAGTAAAGATATTTTATAAATAAGGTGGAGCTTCATTATTAACTATTTTCCAAAGAAAAATACAGAAATTGTAGAACAATCTCTGTTTGACACTCATCCATTTTAGGGTCCTCAGCATGTCGAGGATGGGCGTCCTAGGGTGACATTGTGATATTATTCTCATTGCCCTATTCTGTAGTCGCTGGAGGCGTACAATGTGAGCTTTGTTCAGATTGCCACCCTGGACTATGCTGCAATAATCAAAATGAGGTGACACCAAGGTGTTGTACAGGGTAATATTGGAGTCTGCATAAGGAAATTTGCAGCTCTGCTAAAAACACCAAGAGCTCTCTTTATTTTAGTAACAACCTCATCAACCTGCTTTTCAAATTTCACTTCCTGATCAAGCGTTACTCCCAAGTACTTACAAGCTTCTGATTGGGAGATAGCTTGATCACTGAGTGATAGATCAAGGGCCGAGTTGATGGAATTTCTCTTGTGATTGCTGCAAATAACCATAAAAGTTGTTTTTTCAAGGTGGAGACTCAATTTATTTGCATGCAACCAGTCAGCTACTTGAATCAGCTCTGGCTGATACAGTGGAGATGACATCATTGGGTTTGTCAGCATAATAAAACAGAGTGTCATCTGCATATTCAGATTGACTTTAGATATTTTGAGACAGATACTGAGATCATTTGTGTATAGAATAAACAAGATGGGGCCAAGAATTGACCCTTGGTGGACGCAAGTACTATAACTCCCCTCCTGCCCTGCCCCCCTCACCCCACCACCTTCCCCACATTGTCCCATTTGTATCCTCCTTTACAAATCGTTGGGTGCGGAGTCTGCAATCTTCAAAATGGCAGCCAAGTGCCGGTGAGCCGATTCGATATTTTGAAGAGGCGGTATCCAAAAGATATGTGCGAAGGTTAAGGGAAGGTTAATTTGTCGAATGAACGTAATGTACAATATATATTTGGACTTGTCCAGAATGAGCATAACCTGAAAATGTAAATGCACCGCAATACAAACATCAGTTGTAGCCAGCGGTGGGCCCCACAGTACGCATTTTGTATTAGACATTGAAGTCGCCCTCGGGTTATAAATTTTGCAGCAGCACTTGTAGGACCCGCCACGATCCCCTAGTGTGTGAAAGCTGGCGCTTGGGCGAGAAGGATGCCCCGATAGTGGATACAGGTCCAAAAGTACCGGCGGGTTTTTATGTAAGTTGTAAAAATTGACCTTTCCGGCCTAGATATAACTGTCCACATTATACAGATGTCCGCATTATAGACATGTGCACAAAGACAGGTTTCACTGTAATTGGATGTGTGCCAATCGCTATATTGCATCACGTTACCCTAATCTTTTTCCGTCTACAAAGAGGCCCTTTGGTATTTTGCTCGTGGAGTTCAACCTACTCTGATCTTATACTTTGCAAGTGATCGATTATCTAATATACTCCTCTTTGACAATTATAAATTATCAGATGCGATGAAAATACAAATGTTTGAAGGGGGTCAGAATATATTGCCGAAATTTGACGGTTCATGTCTAAATCACCAAGCACAACAGTTACTTAAGTGTTTGATAAATGTGACACTTATTGTTTATTTTGAATAAAAAAAAACAAAATGTATCATATTCAATCAATAGTGTGAGGTAAGAGCCACTCATGTAATTTTGGTTGTAGGCGTATCGTAAAACTCGATCTATTATGGTCTGGTACTGAACGATAAATGTGCATTGTTGTATTGCAATTTAGTATTTGTAATGTCCTGTGCGTTTTTGTACGCACACTGTATGCCTTTCCGTGTTTGAAGAACACGTCTGCTTGTCATCTTCCTTCATCTAACCTTGAGGTGATTCAGTTAAAGTAAATATGTTCATATCAAAATGTATGGAAAGGAGTCACACATCGTTTACTGTTGGAGAAAATAGAGACGGTGCAAGGGCGTCATGCCAGATTGGCATAAACAGTGCACAAAGTAACGGATTAAACATGTTTCATATTTGCAAGGCAGAAATGCCTTATACATTATATATGCCTTATATAATTCTTTCTATTCTACGTCTTGTATCTGTCAATAAAACGTGACACTCCTACTTAAGACACAGTTGTGACTTATCTTGTCACCGTTTATCTCAAGTCCTCATTTGTAAAATTTCAGTTGGTTAAAATGACTTATCAGTAATTATATTCTGTTAATCTCTTTGTCACGCCCCAAATTCACACATTTAAGTTTTGGTGCAACCAGTTAAGACAATACAGCTTCCAAATTCTCGACATGTCCGGGGTCATGACATCATAGCTCTTGGATCCAGGATACTTCTTGGACATGAGATTTTTTCTTTTTCAGTGTTTTTCCCTAAAATTTCGTTTGTTAGTTTTGGCTTCTTTATGCTTTTTTTTTGGGGGGGGGTGTTATTTGTTTTTGCTTTCTAACACATGATTCTGATTGATTAAAAGTACATTGTGTAGGCATCACATATGGAGAGAAGTGCCAAAAGCCTGTACACCTGTTGCATGGCACAGCCTTAAAATCTACCTGCATACCTGTACGTGTACAATTTGGAGCTGGAACAACAGAGTACAAGGTGAACAAGTTAAAATCTTGTAGTTCACGACGCTTCTTATTACAGTATCCTTATCAGGTTACATATATAGCTGTTACAGTACCTTTATCAGGTTACATATGGAAATGCAACAAAAATATTTATTGGCACGAGGAATAGCCCATATGTGAGCATGTCATACTGATGCGCTAATTATTTTCTCATTTGTCTACAAATTTAAAAAAATAGTGAACTTTTCCGGGCGGTTTTTTCATGTCATCAATATCATTTCAATGAAATTCACAAAACTTAAATTAAAGACCCACAGTAAAAGCAAAGTTAAGACTCTGTTCTTTTGTTTTTAAACAAGATTTGATACCTACTTGCTTCGTTAGCAGATCGAGCTCCGTATTAGCTCTAATTTACACGTGGGGTGGAAAATCACTGGGATAGGTCCGTTTAGAAGGCAAGAAATGTATAGGCACGATTAGAAAAATTCAAAGATTCCGTATAGCATAAATGACTGCTCTACTTTATTTTTTTTTTAATCATATATATGTATACAATGTATATTTTTTGCATGATAAGAAACACTTGGTCTATTGATCCCTTTTGAACTTTGGAAGTCCCAGATTGGCCTACCAAGGTTCACAACTACTTATCATCGTGTTCCTGTTTGATTTCTCATTGTTACACTGCAACATGTTTGAAAGTATAATATTCACAAATGTACAGACTTTGGGGATTCAGGTGCTGCTTGTAGTTGGCGCTTACTGTGTGTGGAAATTGATGGTTGATGCATGGGGAACCTGGAGGATAGGAACATATGTAGACAAGTTACCAGGATGGAAGGCCCATTGGTTTTTCGGATCGTACTATGATTTTCCGGGACCAAACGAGGAGGGATTTGCTTACCTGAGACAAAAGGCTGCACAATATCCACGCTTATATAAATTATGGTTCAGTCCATTTCTACCAGTAGCTGTTGTCCACCATCCGGATACAGTCAAGGTTATCTTGAAAACCACAGAACCTAAACCTGGGCATTTTTCATACAAGTTTTTGAGGCAATGGTTGGGAAATGGACTCATATTGAGTAATGGCGCCAAATGGCACAGGAATCGGCGCCTCCTCACGCCAGCTTTTCATTTTGATATACTGAAATCATATGTGAATGTGTACAATGAAGCCACTGACACTTTTCTGTCCAAGATGTCCAGGGCTGCAACAGATAACGAATATTTTGAAGTTTTTGACTCAGTCACACTGTTAACCCTTGACATTTTACTGCAATGTGCATTTTCTCACCGATCCAACTGCCAGATTGTTGGGGATAGCCATCCGTTTGTGAGAGCCGTGAAACAACTGAGTAAGGCCATAGCTGAAAGAGCATTAACTGCTTGGTTACACTCAGATCTCATCTATTATTTGACACCCAGTGGAAGAAAGTTCAAGAAAAACTGTACATTCGTACGGTCGTTTGCTCATAAACTTATTCAAAGCAGAAAAAACGCTCTTGATAAATCTGATCGAGTCTTGAGAAAGACAGGAAAATATCTGGATTTCCTTGATATTCTTTTGACAGCAAGGGACGACGAGAACCGTGGTTTGACTGACGAAGAAATAGAAGACGAGGTAGGCAACTTCCTTTTTGCAGGACATGATACAACAGCAAGTGCAATTTCTTGGACATTGTACTCCCTGGCTACCCATCCGGAACATCAGACTAGATGTCAAAGGGAAATTGACAACATTCTACATGGCAGAACTGAGGACGAAATCACCTGGGAAGATCTGAGCAGATTTACTTACCTCACCATGTGTATCAAAGAAGCCATGCGGCTCCATACCCAAGTGACGGCCATCATGCGCCAGCTAACTCAAGATATGGAGATAGACGGATATGTCATCAAAGAAGGTACAATAGTCCTAGTGATGCTTTACATGTTGCACCATAATCCAACACTATGGGATAACAGCACGGAGTTTAAGCCAGAGAGATTTTCAACAGAAAATTTGCAAAAAATGGATAATTTTGCCTTTATCCCCTTTTCAGCAGGGTTTCGCAATTGCATTGGACAACAGTTTGCTTTGCACGAGCTGAAACTGGTGATTGCGCGTACTTTATATCGTTTTTCTCTGGAAGTGGATCCACCTCACATTGAGCGGCACTGTATGGATGTTGTGACAACACCTGAAAAAGGTATCCGAGTCAAAGCTAAACCCCGAAACGTGGTTCCGTAGAACGAACATTTCACTCAATCAAAGAGAGAGAGAGAAGGGGGGGGGCGGTTTTGTGTTTAAATCAGTAATTAAACATATATAGCATAGTGATTGATGTATAATGATATGTGATGGAACGGTAAACGACAATACTAAATAGGCCTATTCAGTCATAAAAATATAAGCCCAAGGTATAGGAGAAGGAGCTTTATCCTGGAGCCAGGTGCAAAAGAAAAAGAAACATTCAGCAAAGTTTGAAGAATAGCAAACCCAATACAACGGCTGTACGGGAAGATGAACAACGGATGTCAGTCAATGACTGTTCCACCCCCGACAAAAAAAAGAAAGTGTTTTTGCTTGGTAGCTCCCAATTTAAGTAGATAGTGCCAAAGAACTAAAGGAAGCAGAAACATGTGTACCAAATTGTGGACAAAGTATATTTCAGTTTTACACCGGACCTTCAACAAAGTCAAAGATAAGAAGTAGGACCCAACAGCTATCGATTATTCAAAACAAACTGTATGCCCCTGTACGGATGTCAAGTTTAGAACTTCTCCAAAAAGGAGGTAGATCGTTTTTATGCAGCCAGGCAAGAAGCAGTTCGATTTTTTTTGGAAGATTCCTTGCAGATGTAACTGTGAGCTAATAACAGCAATTTGCAAAGATATACCCATAAGTTTCCAGTTACACTAAAGTTTTTCCACAAGATTGTGGACAGTGAAAATGAAATTGTACATATTTGCGGTCTTCTAGTCCTAGAAGGGAATCAGTCGGCAACGTGTAATTCCCTGACATGTATAGCTTCTGAATACAGGATAAACATGTTTAATTTGATGAACTTTGGACTTAATTATTTTTTCGGATGCATCCACAGATCAGCCTCTGCTAATTTAGAGAATCAGCATACAGCCAAATTGATTAGGGAATTGTGTCTTGCTCGAGATGTTAAACTGACCACAATTTTCACCAAGCAAGAAATCACTGATTGTATAACTATGTTATGGACAAAGTAATGTGTTACAAGTACCTCTTAACTTTTACTACCAAGTATAGCCTTTCTGCTGACTGTCTTTGATACACCTGTATTGATACACTTGTGACATAAATCAATGATTCGAGATATATATATATATATATATATATATCCGAGGAGAAAAGATATGTCTGGATTGGCACCCAGACATTAAGAAAGAAAGAAAAAAAGGAACTAGGAAATAATTAAAAAAAAAATCTTGGGAAAACAAAATGTCTGGGATCGCACCCAGACATAATGATAAACTCTTGCAGAGATACAAAACAAAAATCTCTTTTAGAACACTTATTCATTGTAATATTAACATCTGGGTACTTCCAATGTCTATGAAAAATAAGTCCACTTACCCTTATTCATAAAGGTGGCTCTGCTTCAGACCCAAATAAATGTAGGGGTATCGCTTGGAGAAGTTGCACATCAAAATTATCTGATGCAGTCAAGAAAAATTGTTTAAACAATGACATGAAAAAGCACAACTTTAACATAAATTGCATATCGGGTTATGGAAAACCATCTTATGAGCGCCCACATATTTAAAGTGTGTGTGTCAACACACACTTTTTTGTTTTTCCTGAAATTCTTTCTTTCTTTCTTTCTTTCTTTCTTTCTTTCTTTCTTTCTTTCTTTCTTTCTCTGTCTCTCTCTCTCTCTCTCTCTCTCTCTTTCTTTCTTTCTTCTTTACCAGCAAATTTGTCCGACACTTTTCTCAAACACTATTATACATAGAAACTCCAAACTTGACATGATTGTACCTCCATACAAGGAGTTTGACCGTTTTATACAAAGGAATGAAGATGTTTAAAATTATGCAAATTAGGGGCATTTGAAATTTTAAATCTTGGATATCTTCAAAAGTATAATAGATAGAGATGTCATTCTAACTTCTACTAGGGGGTTATTGACCATTGTGCATCTAATGAATTTAAAACAAATGTTGTAGCAATTTAAATTATGCTAATTAGCAGCATTTGAAATTTTAAAATTTGAATATCTTCAAAACTATTATAGATAGAGACATCATTTTAATTTCTACTAGGGGGCTGCTGACCATTGCGCATCTAATGAATCTAAAACAAAAGTTGTAGCAATTTAAATTATGCTAATTAGCAGTATTCGAAATTTTCAGTCTTGAATATGTTCAACACTATAATAGATAGAGATGTCATTCCAGCTTCTACCAGGGGGTTGTTGACCATTGCGCACCTAATGAATGAAAAATAAAAGTTGTAGCAATTTAAATTATGCTAATTATCAGTGTTCAAAATTTTCAATCTTGAATATCTTCAACAGTATAATAGATAGAGATGTCATTCCAACTTCTACTAGGGGGTTGTTGACCATTGCGCACCTAGTGAATTAAAAATAAAAGTTGTAGCAATTTAAATTATGCTAATTAGCAGTATTCAAAATTTTCAATCTTGAATATCTTCAACAGTATAATAGATGGAGATGTCATTCCAACTTCTACTAGGGGGTTGTTGACCATTGCGCACCTAGTGAATTAAAAATAAAAGTTGTAGCAATTTAAATTATGCTAAATAGCACCATTAGAAATTTTAAATCTTGAGTAACTTCAAAGCTATAATAGCTAGAGATGCCATTCAAACTTCTACTCCTGTGTTATGGAATAGTTGTACATTATCATACCAATATGCATTGAAGACACACACACTGATTTGCTATGCAGCAAATCATCTTTCCTAGTTTTTCCTTCGGTTCCTTATAAATTTCTATACATTTGTTTTGCTATCTACAAGACAGATATGGCACGGGGTGGCACGATGGATTATTTTACAAATTTGAAGTAGGAGAGTTAAAGTATGGTGTTCTGAAAGACATGTATGACATGTGTGGAGTCATCTTTCAAAAAAAAAGTTTAAATCAGGGTTATCCATGAAAACGTTTTTCTCAAACAAAAGAAGAAGATTTGCTTCAAAGCAGATCTGTGTGCCTTCGAAAGTGAAAATGACCTTGACCTTTGACCTTCAGAAGTCACTTGTAAATTACAAAAAAATTTGCAGTGTCACAATACCTACAATTTGAGCCCGACATGCCTGAAATTGGATGAAAATTGACAGTTAAGGCTAGATGAAAATTTCCAAGACCAAAATGACATTGACCTTCGACCTTTGGAAGTCAAAAGTACATTACAAAAATGTACTTTGCTATAATATCTACAGTTTGAGTTCAACATGATTAAAATTGGACGAAAATTGACCATATTGTGGCTAGATGAAACTTTCAAAGGTCCGAATGACCTTGAACGTTGACCTTTAGAGGTTACATGTACATAAAAACGTGCAGTCTTGCAATACCTTCAATTTTAGCGTGACGGGACTGAAATTGGATGAAAATTGATTTTTTTTTAAAGATATGGTTTAGTCAAATTTTGTTCTGACATTTTAAAATAAAAAATTGATAATTTCTTCTTTAATTAGTAGTAACTTAAAAAATATTAGCGATAAGAATAAAGCAAAACACGTTTTTGGAATACATACCTAACCTTTCCATTTGGCACAAAAATAATTAATTCAGCATTGTGAGTGTCAGTTCCAATTTTTTAAAAAATTATAATATTAATTAATATTTAATTGCATATGTAATTAGGCATATCTGTTAAAATATTGTGTGTAAGCAAATATAATTGCCTTTGTTGTACTGCCCTGTTTCTCCTCTTTCAAGGTATATATATAGTTTTGATGGTGTTTCAATTTGATTTTGAAGAGGATATAACAAATAAAACAAAGGAGCACTATATTAGTCTTCACTATATCGCCACCTTAAACAAGATAATATTACCAGTAAATCAGGCCTAAATCTATGCTGAAATAAAGAATCGTTCATGCTTACCGTAGAACTATGTAGGCCTATTAAGAATAGTACATAGGCCTGGGTTATTCAGCCGGCAAAGTAGACCCTACTGTTATTTTTACTGAATGCTAAATTAGAAATAGGCTATGGGTCTAGAAGAAATAGGCCTAGTTGGCCTCGGGCCTGAGCCTAGATGAAATAGTTGGCCTCGGACCTCATCACCATGTGGCTTGTGGTAGGCCTACCCTTTAATAGGTCTACCTTCAGTTTTTTCGTAGGCCTGTAATCTTAGACAGGAAAAGCAGGGTATGTTACGGGTATTATGGGTCTGAGCGCATAATATGGGTCTCTCGTGTGTTTAAAATGGGTCCCCTCTGTATAATTTGGGCGCACCATGCCCATATTACATGCACGTGACATACCTGAGGTTCTGACCTTCACCAAGAAAATTTTAATCATGTGATCCAATCATCGCCCATCCGTGAACAAAATGGACATTTCTTTGTCATAAAACATTACCTTTTTCCGCTGTAGATCATGCATTTTGTGTCAGGAAGGGGTGAAATTTACATTTACGTTGTAAGAAAGTTATGTTGTTATTTTATACATTCCTTTGGCCGACTTTTTTCGGACCTGTACAACCAGGCGTCTGCTATACGCGTTTTGATCACGTGGCACTTCTGACATAAAATGCGTTCTTTGCATAATTAGAGGGGTTGCCCATATTACTCGCGGGCCCATATTACCCGACGCTACCCTAGGTATGAACTCTACACATTGAAGTTTTACAAAATTTGTATTATGTGTTTGTTTACTTTATTTGTTGGTAACGCTCATTACAATAAAATGTTTAATATGTTGTAGGCATAGCCTAAGATGTGAGCGTCAGCATTACAAAGTATTAATAATAACGTCGGTGGATCAGGCAGTAGCACTCGATGGCTTGGCCTCTTCAGCGGTCATTTACTAAACCAGTGTAGAGGAGCGAGGGCGTAGTACGTTGACTTGAGCGACTGAACGAACCCGTATGTCGCATAGTCTTTGTTTTTGTTAGACACTGTTCCACAAATTTTAAATACTGTGCCCAAGATCTCTATATTCCCATTGAAATAGTGTTGTAAATTAACCTGTGGCAGAGACGTAGTCGGTACGAAGAGTGATTGTTGGAACGGTTGGAGAGAAGCTATGCAGAGACCAAAACTGTTAACAGGTTTCTGTTCGTTTTGATCGTCACTTCCATCATGCTTTGTGGGGACATACACCCTACCCCAGCCCGAAGGCAATGAAAATACCCATGCCAAGTGTGTAACAAGCCAGTGAAATCCAACCAGTATGGCATCTTTTGCAATGGGTGTGATAAATGGTTTCCATTGTAAATGCATCAACATGCCTTATGATGTCTGTACAGCCCTGGGGATGAGTCACAATGACTGGTTTTATTATTTTTGTACTCTGCCATGTTTCAGTGAATCATATTTTGAGGACTCGTTACACTCATTTAATACATCAGACCTAATAGCACAGGTCCTCTCGGCAATGGAGAGTTCACTCGCGATATGGATAGCTTAAGTGATCAGGCTATCTCATTATATATAAACATACTCATTATCGGAGATCTAAATTATGACCTCCTATCTAAAGCCAAATCAAAACCATTGGTAGATTATATGGACCTGTCCTGTTTCAAAAATCTCATCACAGAAGCTACTTTTCCACTGTCAAAATGGCTCATCGCTCATTGACGTTGCTCTGGCCAATGTAAGCTCAAAATGTATTTGCAACAGTGCTATTGACATCGGCTTTGGCACTTCTGCGGAAGTGTAAACGTTCTCAAGCCAGAAAAGATAGATCTACAGTTCAGAGCACTGACATTTGTGAATAAAAATATGATCTGGACTAGTTTTGTCTTCTGTATATGGCTGGATTACCGACTCTGCAGCTGTCTATACAAAGAGCAATTGCCATAAAGGTTTTCAAAGCGATTGACAGTACTAGCCCCTCTTACATCAGTGATATGTTTAGCTTGAGCCCTCACACCTCTTCGTTGAGGTCAATGAACTCTATCCTTCATCGCACAGCGCAGCAAAGGGTGGACTGCACTCTTTTTCTTACAGTGGGACTTTAATTTGGACTCTCTTTCCATTCATTTACGAACTGAGTCAGACTTTTTACCTTTCAAGAGACTGCTTAAGAACTGGGAATGTGTAAAGGACATGTGCATTAATTGTAGAATGTCTCCAGAGTCTTTTTAACTGTTTTTTAAACCTTTTCTTTTCCAACTTCATATCATTTCCATTTATATCCAATGTTTTAGATATATCGCAACTCGGACATAATAGCAGCTATCCTGCTAATGTTTGAATGTTTTAACCCCCCGAGTATAAATAAAGCTTTGTATCTTGCATCATTGGCAGCGTGGTCGTTGGGGGCCTCAGGCGGACATAGCGTGAGTTGCAATCTGGAAGGCCTCCAGAAGCGACCTTGTTAATAGTGACTGCAGACATTAATTAAAGTATCGATCATGCAACATGCGCAACAAATGTTACATACTTTGCGATGTTTACTTTGGTTACCCTCACACCTGTAAACTTTTCTATTCCGTGGAAACCCATTTCTAGCCCCAGTAGCGTGTCTGCCAGCCCCACACTCAATCGAGGTGTCGACGATGCGAGTTGATGAATCGTTATCATTCATTACATTTTATCGACAACGTTGAGTTATTGACATAATTTCCATAATGGCCGGGAAGTTTAGGACTTTAGAGTAAATGAAACTGCGGAAATTACCGGGATGCATGAAAAAAAGACAAGGACTGCGCCCATGTGCGCATGTGCAGTACGGGGTGACCAACAAAATCGACTTAATTTACAAGATACTTAGTAGTCTTCTGATTGGATAATTTACCGTTCTGCTGTTGCTAATAATACATAGCAGACAAACTCGTGGTATAATCATACGATCCAAAGCCAGATGGACGGACTTGGGTAAAGAAAATACCAAATACTTCTTGGGCGTAGAAAAGAGGAAATTCAAAAAGAAACACATCAGCAAATTAATAGATCACAGAGATCAAGAAATAACAATTTACACACTGTATGCCTGGTACATATCACGAATAACCTAGGGTCCCTCGGAAGCAGACCGTGACATCTCCCTCAGCCCTACCGGCTTCAGGATATATCACGGTCTGCTTCCTTGGGACCTCAATTCGTGATATGTCCCAAGGCAAACAGTCTGCATCTGATAAAAATGAATCAATATCTGAACATCTGTCTGGTATGCTTAATTCTTATATAAATCATATGGAACTGAGTGAGGTTGAGGAGGATATCAAAGTCTTGCTTGTATATGATACTAACAGCGCCACCTGAAATTTGACGGATAGTATGAGAAAATGTGTGTGTGTGTGTGGGGGGGGGGGTGGTATAAAATTCAGTATGTCGAAACATAATAGAGTTAGAATTGCCAAATTTATAGTGTATACAGATCATGTCCAATGCTGATATGTCATATGAGATATCAGTGACCTTGACCCACTTTTGTAAGGTCATCAGCTTTGCAAAGTTGAAAGAATTTATTTTGTAATGGTATGATGCTGTTTGGACTCCAGTGGCAAAGAAATTGAGCTCCCTGATCAAAATTGCACTTGAGTACATTGTATATAAAACTCTACCTGGTGACTTATTATGGGGCCACTTTAACCCAAATAATATGGAGTTTGACTCTTGTCCAAGGTTATTGTTTTTCTTCAATTAGTTGAAAAGTTATAACCCGGTTTGAGGAATCTGACCATGTGTGGGACGCTGAATGCGGGGAGCACGTTTCGGACAGAAAAAAAATAATAATCTGAGTTGAAGGTGAAGGTCATATGGTCATTTGGAATTATATAGGGGTTGCAATGTGAAAATCCAATAAACGCTCTTCTGCACCCCCAGATTTTAGTAAGGTCCATGTAACTGAGGACTTAATGTGTGTGAAAATATGCTTTGATGGTGAGTTTAATATAGGTAGCGCCTCCAATAGTATGTAATATATGGATCAAAATTTGAAAATCTTGTGACCACTCTAACATCCTTATTTTTAGTGTATCTATAATCTTCATGAAATGTATTGGAATTGTGGAAGAGGTAAAAATCTCGGTTGCATATGTCACTAGGAGCGCCTCCTGTAATTGACGGAAGAGTTGGATTGTTAAGTTTGAAGCGTGAAAAAGGAATTTTCGTAGATTGAATTTTTTTACTGTTGTCAGATAATCACCATTTGAAGATTTGACTGCCTTTTTTTTCTTTTGGTTTTTGTTTTGTTTTGTTTGTTTGTTTTTTGGTATTAATCGTTCAGGAGGCAATCTATTTTAGATGATATACTGTCCCTGTCGGTGTATGTTTCCCAAAGAGAAGGACCACTAAACTGACCAAGCCACATCTCGTTCAATCCATTGTTTTGCAACTTTTTAATGTGGTAGTAATTTTCCAACTTGTTACAGCATTACTAACCAGATTTAGAGGAGTCAGATAAGATCCCTGTATAATATTTTCGTCTGGTAATGAAGCAAGTCTCATCCACTATTTTATTAATTTTCTCAGTAATTTCAATTTTGATCGGGTACTTTTCGAGCCGGGCCAGTGTACCCATATTTGAGGCTGTCCGATCAAGACCAGGTACAAATTTACAATAAATGTTTAAAACAGAATTTCCTGGACAGTTGTTTAAGATATTTTGGGTGTGGGGACTTCACAAGCATGCCGAATAATTTCGCGTCGCAGTGTTGCCAACCTGAAAATCTGGGAGATGGATAAATAAATATGAAATATAATGGGAAAATATTGACGACATTCAGCAAAATTGTTAAAATTGTTATAATATCAACAAAAATTTGGAAGAATTTTCAGCGCAAAATTCACGAAGACTTCCGGGTAATCAGGGAGTGCTGGCAACACTGGGGTCGTTCTTGCCAGCCAAAGCTCGCTGCCATATAAAATTATTGCTTTGATATATATGTCCGATTCCGTTGCATTTTCGGAGATCAGCACACTTCGGCATCTGCAGTTAATTCCCCTTGTCTGTTAGGTTTTGTGCTGCAAGTTTAATTATTAGATCCCAACTTGAGCTATAGGCGAAATTCTGTTAAGGAGACCTTGAAGTTGATCTTCAAAATAAGAGTAAAACTATATTATCTGCGAACATAAGCGATGCAGTACTTCTGTTACCGATTTTTACAGTAGCTTTGTTTGCGGGCAAATTTAGAAGGTGTTCTTGATCGTTTTGGGGAAATGTTTAATAAGGGACTAAGAGGACCGCCCTGTTTTATGTCGACGTAACTGCCGAAGTTTATGTCGATATAACTGCAAAAGTGTGGGGTTGCTCCCCTTGACAAATTCCAATTCCCTGCTATTTATGAGTTCGAAACCTAGTTTGTATCAGCTGCAGAATTTGGTTACTTGTGGCTGGTTATACATGTATTTATACAATCATTATGTATTAAGAACGACACACAAAGCTGAACAAATACCCAATGTGAAAAAGTTGTTATTCATTGCAAACATATACAAGACAAAAGCGATTATTGTCGAATGAGTTCTTGTGAAGAGGTGTTTTGAGATCTGTTTCAGCTGTGCAGGTTATGCTGACAAAGGTGCTGCCATCTATCTGCTGCCATATCCGGGTACCATTATCTCTAAAATTGATTTGTACATGCAAGGGAACTCTTCCCCACATAAAGTCTGACTTATAGTGAAAGAGTTGGAACATTTGTAATTATTAAATGGTAGCGAACAGTAATAAAATGCTTTTTTCCCAAAAAACTATACTTGGTGCTCTTTTTGTTGTTTCATCTTCTAGCCTTTTATTTATTTATTTATTTATTTATTTATTTATTTATTTATTTGTTTGTTTGTTTATTTATTTATTTATTTATCAAATTCATTTTCTTTCATTTATTTATTTATCTTTTTAAGCTCTGCTGACTTGTCAGTCATATATTTACTAGTATGTACTTTCTGTTAAAATAATGCCCAAACATTGAGTGAACATTTGCTTGAAATAGTTAAATTAGGTCTTGCTTCTCCAAATTTTCTTCCTCAAGACGACTTCACAACATGCCATATACCCGGTACGGAGCCAAGGAAGTAATATGGATCAGTCTATTCGAAAAACGGATGATATCCACTGAAGCATAGAGAGGGGTGAGAGTCACGGCCATGTGGTCAACTGTGTATTTTACTCAGGCTATTGTTTTCCTGTGATGGCCCTGTAGCTGTATGCAGGTGATGAATCTAAATTGCACTACTGCAGGTGGCCTTCCCCAGAAATTAAGTAAAACCTAATTTGGTACTTAATTCAGGGTCGAAAAGAGAACGAACTATATATGTGCCTAGTGTCCGATGAATTTCAAAAAAGAAGTGCAAAATAATGAAAATAAAAGGAAAATAATAAAATTAAAAGACAGAAAAGCTCCACTTGACCTTACCACTTATAGAGCACGTTGGCCGAAAAAAAAGAAAAGAAAAAAGATAATGTATTACCTCCTGTCCAAACTACCCCGATTGCAAGCATCAAGTGGTCTCCTATTGTAGCCGATCTTCAAATACTGCTAAATTAATTTAAGTTGAAGGAGTGTCATTAAAGGGTGATTTTGAAGAGATGTGTTGTTCTCGTGAGAAATGCTCTTTGGTGTACCAAGGTGACACTGTTTACTTAGCATGGCAATCTTTAAGAACATGTAAATTGTTATAAATCTTGGAGTAAGTATATCCTAAAAAAATAAATGATGATAAAAATACTTAGAGATAAATTGGGTGTTTATATGGTAGAGCTTACACACATTTAGCCATGAATTCTTAGGATATGGTAGAGCTTACACATATTTAGCCATGAATTCTTAGAATCAAAATTTCCTGGTTGGTTGGCAATGACGGGCACCAGCGAATGGTAATTGAGCCTCACTGTTTGAACAGTACATAACTTGATCGCCAGATGGCAATTACCTACGCCAGTTTACAACTTCGCCTAATATATCATTGAAACACCCGGTTTCACAGCAAAAAAGCAAACACTACATTTTTTTTTATTAATCAGAAAGGTGGTGCAAATAAAAGAAATATTAATCAATATAACTAAGGGCAATTTACTATAGTACAATATTTATATGTCTATAATATTACAAAGAAATGATAATATTTAACCTTTGGTATTTCTTGTAGTGTAGCTATATAAATACATACACAACCTATCTTATGCATTCAAAATCATTACATCCCTCTTTTTTTGGGAGCTGACAACGTAGATACAGCTCCGCAAAATGTGTTGTAGGATGCGCGTGCAAACAGAAACAGAAATGCTGTAATAAGAGAAAACGACCGCTTCTCCACGTTTCGTTAAGGTATATCCCGCATATGAGCAGTGACGCGCTCATGTGGTGCCAATATGATGCGTAGTTTTTTAAATTTTTTTTGTAATTATATTTTCCTATCAACATTTCCCACAAGCGAATGAAAGCTGTTCTCGGGAGATATTTAAACGTTGGTAGTACATCCTCATCAGGTATCTGATACATGTACCTGCAATAAGAAAATTGATCAACAAACTGTGTGCCTATGTGTTCCTCTGTATTCCATCAATTTTAAATTATCCAACTTTTTGTTTTCATCCCATTTACAAACAAGAAGTGTTTAATTCGATGGCCTATAATGAATAATCAACTATACACAAATAACCTAAATAATATCATTATACAGTAGACGGTGTGAAAACGAGGCTACTGTGGTAAAACACTTTGTTTGCCGTGATATAGCCTTATATCTGACATATTAAGGCTTCATTTGTTGCACTTGCCCCCACTGAACTACGACCCCATATAAGCCCTGAATTTCTGTTTCACTATCATTGATAAAGTACATGTACGTACAAATGTATGGTTGTTTAGTTTATTTAATAAAGCAATTACAGCAAATGTACACAAAATATCTTTTACGAAAATGTAATGTTTACTTTTGGTTCCGCGTTCCTGTGGTAGATACCATGGTCGATAATAGATGGCATGGTAATTCAAGTACATGGGTACTCCCTTTCCGCCCTTGCCGCCAATGCTGTAACAACTGAATGTAGCAAAGTTACAAACCTTATCATGTCATTACTCCACAATTATTGTCCCAATGATCCTGAGGCACACATGTAATGACAAATCGATGCAAGTGCATTCATAGACACACTTAGTAAATCATCCTCCAGATGACCCCAACCACTGAACCATTGTCGAGACAAGGTGTCAGTGAATAGCAGTGGGTATCGTAGGGCAGTTTTCGGCCATTTAAGCATATATGGATCCATACCTTCGGAGTTCCTGAAGCATTAATAAATAATTTCCAGATGTGACTTCACAGTGGTACTACTAAGTTGTTAGTGTACTGCTAGACGTCACATGCAGCGTTCCTGATGTACACCCCCCCCCCCCCCCAGTTTTAAGTGAATCTGGCTAATTGTCTTAGATGAAGGATAAGCATATAAATATTAATTGTTTGGGCATCAAATAAAAGATTTGATAATGTGTTCAAGTACAAAATGGGAAATAAAACCCTGTCAAACATAACATGAGCAATCAAAACATCCTTGGGTAGAGAAAAAAAAACAATAGAAAGAAAAAAAAATGTGTATGAAAAAAAGAGGGCGGGCGGGAAAAACAAATTTCGCAGCACAAGTCAGCGATCTGTCCAAGGAAAATGAAGTGAGACAACTGAGAAAACAAAGAAACTGGCGGATATCAATACAAAGGAACGAGAATCATGAAGTTAATCCCAGAAAAAGGAAAACCCGAGAACCCTTCTTTATTGTCTAACTCAAACAATCAAACATTTTGAATGAAAAAAATATCCAAATTGTCTGAGATGAAGGATAAGCAACAGCAACAATTAAATATATGAATATTTATTGTTTGGCCATAAAATAAAAAAAAAGATATTTGACAGATCATAATGTGTTCAAGTACAAAAAAGAGAAATAAATAAATAAATGAATAATAAATAAATAAATAAATAAATAAATAAATAAATAAATAAATAAATAATAATAATAATAATAATAATAATAATAATAACAACAATAATAATAATAAACCATTGTCATCCATAACATAAGCAGTCAAAACCGCCAAAAAAAAAAAAAAAAAAAAAAAATGGCCAAACAAACAACAAACAAAATTACAAAAGAAACGAACACATATCACATCTCTTTCACGTTGCCAACTGCAATAAACTATGACAAACCAAGATCATGTGTCATGATAATGAACCACACATGCAGAAGTAATCAAGGCCTCGATTAGCTGCAAAGCATTATCACAGGTCTTAAGAAAAAACAAACACACATACACAAATATAAATATCCTTTATGACAGGCCTAAGTAAGCCCCCCCCCCCGAAACAATCAAAGTTTACACTTAGAATACAAAAAAGTCCATGTCAATAATATTCACCCAATATTCAAAACATATGAGCTGTAGTACAACTCGACTAATATAAAAAGTATACAAAAAAAAAAAAAATTAAATAAATAAATAAATTACGGAAACACACATAGATTGACAACGTGTTCAAATATATGAACATATTTACATTCCCTTTATTGTTTAACATTGAAAGAATAGGAACTGTTGTTGTCCTCACCATCTCATGAAGACATCGTCTACACGCGAGTCTGCACGCGCCAGCTATGCAGCCCCTTCACAATTGTATACGCCAGTACATTGGGCACTACTTTTCTTTTCATTCATAAATCCTGTGCGCCCTCCCGCGGATACACACAAAGTTACGAATGCTGCTCTTGTTCTCAATCCCCGTGACCAAGAATCAACCGTTGTCCCACGTAGGCCTACCTGCACATCCACCGCATCCTCTTCTTCGATAGAAATATCACAAAGCCAGCAAACCAACCAGAATTTTAACGCAGGAATGATTTCCAACTCCACCTTTCAAAATTGTACCTTCAACATGATCGCGCCTCGTTAAACTGTTAAATCCTGTTCACTGCTCGCATCAGTCTGAGATGCATCCGCGGTGCGAGGTGCAAGTGCAATGGTGTTAATCTTGTATTCATTGTGTTATTCTGGGTATTTTATCCCAAAAAATAACTTACTTGTATACTTTTTCCCTAATGTGAACGAATCTTGTATTTTGTAAAGCTATCTGTTCAAATAAATGAACATTTACAAAGGGACTATTTTTCTTTCCTGTTTGTTGCTTTTGGGATAGACTGGTTGCCAGGTAACGGGGGCGTGGTTAGCGCTTATTTTTCTATTGATCACACCCCCCTTAAACCAAGGCAATTTATGTGGAAAAGACGTTCTTTGGCGATCGTGCATCGCTTGTAATTATTATCAAAAATCGAAAAAATAGGAAAAAATGTAAATATAATAAATATCTGTCAACAGTGACCAAAATAGCCTCCCATAAGGACGGTATGGCTGGGAGATATACTATAACATGTATACAAATATGAAGGCATATTACCAAGCAACAGGTAAGACCAGGGATGCAATCTTACATTTGGCTGAATAACCACTAGTGCCACTGTACTGCATAACAAAACAAACAAACAACAAACCAGAAGCCTGAAGATACTCTTTCATGGCAAGGCACACTCCCAGTTTCGAATGTAGTGAACAATCCAAATATCTGAAATAAGCTTGGGAAGCCCAACCCCCATGTAATTTAATCAGTTCCCCAGGAACATTAGCCTGGAAACGAGCTTTACGTCGCATAGACCTGAAAATATGCACAAAACGAAACTGGTAGCGCATTGCAACTTTGGGTAAATAGCAAAAGTGAGTGCTGTTACAGAAACTTGCCTGGAACAAATTCGACTGGTCTCTTGTAAGCAAAAACAGGACGAAGAATAGAACCCTCAAAAGAAGCAATAGGGATGAAAACGTCACGGTTGCCAAATTGTCTGTCTTAGACCATCCCAAAGGAACAAGTAAACCATTCTGACCTACAGTAATGTAATCTCTGGTCAAATATATCCTCTTGTCAAGTGAACTTAGACTAGCAGGAACCATGCTAGACTTGCGTTCCAATGTAAAAAAAGCAATCAAGAAGGCAGCCCAACAGGCTGCATGCAAAGGTGATAAAAGTCAAAATATTGGAAAATCGCCGCTAAAATGTGTGGAGTGGCTTGTTTAACATAATGCATTTTCAGTCTGGTTAAGCCCCTGATTAACAATCTAAAATAAATTCTTTCCAAATATACAAATTCAAAGCCGGCCAAGATATGCAAAACTTTAATTGCATAAACTTTGTTTTAATAGATTGTACATTCTTAAAGGACCGAGTTAAAAATTGAGCATAAGAACAAATAGTTGTGAGAGAGGCAGACAAATTTTCCAATTTGAAAAATAAACAGAAAGCAATATAGAATTCCACATGGCCGTGTCATGGTGAATGGATTTAGACAGCACGAGTTTTAAAACCATTCACTGCAAGCTTTTGGCAAGCAGTAAACGGTTTGAGACGAGTGTCGTCTAAATTCATTCCCCTGACACGGCCATGCAGATTTGTTTTTTTTTTTTATTCCATAGAGTGTTAAATCCTATGTTTTTTATCAAAAACCTACTTGGTTGAGCGTGCTTGCAGCAGCCGTTTTGACTGCATTTTGTTCACTTTCAACATTGCGTTGCTAAAGTACGTCACTCAAGAAAGAACTTTCAATGACCCTTTTTTATCGTACGTAATCTCATTGGCTTAAAAATAAAACAACAACCAACAGGAATCTCTCTTTTATTTCATTTCGGTCATAAAATCGTTCCACACATATGTTGGGAACGACTGTGTTCCCACATGAATAACTATGGGAGAAACAAATGTTCTCCACTGTAACCATAAATTCGTAGCAGTACCAGTTGCAAAGGCAGCTCTTTGAGAACACACAATGTCCTGTAGAAACTGTTTGTACTCAGCCCCTGCAAAAGAAATTGATGTATACATTAAATGTTTACCAATGAGAAGAGAACAAAATAATATCAGTAGAAACACTTTTGTCCTTCATGTCATAAACATCGTCTGATAAAAACAACTGCAACAGAGCTGCATCTGTGTGACTGTGAGAAAGTAAGTAGCTATGACAATTGTGCTGCCCACCTACATACACACCAAGTATCTGTGTTTCATACAATGCACATGGGAAAACAATGTCTCTTAAACAGATACACAAGAAATTGCTGCGAACTCTACCGGGATTAATGGCATATACCGATGTCTGATAGTCACACAGTATTTGCACTCTTTGTCCCTTGAGAAAAATACCCCACAGCTTCAAAGCTATAACAGTGGCAGCAGTTGTAAACAGTTTATGTCCAATCCCTGACTTAAGATGAAATAAATAGCGTGGAAAAACTCACCTAATGAAGGTGAAAACCCACCACAACCTGTTAAGCAAGACTCAGTTTAATAAATGGTGTCAGGATCTGACCACTGTGTCTGGGGTATGAAAGAAACCCCACCATAATGAGACATAAAAGTCCGCCACCGTTGTACATCTTTAATAAAATTCGCTGGAATCGGAACAGATTGATTTGCAGGAAAGCAATTTAAAGCACGTAAATGATGCAACATAAGTGAAATAAAAAGCCTCCCCAGTCCCATAGGCTTAGCTGCGAATTGCAGCTTTCCAACCAAAGATTGTCCTTCCTGCTTAGAAGCTGAATATTTATCCAACCATGCTTTGAGTGTGTTACGAATGTCAAGAAACGGCTGGAACTGACACTGTCATATCTACAGTATCAATCAAAACTCCAAGGAAAATCATGCTAGTTGTGGGTAAAACAGCTTTGTGAACTGTCCCCTCTACCCCTCACTCTTCAAATAACTCTCTGAGATATAAAAAAAGCTCTTGAAGCATTTTCCTTGCTGCCTACACCTCCAAAATCATCAAGAAAATTGATTCCATGAAAACCTGCACTACGAAAAAGAAAGGCTACAGCATTAGTGAAACGCTGGCAGAACATTGCGGATGATCGTAAAGCAAATGTTGGGACACGGTCAAAGAAAAAAAAATTGCCTCACCATGAATATCCCAATAGACCTATATCTCCAGGACAGACCGGAATCTTTCTACAAGTTCTTACCAAATCCGTTTTGAAAAGCAAACATCCAGGACCAAAGGCCACGACTATATCAAAGTTGATTCCGTCCTTTAAAGAATTGCCCCAAGGCCAAGATAAATCCACAATAATTCTTCTGCTGGCCGAACCTTTCTTTGGGGCAGTATTGAGAGTAGAAACAGTGAGAGACATAAATAAAGGATTGTGTGTAAATGGACCTAATGTAGCCATCTCCCCTAATTGCTTAGCAATGAATGGATCCACATGATGTGGGTACACGTATGAAAGCTTATGATTCCTAAGAGAAGGTTTGGGGAGATTGAATCAATGATACGCAATCGGGAAACCAAAGTCCAAAAAATCACAAAGATCCAAATCATGATGCTCTACAGCTTGAATTTTTTTTCTCCACACTGATATATTGAAACATGAAGGAACATGCAGTCTTCATGTAACAAAATTACGATTACCTAAATCAACCACCTGCTTGTGAATATCAAGATACCTGGATAAATCTGCAGCATTTCACCTTTGCCAGGTTGTCTTGCTTCTGGTCTTGGGTATTGGAGTGCCCTGAAGAATATTAAGAATCAAAAACTCTTTGATCCATAACTGATTCCTGGTATCCAAATGGTAATCTCTGACACACTTGAATGCTTCCATGTTTCAGAAGAAAATACTTCGGAAACTGACTTGAGGGTATCATTGCATGATGAAATTGCGTACTCAGGAGAACATGTCCTGCAATCTGGATAACAAATGCCATGTTCACATTACTTGTGACATATAATTACATCCAGAGCAGACGATTGGGAAACCATATCCACCCCTGCT
This sequence comes from Hermodice carunculata, assembly GCA_964020975.1. Classification (NCBI taxonomy): domain Eukaryota; kingdom Metazoa; phylum Annelida; class Polychaeta; order Eunicida; family Amphinomidae; genus Hermodice; species Hermodice carunculata. The sequence goes on along the minus strand of OZ026621.1, from coordinate 46,516,038 downwards.
GTTGACCTTTCACAGTCAACACTGCCTACCAAATCACTACCAAGGTCCACGGTCAACTGTTTGCTCGTTTCAACGATCATGCTGGCTGGCCAAGAAGACAAACAACTATGAGCACTCACACACACTGTTCACAACCCGGGAATCAGAGAACCAGAAACACAATCATCATAAGTCACTCCTTGAACTGCACTGTCAGAATTCATACATTCAAGAACTGGAGCTTGAAACATCTAGTCAATCCTTAAACAATTTTTGTGCTCGCTCAAGAGATTTCCCAAAATATTTACACTCAGTTAATGACTCAGAATGCTCATATTGAGACTTCTCTACTAGCCAGCAAGTAGCACAAATGTGCAATACTGTGTATTTTTTGCCATTGACAAAACCAGCATGAGACTTCTGTTTGGAACATTCCCTGATTGAGACTGCCTACAAAAGAAAATTGAACCAGCAGCAGCTCAGTTCCTCTTCTCGCCATTACTCATAGCACCTGATTTGCCTGAATATTTCTTGAAAAAAATTTGCAGTACCTTTCCAAAAATTCACTTGTCAAAACTTTAGATTCAATACTCAAAAACGAATCATCCCATTTTCTATGACCTCTCTCGATGTCTGAAACGATACCTGCATGCAATTCTAAGGTAGTGTCAAAGTCCTGATAAGTTGCTGCATACATCAGATTCTTTAAGTGATCCAATTTGAAACAAATGCTTTTAAAGCAATCAGGTTTGAAATCAGAATGCAAAGTCTCGATGAAACCAGCCACAAACAACGGCATAGTCAGCTGGGTTTAAGTCCTTTACCTACATACTGTTAGGATAGCTTCGAATGACACCAGTCTTCAGGATAGATTACCAAATCACCACAGTTAGCCAAGCGACCAGATTTGAACTTCGGCTTGAGTTTACCTTTACGTTTACCTTTGTCGCGAGAATGAACAGTAACCGAATCATCACTGAAATTATCTAAATCATTGGACGTACCAGTGGAATTGCTGCCTTGAGTCACTGTGGGATTGTCCTAATCTTAAAAGAAATGACCTGTGGCATGACCACCACCAGATTCATGATCACTGTCATGACTGTGCTTGTAAACACGCCTCCGTCTGTGGGATCTACCATGTTGCCGACCTCGACCTTGACCCACCTTTGAATGACCCCCAACGGTGGGAACCCGACCATGCTACTTAGTATGGGATTAACCACCAGAAACACAACCAATGGCTCCGAGTCTCGCATCAGATTGTTTCTGCAAATCCTCAAATTGATGCACATAATTTGTATCCAAGACTCCAGCAATGTTGGCCGCCCCGGAAGTAATGACATCGTGCCCTTGACCTGTGATGACCCTTAAAACTTCTTTCCGTCAGATTGCTGGTCGACACAGTTGAGTGTATTGAAAACGATTTTAATCTGTGATTTTAACTGTCGAACTCTTTGTAATTTCTTATGTCTTTCAAGCTGCTCCGATTTCTTAGCCAAGTCCGCCTCTAAGGCAAAAATTGTTTTATCTGGGTCTTCCGCTAAAACATCATCAAGTTCTTTGACAAGAATCGACAGGTTTGAATCAAATTCAAGCAACAGGTCAGTGGTCTTCACAATAGTCTCAGTGTCAAAACTTGACTTGCTTTGAGCTGACATCATGGGATTGTATGGCGAAGATACTCTGGCATTCAAAAGTGCATAACTTGGTACCACAATGTTTCTCAAACCTTCCCTTCTGGTAGAACGATTTGGCGACATAATATCAGTCAAAGGACAAATAAAACAGCAGAGCACTACAAACGTAATCAAGGCTCGCATATTGTAGAATCCATCAGTACCCAAAATTTGAATAAAAAACGATATAGACAACAAATTTCTCACCACAGCAGCGAGACAAGTCAGCGATCTGTCCAAGGAAAATGAAGTGATTCAACCAAGAAAACAAAGAAATTGGTGGTAATCAATAGAAAGGAACGAGAATCAGGAAGTTAATCCCCGGGAAAGGAATACCCGAGAACCCTGCTTTATTGTCCATCTCAAACAGTCAAACATTTTTATTGAACAAAATATCCAAACTGTTTCGGTGAAGAATTTGAAAATGTGATATTAGCACTCACAATCACTATTGACTTACGTATTCTTAATCAACAGGAATGTATACAGTTTGACCATTCAAGGTTACTCGGATTTATAACTGACCATACAAATTGAAAGCCCATAGGTAATTTTTTATTTACGTTTAATAGTATTCTTAGGCCTACCATGCACCAGTCAGAAGGTTTAAGCCAATACATGAAAATTGTAGTCAAAAGAAAAAAAGCAAAGGTTTGACCTTGACCTCTGACCTCACGGCTACATATTATTATAAGGGAAAAACTCCCCAGACCCATAGATTATCTGTACCAAACCAGCAGGTAACAGCTCAATAGGGAACAGAACACAATAAGGAAAATAAGATCTATGATGGGAGACGACAGGACTATTATGCATACCCCCGTACGGGGGATGCATAATAATGTAAATTTATAATTCAAGCCCGCTTGATGTAAATCTGGAAATGGAGACCTGCATTGATCAATGTAAATGCAAAGCACACTGGTAAAGTCCATAGCAAAATTCACTCAAAGTGAATATAAAGACAGAATAACTAATATAAATTCATTTGATTCGTAAATGTATAAAGGTAAATTTACTGCATCAATGTTAGTGTACTGTACAGCACAATAGTAACGTCTATAGCAAAGCCCGTATTATTGGTTATTGGGTCACGGTGACCGAAAAAATAGACTACCAAGTACAGCTTTATGTACAATGCAATCAAGAGCAATTTTGATCTGGAGGTTCAATCAAAGTTTCTTTGCGATTGATGGCCAAGCTACACCCTGCCATTACAAGATCACCTCTTTTAACTTTACAATACTGGTGACCCGACAAAAATATATCAAGATTATTGAAAATTTATAGCTTGCCACCAATGGACATGGTCTATTTATCGAATAAATTTGGCAAGTCTAATCCAATTACTTTTTGAGATGTGCAATTTCCTGTGTTAAAACACATTTTAGCTCATAATTCCCGTCACGTGACAGGTGGCACCACTGGTATCATAACCAATTTAGACTTTGACCTGAGGCTTTTCTAAAATTCCACTAAATTTAATGAAGATCTATCACACAGTTAGGATGATAGCGCAGTCACAAGCTCTTTACATCTTTCTCTTATATATCACATAACACCGCAAGTGGCGCCGCCAATATCAAACTCGACCTTGGGTTTTATATGCTTGATAGGTCCTGAAAGCTATATGGGGCTATCGTAAAAGCTGTGGACTGTATTGCGCTCACCAGAAAAAAAAGCTTTTGGATGGACGGACACGAGTAATATCATAAGCTCTGCTACCTTTGGTCACCAGGACTAAAAAATATTACGAAAAAAATCTGGCTCCGCGAGAATATAGAAAGAAATCGGAGTTGTATATCTGCAACCCATTTTATTGTATTGATGGAAAAAGTGCACCCAGTAATAGCAGCTGCATCATTATCATCATCATCGTCGTGGTCCTCATACTCACCAAGTATGATGCATTGAGCTGTTTGGGCTGATATGCATCCCCAATTCACTTGGAATCTATGTTTGAGTTGTAGGCATGTGGAAGTGACTAACTTCTATCACAGTTGGACACAATTATTGGGTTTTGTTAAAAAGAATTTGAGATTTTGTGCGAAATTATTTGTGAACGGCTTTCCTGCAAATCAAACCAGTGGTACCAAGCCTATCTCATTCTGTAAGAGAATTCTTCAAACACTACACAAATGCAAATGGTGGTTTTTCTTATGTCCAAATAATCGCTATTGTATTTGGGAGTTCAGCTTAGTTATTTGTACGTACATACATAGCCTTTTCTCGTCGTACTGGATCCAGCTTTGTTAAGTTTACTCGTATGAATAGCTTTAATTTCAAGAATACGAAACCACTTACTGACAGCTTCAATTTTTTTTGGCAAATTCCTGATTTTCTTAACTTTACATCCTTTCTTTTCATTGCAAGCATACCACATAGTCATTGTTGAACATGTCAGAAGCTCATTGTGTTCGGGACAAAATGCCATTGTTTTCAGTGCCTTTTGTCAGGTTGGTAATGCTCAATGAAATATGTAAGGAATATGTCCTTGTATGTTGATGTCTTTTATTTAAGAGGTGTTGACAACCAGCACAGGAATATTTTGATCTTTGCATTACTTTATTGATGAATCCTGGAGAATAAGGATATTGGGTAAGTTTACTCAATAAGAAGCAAACGTTCAAAATCTTTGATATTTTAATAAAGATAATATATCGGTATTTTTTTACTCCAACCTTTAGCATGATACAATTGAATAAAACCCCAGTTGAATTCAGTCTCCATACCAACAAATTTATTCAAATACAAGATTTGTTATAATGATTTACAGCACTCGGTAGACAAAAACAAGACCACTTTTGCCATAATAATATCCAGGAACAGTGACTCTTTCTACACAAGTCCAAAGTCCTTGTTCTTCCAGCTTTTTATGAAATGGTTCTAGTTCCTGAAGTTCGTTGAGATATTCTTCCCTCATAACGTTGCAGATCAGTCCACCTGCAAGATAGCACAACAGATGAACATTGAGTTGCGCATGGATTAGCAATATCTTGGCATCTTAATCAATCCTGCTGAAGGGAACCATATCTCAAGAAGTGAGAAAGGTTCCTGCGCATTCTGACAACACAAGTATTGCTACTATGCGAGACAAACTCTAGGCAAATAATATATATATATATTGATAATTTTTGTCAACAATACGAGTATTAACTGCGACAGTGAAATTATCAATTAGTTTGGTGCAAAATAGTATAATTTCGAAACTAGGCAGTTCGTGGTAATGCAACTATATTTGTGATATAATATTAGTATTTGCCTCCATACTCTTAGATTGTGATTGGATACATCATCAGATATTAAATTGTGGAAAATTTCTATTTACTTTTTCAACATATGCTTGCCTGTACATCAAATGCATGGTGTATATCAATACAAAAGTGAACCCCCAATATTAGATGCCACTGAAGTTAATCATAAATATACACTATGTAATTAATTTACCCGGCTTGACGACTCTCACAAATTCCTCAAGGTGCAGATGGGACATGTGGCCTGAACCAAAACCGCCGCAAGAAGCAGCACAATCGTACATATCTGAAATATTTACATCAGCACAATTTCAACTTTCAGGTAATTACAATGTATTTTCACCCCGAAATTGATTCATTGGGATATCTTTTCTTTAAGGAATGATGGAGACGGACACTTTAAGAACAGGAAAACATTAATATGTGCTCGCACTCAACAATTGTACAATTCTACTTTGGGGATTTTCACACTTTCGAGCCCGGGTATATATGTTACTTGAGTCTTGCAGTGTAGAACCACTTCCTGGCCGTCATTACCCTATTCCATGGTTCAAACTCTATACTCTCCATACGTTTAAACCTGTTATTATCCAATCGGTAAAAATACAAATGATGAAGTCAAATTGTTCTTATCTGAACTCGTACTATACAAATTTAGTAATTATGTTTGGTTTGACAGGTATCCTTCATACATAATGAAGATCTGAATTAAGAACAACTTCACGTATTTGGCTAATTCATCATTTGCCACATTTATTCATTATAATATGGCTTGTCTTTGCTGAATATTTAGCTTGGACAAGGTGCCGCTACTCAGAGAGACATGTACGGGTATAGGCTCCAAAACATGTTCTTAGTAGTTACCCGCTGAACACCTTTTAATTGTTTGGGGCTGGTAAAACCTATGTCAAAATTCTACAGAAGAACGTGCACAATATGGATAATAGTACTTCCATATGTATAGAGTTTAGACAGTGACATGTTAGCTTACGGAGAGGAAAGAGTTTGGACCGCGGAACACGGTAATGACTACTAGGAAGTGGTTCTGGACAAAAAGACATAAATACAATACGCGGTTGCCACGGAAACCATTTTTCCCACATAAATTTTCAATATGTTACTAAGCATTTGCTATAATCACTTCTTATGTGTATCATCCAAGTGGATGACTAGATAAGCACATTTTGGCCAAATAACTTCCTTCTGAACAAAGTACCAGTCATTATCATCACTATCATCATCATCATCATCATCTTCATCAGCGTCATTACTGTTATTATTCTGGCTATAATGGATTTTTTAAGCAAGGACAAGGACTGTACCAAACTGTAATCGGATTGTTCTTTGGATATTTGGATTGACAGTTCGCTTTGTTTGAGTCATAAATAATATTTTATTGTGATATATCCAAACTGGTCTGATAAAGCGAAGGGAATGAATGTTACAAGTATCTAAGACATTTTTTTTGGTCAAAAATCAAGTATATTAATACCGACTTTAATTATTATAAAGCTAGAAAATACGATGTGTATTTTGGATGTAGGCTCTTGGTAAACATGATGTCTACTTTTGTGTATGCCATAGGAGCACAGTACTGTAGCAGTTTATAAATCAAGTATGCACGACACACACACACACACACACACACACACACACACACACACACATATATATATATATACATATATTGCGGCGAGACTTTGTAGTTTTTGCTTGAATTTACACAGCATATCGAAATAAAATAATAAAACAGAAAGATAAACATCACTATTGTGTTCCACCATTACGTTTGTTCCAGTTTCTTCTTTCTAATATTCCTGGGTGTGGCAGTTTGTTACGAATGTTTTTGGCTGTTACTCATCAAGACAGTGCCAACATGTAACGCGATAAAAACTGTTATGGGCAAAAATATTATTGAAAAAGAAAACGCTGGTACAACTTTCTCATTAGGTAAAATATACGTTGAACAAGGCGGTTTTATAATGGACAGACGAATTCTGTGTCTATAATTTGGTATTTTTTTCATCAATTTTTATTGTTCTAACCTTTGTATCCCCTGTGTATCAAATAAGTCTTGTACGATAGCATATATAACGAATAACCACAATAATACCTTGTTAATAAACACTGCATTGTGTGTTAATAATATTTGTGTCATATATATGCAAGTATGTACAAAAGATACAATGATACCTTGTTAATAAACATTGTGTGTGAATATTTTTGTGTCATATAAATGCAAGTATGTACAAAGGATACAAACACAAATTTATACATTTAAGGCTCTATTCTCCAAAGTTCGATCCAAAAGTTAAAGGAAAGTTGACACTAATTTTGCTCAACTTATGAAATAACACAGCAGGACGTACCACTTTGCAAACTTGTTTCGTTCTTGCCAAATCCTTCACATATTATATTGCTGTAGACCTTTTTCCCTCTTGCCTCTTCTACCATGGCTGGAGACGGCTCCACTGCATCGATATTAACAAACCCGCGCTCTTTTAACTGTAAAAGTAGGTTATAAACAATTAAAAACACAATATCTCGTCTAACAATGAAAAATAAGAAAAGAGTTATACAAAACTCTTCATCTTATAATAAGGAAACTTTGAAGCAACAGATTAATTCAAAGTGAATAAACCAACATATATTTTCTACCCTAAATGCACGCATTATCATATTTATATGAATGGATCTTTCCAGGCATTTACTTTAAGATTTGTAGTCGCAAGTGTTGGACATGGACATTAAATTTCGTTATATTTTGTTAGTGTTTTTATACTTTTAGCCATAAGGAAAATAGTCGTAGGTAAAATTGCAGCATAATTAAGTGAAAAAACAGTATCTATGCACTGTCAAGTATAGTAAATATATTTTGTAAAACATCTTCAATGTAAAACAATTATGATGTAATGTAATACAATTGCTTATAGGTCATAATCTAAAGCTGTAGGGGCCAGACTGAAAAGTGTCGAAAGTGTTGGGCTCCATCGATTTGTACACACAAATTTGTTTCTGCAAAAAATATTTTTCTTGGTTCACAAATGTTGTATTGTCTTCAGCGATTCATTATATATATACTTTGCATTAATACGGTAACATTTTTATTATAAAAATAGAAGTGCCAACTAGTGTAAAATACAAAGAAAATGTTTAAAACTATCGGATGGTAGATGGTAATTTGTCATTGGTTACGTGCTCATACTTCCTTGTCAGTGACATGGTGTGCATTTGATATTCACATGATAAACTGTGGACGACAATTACTTGAACAAGTTGTGACTTTGAACAACTGCAAGTAGATCACCATGGTCCTGTACTCAGCTGACTGGAATCTACTGCATCTGCAAGTGCAGGCCCAACTGCTCTATATATGCGCTGCATAAATGCTCACAGTAGTTGACCAAAAGTTTGTTAATACCACCATATAAGCCAACATGTCAGTGTGACTTTTCAAGATGCATTCCCTGTCAAAGAACGTATATTTTTGTGTCATCATCGTTACCAAATTTCAGTTCACTGATTTCTCTGGGGGCCATCATACTTGTAAAAAACAAGACAAGCCAAGACAACAGTAACACTGCGGACATCCGTTGGGTTGCATCTATTGTTTCAGGAATGTAGGCCCATATAGAGACTCCATAAGCTTTGTGGGAAGCCTTGTAGGAATCACAATCTATATTTAGCAGGTTCGACGTGACATAGACCCTATGAAAAGGGTTTGAGGCCGCGAACTAACAAACAAAAAATTAACAAATAAATCCCATGGTATACATTTAGATGTACACTATAACCATTTATGGGTCAAGAAAGAAAGAAAGAAAGAAAGAAAGAAAGAAAGAAAGAAAGACAGACAGACAGACAGACAGACAGACAGAACGAAAGAAAGAAAATCAGTGCTGCATATGAAGCTAACCATGGAAGACATTAATGTACTTCATGCAATTTCGAAAACGTTACGGGGGGGGGGGGATTTGGGGAACAAATGAATGTAGAACATAAACAAGGATTCGGATTGAGAAACCTATCGAGAAGAATTCCAAGTGGAATGTGACGAATGGATAATAAAATGGGCAGCACAGGGCAGGGTGCAAAAAATGAATGATGACTTGACCAAAAGAAGCTTTAAAGTAGCACAGGAAAAGATACCCCCTCCCCCCCCCCCCAAAAAAAAAGGTTCCTATTGAGAGACTGTGGTATAGAATGGACTGGGAGCTTACAGGTGCAATAAAGCAATGGAAAACGAATAGCATGGAGACTGGCATGGAAAAAAAGACTTTCGGGGGTGAAATGAAAACAGCAAAAAGGTTTTGTTTGGAATAAAGAAACATGTAACAGACACGAAAACAGAAAGAAGAGCAGAAATGAATGACACGGAAAATAAAGGGGAACAAAAGTTGAAAATGCGCAGCTGAATATTGGGCTTAAAAAGGGTTGTGTATTTTCTCCCATTTTGCTTGCACTCTATATCAAACAACAGGGCGGTGAGCTGATTGAATGTAACGTAAGGGTAACAGTGCGGGAACAAAGATACCCGATATTTTCTTTGCAGACGACACTGTGCTCATGGCAGAATCTCAGAAAGAGCTACAAGATATGCTGAACATAATTGGTGAGTATGGGAATATGAAAAAACACCGTGGGGTAAGGATTAAAGCAACCTGCAGGTGTATGTTAGGTATCACATAGAGAAAATTAGACAAAAAGTTAAGTAGACAAAGAGGATTATCAAAGCTACCATAATCAACAGTTTCAATAAGGGTTTTACAGCTAGGGTATCATGGGATATGGTAGCAATACCAGGTATGCTCTATGACCTCAATGTAATTTTAATCAATGCTGGAGATATCCAAGGGATGAAAAGGCACAATATGAAATGGGTAAATGGATTCTGGGAGCACCTCCATGTACTGCAACTGCAGCAGTCCTTGGGGATTCGGGCTTATTTTAGATGATGTAGTAGAGTGTACTTGGAGTCTCTAAAGAGGCAAACAAAATGGGTCAGAGACATAAATAAAATAGCAGAAAAATATGAATTGAAAGGACCTGATGAGGTTGAAAACTGGAAAGGATATGTTTCGAAAACAATAATACAAGGAAGGATGGACAGATAATTGGAAATGAGGAGTAAGAGAAAGAAATACATTAAACACCTACAGGGTAATAGAAAAACCAAAGAAAATTAGATGTTGGGATGGTAGTATGGGGTCTAAACTGTTATTTCAATGTAGGGCAGGGGTAATAAACCTTGAAAAAAGATAACAAAATGAACAACAGGAAGCAACAGTAAATGTAAAGTACGTACACGGGGGTTGATCTAGCTAAAGATCACTGGCTTTTTTGGTGTGAAGCATGTAACATTAAGAAAGACACTTTTTCCAAAAATGGAAGAATGAAGACCAAAATTGTCAGAGTGTGGGGTGGGTGGGTGGGGGAGAGGCAAGGTCGCACAGTTTTTGGGAATAAAAGATGATATTCCGTGAAGTATGAGAGGAATTAAATCTGTGCAGGACTACCTGGTAGGGTCCTGACCGAAAGAAAAGAATATCAGAAATTAGGAGGGAATGCAATACATTAGCATATAGGAATGGGGGCACGGAGGGGAACGGTAGTAGCCCTTTTAAGGGCTCCCTTGAATGAATGTTTGTCTGTAGACTGTTCGTCAGTGCATGAACATGACAAGGAGATTGTCTGGGCCTTAGAGGCGGGAATATATGGGATGGGAACTGAGGGAAAGTACCTTTTTGGTTTTATCAAGTGGTGGACCACAGAAATATCATTACTATTATTACCACTTGGTTTAGTTTAAAAAGACGCCTGAAGTGTCTACTGTCCCCATGGATCAGTGCCCGTGACCTCGGGGGAAGGTTTGGCTAACTGAACAACAGTAATAATGTTGTATTTGCTTGTCTGAAGCGTGAATGTAGTGAAAACAGCCTATGCATAACAACAGCACAGAGCTTTATAGCCTTTCGACAGCTTCACATGCTTTTGCAGAAAGGTTTTTACCACAAGATACCTGAGCCATTATGTGAATCATGATCAGTGCACTTGTTACAAATATGCCTTTGTAAGTATCACTTTGTTTCACAATCTGACCGACAAATGAATCCAGTGTTGTCCATTTCTGTGGATGCTACTATTGTCAACAAAGTATATCCTCTGAATAAGATATCCCCACTCACAAGAAAGGAATACAGGGGTTCGCTCTCCCATCTGCCAGTGCCAAATTTTGTCATATACCTTTTTGCATTCCAGTAACTAGCATCCTCTGAACATATTTCAGCCCCAGATGCATATCACAGACCGTAAACAACCATCTGTTCAAGAGCTTAAAGAAAAGTCAGAAAAATAAAACTTTAAACTTGAACCTCCCTTCACCATGGTTATCACTGCTCCAACGGGGTTTGGAAAATTAGTGTTTAGCAAACAAGTTTTTGAAGAGAACTTAACTGATCCACAGCATCACAGAATTATCTGATGTTATGGATAATAGCAACCACTGTATGCAGTGATGCAGAGGAACATGCTTGCATTTGAATTCTTCTAAGACATACCACCAAATTTGGAGGATGACAGTTTTCTCCATACAAGGATACATGTGGTGGTGGATGACGATCTGAGTGAAGTTGGGAAATATACAGATTTATTTACCAACGAAAGCCACCATCAGAATCTGAGTGTCATTGTATTGATGCAAAACGTTTTTGGTTCAAATACAGTGTCTCTATAAAGAAATTGTCACTATCTTGTTTTTGTTCAATTTTCCAGCCAATCAACAGCAAATGAAAGCCACGAGTCAGCATATGGTTCCCAAACCCAATTACATGATGGAAGAATACAAGAGAGCCACAGCCTAGCTTTACAGCCGTTTACTGGTAGACCTCAAACAAATATTCTCCCTGAAAACAGAATAAAACAGAGCAAAAGCAGATGGTTGAGCGGGGTTGGCCCCACAGCAACGAACAGACCAAAACGTTTAAGTGAGAGCTCAACATATTAGGTCACCAACCATTGAAACGAGGAGCTAAGAACACTCCTAGGTCTGATCTGCTTGGAATATGTCAAGCATAGGATGAAGAAAACATACAAAGATAACATCATGTGATTATTGGGGTACAGATGTTCATGGAACCAAAACACCTATCAAAGATGACGATGAAAAGCCTGGAACTAAATGGAACAAAATAGACTGGCTGAGCTAGAGTGCCTAGGATGATGCAAATGGAGACAGAGAAGACGATATTGCTTATGACGAGGACAATTGGATATTCAGTCTTCTGATTAAGGATGTACTGGACGATATGTGAGATGATTATGACCCAAAGGTAGAATACACATTTGGAAGCATAGCACCAAGTGAAGCCAAAAGGAGGGCCTTTGATGGCTTACTTCGAGCTTTGCTGAAGCTATGAGATCCAAGTATGCTAGATGGTGGGAACTCCATCATGTTCTTGAGAAAAATAAATTTCACAACACCATCAAGAAAACCATCGATCAGCTGATGGATGAAGAAGACATGGCATGGCAAGGAGCTATGCATGCAGCACTAAAGAGCAGAAACTTCTTTGTTAACGCAACGCATCCAGTACTAGGGACCAGATGAAACAGAGGAAGAATCAGATGAAGAAGCCTAACTCTTGGTTTGTTTCCTGCTGAAATAGCTTGATCTATAAGTTGTGCTGACCAGAGTATGTTGACTTGAGAAGTGTGTGGGCCTAAATGCATTGACCTACAAAAACATGTTGACCAAAGTATCATGGTTTAAGCATATTTTATGGAAAAAAAACAATTGGCTGACATTATCCAGCATTCAAGCTTTCAGATTTTCGTGGATGCAACACTGTCCCAACTGACCATTGTCAGGGATACAGCTTCTACATCCATTCTGTTACCAGAGCCGCTGCCTATTATAATAGTGGAAGGACTAGTTATCGCTGTGGCTACATTGGGCATATCACAGCCCCAAAGTGATATGGACAAATAATACACCAGCATTATGCAGTTTTTTTTAAACGCAATAGCAGGAATACTTGTTACCTGGTTAATGAGCCAAGCAGAGCTCTATGCAAAGCTTTGTAAATCAGGCAGATAACTATGGGACATCATTACATAATGCACATATACTGTTACTATACCATGTGTTGTTAATATTGTAGTTGTTCCTAACTGGGTTCACAATCTTTATTTTTACTCCTCTTTCTGGCCCCATCATAAAGTACTCATTATTTATTTCATCATAAACCCATGCCTATGACTAGCCAGATTATCCTATATAGCGACTGATTTTGTAACCACACATCAGTTCCAAGTTTGAAAGGCCAAGAGGAGGACCTTGTCGAAAATAAAGAATGATAGCATGAAACGGAGGAAGAATCCAATGAAGAAGAAGCCTACCTCATGGTTTGTCTCCTGCTGAAATAGGTTGACCTCTTAGTTGACCTGCATATTATGCTAATGGCTATGATTGCATTTTTCCAGAATACATAAGTAGAAGAAAATGGATACAGAGATCACACTAGTCAGACCGCATGGTGTCGAAACACTATAGGTAGAGTAGTTCATGTGGTCCTGATCAACACAAGCTTCTGGATTTTGTATTACAATAATGTCAGAAAATATCCGAAATATATAAAAAAAAAAAAATTGGTCCAAATGGGTCACTCTTTTTCGATGACATGGCCAAAGTAAAGATTCCTTACTCATCCACAGGGTATGACATCGTAGACAATGAATGTAATACGTCAGTATGGTGGAAACGAAAAGCACCCAGAGGAAGCTGTACATTTTCTAACGCGGCAAAGAACAATATTGAAGAACCGACAAAAGATTAAAATAGAAAAACGCTGCCAAATTCAGAGACAATGTACAATCAGGTAACAAATGCTAGTATACTAGCCTGAAAAATCCAGTGTCAAACACGGGCAAGAAAAGAAGAAAAGCAATAAAACACTTCAACAAAACCCCTGTTGATAATGTTAGCAGACATATTAGCCTTACTGGGCTTGACAATTCACATAATCACTACAGTATGGCTTTGTGTAAGGGGAATGATCATTTTAAAGACAATATGAAAGTGGAATGACACAGTGTCCCTCGTGCTTTCAGTGATTCTGTTATCGCAAATGGAGATAACGTTAAGCAGGTGTGGAAGTGCCCACTCTATATGGTTCTTTATCTTAACCATACGGAAATGTCAATCGAGCAAAGGCAGTTAAGAACAAAGTTTATAAGCATGCACTGAATAACAATGATCTTGTGAAACGTGGCTCAGCTAATGGTGCTCACTGCCTTGAATCACCAAAAGAAAATGCAGACTAGACAACCCTCATTGAAATTATGCAGAAAGCTGAGAATGTGGCATGTCAATGTAACACCATCCTGATAACTGGTATATATATATATATATATATATATATATATATATATATATATATATATATATATATATATATATATATATATATATATATATATATATATACACACATATATATACACATATATATTTTTGGCAATATGCACAGTATTGCTTCCATATACATGTAGATTAGACAGTGGCAGGTAAGCTTATGGACAGCAAAGAGTTCGAACTGCAGAATAGGGAAGTGAATACTAGGAAGTGGTTCTGGACCATAAGACACAAATACAATATATGTATCTGTGACGATATATATATATATATATATATATATATAAAATGGCCAAACTCATACGAGATGCTACTGTTACAATAATAGGGCATGTAAAAATCCTGGCCTTCAGATGGCGCTGCAGTACTAGCAATACTTCCCTGGCCAGCGCCATGTTGGATTTGCATTGAGTGCACTGGTAAGCAAACAGGCGGGTTTTGATTATTTTACTCGATTTGGGGTGAAAACTGTTGCCCAAAGATGTGTAGATATTGCTGTGTACCTGGCTGTAGGGTCAGGGGTAGTGGGCATGAATTTTCACGGGATAAGGAAATGAGGCTAAAGTGGAGAATTGCAAACCAGGTCAAATGTAAGGAGAAAAAATAATCTTTCAAACTGGAGGGGACATGAAGATAATTTTCCTTTTCTTGTTCAGTCTTTCACTGTCTTTTATAATTGCCTTCGAGTATGCAGTATTTTTACCTCATTGTTACTCTGGACAAACAAATTACAAACAAGTATCTTGTATACACAACAGACCCATAAAGCACTGTCTCTGGAGGAACTACACAACAACAGCATTAACACCTTGCTTATCCCCTGGATTGACCCGACATACTAGCTACTGGCTGTGCCTCAGAGGCTTGGTTAGGTCAGGCTACTGGTGGCTTGTGTGCACTTCGACCAGGTTATTCCACATTCAAATAATACATGTGTGGCTATTAAAATTTATCTTTATGGAACATTAATTATACTTTTAATCACAGTCTCATAATTTGACTTGTCACAGAATTGTGTGTGGCCAAGAGAAATATTTATATACACACACTGCAGTATATGACCATGCAGTGATGTAAACTAAAGGTTCAACACATTGGAGTAAAGTGACTAAACTAAAAATCTTGGGATAAACTCCTGTAAGATAATATATGAAACTGGTCAGCGAGTACTAACCTTTATACCAAGTCGCATTTTGTGCCTTTAGTTGGTGCTCCTCTCTTGATACGTTCCTGTCTTAACTTAACACTAACATTCAACCAGTGAATTTGCTGCTCAATGCAAGACCCCGCATGATCACAATCTTTTGTCCTAGTTCGACTATGCCTTTCGGACTGAGGCCCGCCTGTCTATGTTTCAAGTGCAAGTACACGATATGGAAAAGATTTTATAGTCTCTAAAAACTAGTTCTGCTTGTGGTCCTGATGGTATAAGCAACAACCTGTTCTCGTCCAGCAGATATTGCATATATTCCTGTACGTCCTTTTAAGTACTGGAGAGCCTCCAGATTAGTCTCTGTATATTATAAGGCAATCAGAGAAAATAGATATGTTTATAATAATAAACTCAAAAACTCCCCATCCCCCATACTCAGCCATGTGAAGCCAGTGGGCACTCAGCCAGGCTAGGGTGTATAATACCCCAGAGCCATCTAGTGGTGAAACGCATTTCTTACATGGTCTATTCGTGCACAAAAGAAATAAATACGGTTCTATAATGTTACAAGTAGGTACCAATGACTGTTACACAGGTGATGATGTTAGCAACACCGTAGACCAATCCAGACTGCTCACTCCTGGTGCTGAGAACATCGCCAAATGTATTAGCGTTCAGTTTGTTACCTAGGGTAGCTAGATAGCGTGACCCACAGGAATGAGCATAAAAATTGAATATTTAATTTAAAGCACTGGAAAGGGGATATGTATTTGACCTAAAATGTCCATTTACTGATGGATTCAACAGTGAAGGAGATTTTGACGGAAATAGCCCACATTTCCTTAACACAGAGACTAGGAATGTGTTTGAAAGCTGCAAGTTGATAGGTCTTCAGGTAAAGAACCATAACCAACAGACAATTGCAAATGGAGCAAACAACAAAATTACACAGACACAAGCAGCTCAAGCACTAATTAATCTAATGGAGATCCTTACCTTGTGGTCAACAGAATATGAGCAAAAAAGTAACACTGCACAGAAGCGACCATCCAGCACGACGGAATACAAACTTTTCTCGATACACTCATGATCCTGATGGCGGTGAATATGAAAACTCTATTGTGAACAAAAATTTTCTGACCAATAGAAGAGCACAACAGCACAGAGAACAGCAAAGGAGAAGAAGGAGGAGAAGAAGGAGGAGAAGAAGGAGGAGGACATGGAGGCAAGAGAATTTTTAAAAATTTCTATTCACTGCAAAATGCTTCACTGATGACTGGTTTAAAGACTTAGTCAAGCCAATGTTTAAGGAAAGGAAACTCAAAAGCCTTAATATTTACTGGGGAATTACTATAACCTCAAACGTTTATAAAATGTTTACATCACATGCGGAAAGACGAGTTATATTATTTTGTCAACATGAAAATGTTAAAGTGATTTATATGGGGCCCACTGAAAAGGCTGCCACTCAGAGTACAACAATAGAAAGTTTGAGCAGTCTGCCAAAAAAAAAAAAAGAAGGTAAGGACATGCCTTGCCTTCCAGAAAAGCAAACTCTTTGATTATTTGAGCAGGGATCAATATTTTGTAGTCTTGGAACTCCGATATACAAGGCAGCAGCATGGTGCCTTACGAAAGTTGCATTTGATGACATAGAAAATGCAGTAATTTGTAACACTTTGATTATGAATGGTTCGAGGTATTCAATGGTGTAAACAAGTGCATTTAATCTCCCGTGCTATTTGAACCAGATTTTTAATACACAGATGACACCGTTTCACTGGTTGAGAGTCGAGATCAGTTATGCAGGATGCCTAATGTTGCCAGTAAGTTTGTATTTGTGTCTTTTTGCCCAGAACTACTTCCTAGTAGTCATTACCCTATTCCGCAGTCCAATCTCTTTACTCTCCATAAGCTAACCTGTACCTGTCTAACCTTAATACACATGGAATTACTATTGTCCATATTGCACACGTTCCTCTGTAAAATTTTGACATAGGCTGTATCAGCCCTAATAAATTAAAGGGTCTTCAGCGGGTATCTACTCAACATGTTTCGGAGCTTTTTACCCGTACACGTCTCTCTGAGTAGCGACTCCTTGTCTAGGCTAATTATTCAGCAAAAACAACCCACATAATAAAAAATAAATATGAACGTGGCAAATGATGAATTAGCTAAATATGTGAAGTATAGCTTATAAATGCAGAGCTTCATTACGAAAGAAGAATACCTGTCAAACAAACCATAATTACTAAATGTGTATAGTACAGGTTCAGATAAGAACAATTTGACTTACCCCTGAACCAATATGTACCCTTTCTACCTGGACAGCTTATTATAAGTAAAACCACCCGCCAGTGTATAACTGAAGTGGAAACAAGCTGGGGCATTATATTCAGTCCCAGTGATAGTAAAATAAACAGTTGCAGCTAGACCACCCATACAAACCAAGGGAAATCCCAACAAGGACTGCAACAATGGACATACTGCACCAGAAATGTAAAACAAACTCTATGATGTCACCTAACCCTAAAACAATTAAGCTCTATTTAACTGCCAAGCCTGAGTCAATGTATCAACGTAATGTGTCTGGTTTGTGACATTTGAGAAAAAACTGTCAATTTTGAGTATTTTTTTTTTAATTAAGTAAATGTGCATTTAGGCATGTCAGAAAAGAATGGAAGTCATTCGCATTTATGCCAAAAACATGTTATCAAAACAATTTTTCTTAACAGGATTTTAAATACAATTAGGCAAGCTTGTAACTGTCGTCAGTAGCTGCTTGCTACCTATAGCCCCTGGGAGTTTGACCTAACAGAAAACAAGCTCGCCTAAAATGTCTTAAAGGTGAACATTAAAAGAGAATGATGCCAAGAGATAAAGATTAGTAGCAAAACAAACAAGTCTAAAAACTGTAAATTATTATAGCCACATTTTCTAATAATCATTGGATATTAACAGCAAAATTGATAAGTTTGCTTTTTAATGGGTGGCTAATTAAATGGTAAAAAGCCTAGATTTTAAGGGTATTCTACAAAGGAACCAACCTTACGAAATGCCTTGGAGGTTTTCATTCTATAGGACGAATATTCATCATACAGGCATATGGGCATTAAGTTTTTAAAATCTCATAATGACACAAAGAACACATATAAGTACTAGTACTTGAGGCCAAAGGTTTCGCATTTCTGCCTGCATGTTAAGTACTCCGGCATCTCATAATCAATGCTAACTTATTTAGTGAAAGCCTGTGAAAGGTTTTGCACTGACCCTTTTTCAACAATGTTTTCTTATTTGCCTGTGTACAATGAAAAAAAAATGTATTCATGCAATACAATCAATGCGGTACCTTACTACATGGGCTCTTGTACGGTTTCGAAGGGGCTAAATGATAGAAGTTCAAGGCTCGCACATGCTGTCTGAAGTTTCAGACCGGCCAGTCCCCCTGGCGGCAATCAGATGGGATTTGTAAAATGCTTTATACATCCAGTGTCGTGTTATACGAGATATTAAGGAATATGTGGCAGCTGGCAAGTCAAACTAGCTCAAAGATTATATATATATATATATATATATATATATATATACATATATATATATATATATATATGTGTGTGTGTGTGTGTGTGTGTGTGTATATTATGTGTGCCTTTTTTAGGGGAAACATTAAATTAGGACGCAGCCTAGTAACCCTATCTTGATGGTGCCCCGTCCCCAAGTAACGTAGCAATATTCCAATAATTTGTTTGTCATCTAACTGTTTATGTAATGAAACCGAGGTCTTGAATGTATACACTTACCAACACCCCCACATGACCTGTGCCCGCTGCTACATCTAGGACTCTAGAACTTCGATTGGTGCCCATATACTTGTCAACATATGAGGCTGTTATGGCAGGGCCATGGTATACTCTGAGATTAATATCCTGCGGGTAAAAACAGCAAAATACACAATTAAATCCTGAAAAACAATGGTGGATACCAATAAAAAAAATAACCATGAGTTTTAAAAATGGCATCAATCTCGGTGCAACTTTGAACTTCCTCGATGACATGCTATCGTGGTCGCGTGATGTTGACATGTTGATTGATTTGCAGACCGAATGGCAAGTTTGACTGATTAGAAATAAATTAATAAATGAATAAAGTAAATAAAGTACCAAAGACTTATTACACCTTTTCATGACAAGGTAAGTAATGCATTCAGCACTTCCGTTGCTGCAAGACAAGAACAGATTTCAGGTTGCTGTATGTATTGCTATAAAATGTAAGAAAACATTTATCGCATAACAAAGAAAAATGAGAAAAAGAGTCAAACTGAAGCACGTTTCAGAAATAAATTACTAATCCTACTCTGGATAAAACAAAACAACAAAACGAAAAAAGAAAGCAAAACAAGACCAAACAAATAAACAAACATCACTCTGAAAACTACGAAGAAAAAATTCACATCTATTATGATATACTGGACTACAAAGCAGTCCCTGACATGTTTAGACAGTGCGCTTGTTTTTGTTTGTTTAATTTTTTTTCTGTTTTTTTTTTTTTTTAACGTTGCTGATACTGAAATGAAAGATTGTATTATACTGAACCCCAATGAAAAGTATCCACATAAAAAAATTAACACATTAATTTTGTAAGTTACTAAGTACTGTGTGTGAATATATGCATGGTTTGGAGCCTACATCAGGGTCATTCAGGACAACTTTTTAACTTTTGCTGGGTTGTTACATAATGCATGTGACTTTTGTGCACCGAATATGGCTTCTGACCACCACTCCTATTGGATGGCTAAAATGACCTGATGTTTTCAGTGGCTTTAAAAAGGGATGTTCAGCCAAGAAAAAAGCCAGTGGTCTCAGGTGTGTTGAGGCGATCATGCCGCGTCTGAGCCAAGGTCAAAGACACCATGCTTTGGGGCTTGCAGAGGGTGGAGTCCCAATCACTCAAATCGCACAAAGAATGGGGTGTACTCGGCGCACCATCCAACGACTAATTGAACGGCAACAAGAAACTGGATCCGTAGATGATCGGCCTAGGCCTGGCCGAGAAAGAGTGACAACACCTGGCCAAGACCGTCACATCCGGCTGATGCACCTGCGAGACCGTTTCCGTACAGCAGCCCAAACAGCCCGTGAGACTCAAGGGGTGAATCACCGTCCTGTCAGTAGTTCTACTGTGGAGAGGCGACTGAGGAGCAGTGGCCTAACAGCCAGAAGACCTTACAGGGGTAACCTGCTGACCCAACCCAGAAGAGAAAGACGACTGCAGTGGTGTAGAGCACACTCCAGGTGGACTCGCCAGCAGTGGAATACCGTCCTTTTTACTGACGAGTCCCGTTTTTGTGTCAGCAGAGCAGATGGCAGAGAACGTGTGTGGCGCCGGACTGGGGAGAGATATGCAGATGCCTGTGTCCGTCAGGCAGATCGATGGGATGGACCCTCTGTCATGGTGTGGGCAGGCATCAGCAACCGCTACCGGACACCCCTAGTGGTCATTCAAGGGATCCTCAATGCTAGGCGGTACATTGATGAGGTGCTGGAGCCGCACATGGTCCCATTTATGGAGCAGCATCAAGATCTGGCGATCTTTCAGCAGGACAATGCACGTGCACACTCTGCAAGATTAACAATGAACTTTCTCAATGAGAACAACATCAATGTCATGGAATGGCCAGCGTTCTCACCCGATCTGAGCCCTATTGAACATTTGTGGGATCAGTTAGGCCAAGGTATTCAACGGAGGACACCTAGGCCTACTACCCGAAACCAGCTGATCCAAGCTCTGCAGGAAGAATGGAATAATGTTCCCCAACACAGAATTCAAACCCTGGTCAGCAGTATGCGCCGCAGATGTATAGCATGTGTTGATGCTCGAGGTGGCCACATCCCATATTGAACAGAAAAATTTGTGTGACTTTCAATTAGGGCAGTTAATGACATTTTTTGCCTGTAAGTGACGTTAATGTCGGTAGAGCGTGACATAATTTTTACGCCAGAAAAGTGAATGCTTTGTTAAGTTCTAAGCACGTCTAGGTATGAAATGTTTCAAGTATAAACAATAAAATACTTCAAAATTGGCATGTGGATACTTTTCATTGGGGTTCAGTATACTTTCATTTAAATCTAATAAATTATCATTAGATCACAGGGAAAGGATTATGCAATATTCATGTAGGAAACCAGGAAAGAAACAAGCTAGATAAACATCAAAACTTATGGGCGAAATATCGCACGGATAGAATTGCTGAACTAGATGTTGTTTGTGTACATGATGTACATTGTATACTCGATACATACATACATACCTATATGAACTATCCGTGTTTTTGTAACTCTGCAAGACAATGTCATTTCGAACAGCTGACATGACATACTTTTGCCATCCATGGTACAAATATATATTAGGGTGAGTATATTTATATATATTTTCAACACAGATCATTGTTTGGGCGAATTTTTTCGGTATTGATACAATAACATTTATGTTTAAAAGTAACCTAAAGCAACACATGCTCAAAAGAGCATGTATATTCAGTGAGGCGATAAGACTGCAAGCATACGACTATATCGAGGGAAGTTATTTGTTTAAATTAAATACAAGATTCGAGCTAATGATGGTTATTCATTCGTTTTATATATATATATATATATATATATATATATATATATATATATATATATATATATATATATAAACAAGACGAACAAGGCATAATCCACGCGTACATTGGCACCATTTGGAAGAAGTCGATAATCTAGTTTAAGTTTGACACTACAGAGTACTAAGTATGCCGTGTCGCGTCTGAACCTAGTGGCGGGGAATTAGGGCTGCCCGGGGTAAGTTTGAATAAAACCAATTGTTTCAGTTCACAACCCAATACATCTGGACGCGGTGTACCAAACAATTTTGATAATGTAGTTTTCCTAAATAGAATATAACAGCCAACCTCTGAACGAAGTACGTGTAGGCTTAACTCCAGTCGGACAAGGTTTAGCCTTAGGCCCACAAGACGAGTTCGTTCGCATAATTATGTGCCACCGCTGACCAAAAGACAAGCCTGATACGCCCTAACCTCCTTACATCTGATAGCTCCCTGCTTACACCTGACAAAGTCGAAGATCTACGCGCAACTGACATGATGTGATATTGAACAAAATGTTCTTTGATTACGTGCCGAAAGATAATTTTGCTTGGGTGACACCTCTGATACGGTAATGAAACTACCGTGCATTGTTTCAATGTATTATGACAGTCAGTGATCTGCACAATACGGATGTAAATTATAGTAGGCCTATGTGCAATATACATTTGTATCTGTTAAGCAGGCCCTCTTTCGTCTCTGGATGGCCAGTTCGCAGCCAGGGGAGGATGAATGTAACGACATTATTTTGCATATTGTAAGATTTTTACACACTTCGACTCGATATATATATATATATATATATATATATATATATATATATATATATATATATATATATATATATATATATATATATATATATATATATATATATATATTGACAGCCATAAGCAAGCAAGGCCTCGGAAGCACTGCGCACCAGTGCCACCAGGCTAACAAAATGGACTTTGAATAATAATCTGTGGTTAACTTGAACCTACACTATTAGGCTACAGGGGAGCAGAATGTAGATATATTATAGGCCCTAAATACGCTGACATTTTATATACTCTTTACCATTATCACTTGATATCAGATGAAATTATGATGTCAACCAAAATAAGGCGACTTTACAGGCCTATGACAAACTCCTCGCCGGCGACCAATATCCTTATAAAGTGAAAGACGTCTCAGTACGTTTTGTCCTTCATTTGTCGGACCAAAAACTCCATGAAGTCACATTGGTGCCCCCCCCCCCATTCTCCCACCAGTTAAGTCTGACCTGGATGTTTTTCTCGGAAGGGGGGGTGGGGGGTGGCGCTGCCCCAGAAAAATTTTTAAGTTTTGGTACCAAAATGGTGCCATCTGGCAACAACTTCGCTCTATTGATGGCCAAAATGAAACACTCAAATGGAAGAGATTTGATGGTATGTGGCATATATTCGTAATGTTTTGAAATGAAGTGAACAAGAAAATTGTTGGCAACAAATATTTATTTCCATATGACCTGGAAAAAATTGGCTATCCTACTGTACTTCAAGGTTGGTCAAGTTTATAACACAAACTGCTTTTTAATGTTGACCTTGTGCCCCATGGAGACAAAGCAATCCCACTGGTAATCAAAATTGAGGCGCGCTATGACGCGATTTTGTATGTTACTGTCCTCATAAATAATGAAATCGCAGGTTCCACGGAAAGCAACATACACTACAGTCATGCTGTTGTTATGGCTGAATGTCAACTTGAATTATCACTTAAGCAGTCGCTTGGCGTAGATTTTGATGAGAGGTCCAGGAAAGGCCATAACATTGATTTTGAGTTTCAAAGAGACCATAAAATAGAAGTTTATGGTTTGATTATAAATAAATGCAATACAACTTATGAGAGAGATCAGTTATCATCTAAAAATGCCAAAAACAGAATATAAAAAAAGTGAATAATTTAGGAAATGGAAAATGAATACTTTAGGGGCCAAATAACCAAATAAAACAAAACCAAACAGAGAGAAGAGCAAACATGAGGTTGTAAGATAATAAAATCTTGTATTGACGAGCCTTACAATACAATCTTTTCTCCGCAATACAACCCCAGGCTGGCTGAAGAACAGCCAGCTCCTTGAGGTATTTATACCAGCCATACTTGGTCATGTGACCACATGCATCCAGTTTCTCTAATATGAAATAAAGAAGAAAATACTTAAATGGCCGAACTCTGACATTTTAGATATGCATATGAAAATACTTAAATGTGACTTTGTGTGTGTTTGCCAAAAAAAAGTTTTACACGTAGGCCTGAAACATGAACTTGTCTTATGATTTGTATCACGTTTGGAAAGTTTGCCTCTAACTTTGAAGGACAGATGTTCTATAAACTGGATGCATGCTGTACAACTGGTTTACAATGTTTTTCAATGAACATTTTTATTTCCTTTTATTTACCATTTAATCTTCTATTTCTTGAAATAAGATTATTTATTATTTTTAATCATAACACTGTTTTGCATGTGAACTGTCAGCTCGCTTGGGTTTCTCAACTCGCAGACCAAATTCATTGACTTGTTGTGCAGAAATAGTTTTGAAACAAATTTCACAAGGAGGAATTTTGGCAAGGGAGGTTATCGTGACCTGAAGACAGGCTCTCCAAACCTGGAGACTCCCGGCCGGAACGGGAGGATTGACACCTATGAGCTCATTGATAAGATGTAGCCTAATTTTATCGAACTGAAAATCAACTTCAATATTTACAAATATATATGGTTTAATAACACTGCTTTCAGATAGTACTAAATTTGACCAATTTTAGCAAAGGTGATGCTGTCTGTCCTGTTCAGGGCCGACGGCTCGCAGTATGTGGTCACTTTTCATGGCCTTATTTTTTCTCCTATAGATGAAGATCAGAAAATAACCACCAAATGTTTAAGAAATGTATGTGTTGTCAATTGAAGCTTCCATCTTCATTTTATTCTATCAGAGAACGATTACAAGGTATCAAAATGTAACCTAGGTACATTCAAAAAATAATAATGCAAATACTGATCATTTGAGTGTCACTGCATAACACAGTGCACTTTTGCTGACCCACCTTTCCTTGTCCTGAGTTAACAAGTATTGGTAGGTTTCGCAAATATATATGCTGCGTAAAAAGTATACCAAGAATTTGTTCTATCTCATAACACAGCTATTAGCAGTCTCATCTTACCTGTTCGTAGCGTTGGGCCCATGTTTCATAATACGACAGCCTTTCTGCTTCATCGATGCCAACACGGAAAGCGCCAGCATTGTTTTGGAATGCTATTCTATCTTCTTCAGTAGCGAAGTGTTCGTTGTCAGTTTGTGTCACGATCTGTACATCCATGCTTATTCCTCTAGAACCTACAGGCTATTAAATGTTTTCCCGGTCTGCGACCTTTTATTAGCTCATGTGCGATACCAGAAAAAGATGTTTTTCCGGTATCACACACAAACAAATAAGTAAATAAATTTTAAAAAAAAAACACAAAAAAAAACCCCAACAAAAAAAAAAAACAAACAAACAAACAAACAAAAAAAAAAAAAAAAAAAAAACCCTGGGTGGAGCTGTAAAGCATACTTGTCATATGAATATTCTTAAAAACAGTCACAGTTGGTGACCACAGCTGCTGCATGCGCATTTACTAGCCATCTATGGTAAATGCTAGCAAATACCTCCATATACTCTCATGCAATATTTGTAAAGTCTTTTTATGAAGATATTCACTTTATGTACACGCGCCTCTTTCATAGGCAAAATCCACCGCACGTAAGGACAGATATAGACCGGGATCGTCATAAATGCTTATGCTATTGTTTAATTTACACAAATCACAAAAATTTATTGGGTTTTCATACAAACAAAATGACCTTAATATGATATAACCAATATGTCAAATGTGAAGTCTTTGAAAATCAATTATATTTGTTGTGAATTCAGGCACAAGTTTTCTACATGTACGCTTATTGAAAGGGCCAGTGTACGCTGTGGAGATTTGAATCTTAATCTTTCTTTGACGCGCATATATATATATATATATATATATATATATATATATATATATATATATATATATATATATTCATATATATGTCGGTGTTGTCTGCTGCCTGCTATGTACACTAGCCAGTTAAAATGCTCATTAGCATACCCTTACATGCTATGCGTTTTGTTTTTACTCCAATCCCCTGTGGGACCACTTATAGTACTGCTGGCGCTTATTATCTCGTTTTTTCACTGGACCATGAATTACCCTTGTGTGTTAAAGTGTATTGCTGAATAGATCGGCTGGAAAAATGTGACGATCCACATTTTTTTCTCATCCAATTCTGTTTTGACACAGTGATACATAAATTGGTCCAACATAATTACAATCTTCTGTGTTTTTTTATCACCTCTTTCCAGATAAGATTTCTATAGTATGTACATGTAGACGTTTTTCAGGACGGCCCTTTTGCTTGTGATGCCAAATAAATGTACGACCATAAAATATCGATTTGCTAAGACATGTATTATGTTTAGAATAAAAGGGAATCTGAATAAGTCTCATCTAAGGCCAGCCTTAGGTTAAAAAATCATTTCCTGTTGCAGGGAAGCAAAAAAAGTATGGAAGGTAGGTAGAGATTAAAAAATCAAAATTCTGTGCTAAAAAAAATGTTCAATGTTTTTCTGATGAATTTTTGAAAGCTTAAGATATTGTTATTGATAAACCCTCTGCCATTAAATCTTTTTGATAATCCAAACAAAATTGCAAACAAGGCAAACTTCAATCTACTTGAATATGTGCATATGTATTGGTTTATTGATTTATAACATATCAGTGTCAGGCACCCTTGCATTTTATACAACCGTATATACGAAAGTATATATATAATATATATATATTCCTACAACGTGCATCACATGTTGTTCATAAATCAAAGTTTTATTTTTGTGGGATATATGGGCAAAATATGACTGTGGGTGTGAATTTTATTTCTGAACCTTCTAATATTTACAACTGGGTGTATCTTATGTTTATATACTGTTGAATGGCAATAGATTTCATTGAACTATACAAAAGAGACATAAAATTCAGCTTTGTCAGAAACTAATTATACCGAAGTTGTCATAGTACACTATCTATAATAGTTCTGAAGTAATCTAGATTTATATTTTGTTGTTTTTTTTTGCCTAATTTGAATAAATCAAACGTTACCACCTAACATCATGTTCCATTGGATGCCGCTCTCTCCCAAATTTATCAACTGTAGTTGTAATGAGACCTCTATCCGTAATACTTGTGAAGTTGTTCAAGATTTAAATTTTGTTCATTCCTCTAATTTGCACAAATTAAAAACTTGCGACATTTGGTTGTGCCTATACCAGAAACTTTTGAAAAATTTCAAAGTATGAATGACACCTCTCCTATTGTTTTGAAGATATTTAACATTTTAACTTTTCAAGTGTTTCTATTCAGCATAAATTATAATTCTTTTGTTTGTCTTTACTTTGTAAGATGACCCAAATATCAGTGATCATGAGCAAGGTCATTCACAACACATATACGTCAAAGGATAAAAATCATCATCATCATTATCATCATCATCATCAGATTAACGTTCATAATGTTATATTGCCCATGAGTATCAAAATAAAAGTGTGTTGATAGTTAGTACAAGCACAAGACACAAATTTTCGTAGTTCCTTTTTATGCCAGTTCAACTGAATTCAAAGTTTACATGTATCCCAGTGACTTTGCTAGTTAAGTTGACTAAAGAGCGTTTGTCAGTGGTATCCGGTGTTAGCCACCGTTTCCAAGCGGATGCCAGCGTTGAAATGGTGTCAAACACTGAGAAACGCCGACTAATGCTGGCTGACGTTAAGCTCTAAAAGGCTTAATTGAATTTTGCGTTTCCCGGCGTTAGTCGGCGTTTCTCATCGTTTGTAACGCCGGCTAACGCTGTTTCACGCTGACATACGCTGCGCAACACCAGGAACCGCGCTGAAACACCGAAACGCACTTACTAACGCCGAAACAAGTTACTAGTGATTGAGATGTAAACATTTAATATATTCAACATCTCATATGCAACGCGTACGCCATTATCGCAAACCTAAAAATTTGAGGAAGCAACTCACTTCTATATATTATAGTCTTTTTTTTACGATATTCAACATTTATTTCGTTCAGGTTAACTCAATAAGGCACAGCTGGAACTGCTACAACTTTTGTCTGCTGTTCATTGGATGCATATATAGCAAAAGCAATGAATTAGTTTACGCTGTCTTGGTTCGTTTGGTCTATGACAGCTGTGCTGAAAAATCACAAAACGATTTTTTGTTATTTATCTGACAGATAAACACCTTAAGTATGATCACCAAATATTATTTAAAAAATCAATGTTTAGATGAGAAAATCGATGAAAACCCATTACAAGTTTAGCGCGCCATTGTATATGTACCTTCTGATTGTTCTGGTATGGTAATGTTATATGATGTTTGAAAAGTAATCAGCGGCGAACACTGGCCCCGACAACGATAA
The DNA here is from genome assembly GCA_964020975.1 of Hermodice carunculata. NCBI lineage: Eukaryota > Metazoa > Annelida > Polychaeta > Eunicida > Amphinomidae > Hermodice > Hermodice carunculata. The sequence continues at coordinate 46,487,404 of OZ026621.1, read as the reverse complement.
AGTCACAGACTGCCAGGAGGCAAACTGGCTACTCGCTTGAATGGATGTACATATCGTTGGAAGAAGGATACCCCAAAGGCACTAATCCTGCTGAAACTGGTATTTTTGTTTGCTATTGCAAAGGATGACCGACAGTATTGGTGACTACCATTTTAGCACTACCACCGTACATACTGGTGTTAATTATGTGATAAGCAGTGATAATCTAGTGGTTATTCATTTGAGATATTGTCATTTTATGATGCATATGTTTGAGATATTGTCATTTGAGCCTGACGCATTAACCTTCTGAAGTTTTTTTTCAATAAAATCAATGACAGAACCTAAGATACGACAACTAGTGAATAAGTCCCAATGCATTGATAAGAGTAATGGTCAGCCAATGGCTTACCTTACTAATGAAAATGAATGAATGAATGAATAAATTAACTAGTAAAATGGGTTAATGATAATCTTTTCATTAATAATATAGATAGAGGCAAAATTTGGGCTCTTATGAATAGAATTCATAAAAAGGATTTGTCATTTGATGAGATTACAGATAGTATTTGCGTGCCTCATGTATGTTCAGGTTAGGGTGATCACCAGGCGCTAAAAGAGGTATAATGCAAGCAAGAAGGTTTTTCCTCTGACGTAGATATTGTGGACAAAAAAAAAAAAAAAAAAAAAAGAAGCGATTGAAGTCACAGCCGTATTCTTTGCTAAATCAAAGAAGTTGGTTTGTGCATTTGTGGATTACAAACCTGCTTTTGATACTATCACAAGAAGTAGAATATGGCTGAATCTAATTTAGAGTGGATAGAAGGTAAACTTTTCAATAATATATTAAATTATGCATTTCTCATCAGAAAAAGGAGTCTGAGTATTTTACAAGACAAGGGGAAAATGTTTCTCTTGCTCAATGCTATATTCAAAAGTGATCTCGAAAACTTTTTGTTCGGACCCAACGCAGACACTGTAACTCTTATGGATGAGTAGAGTGCCCTGAATTATATAAAACTCATATTTCTAATGCATGCACACGACACTGTAATTATATTTAATTCTGTAAATGGTTTAGAAAAAATTGTTGGTGCTCTTTATTACAGAAGTGAAACAGAAGTAGTTATGTTTGAAAAAGGCAAAGAGAATATATATATACATATATATATATATATGTATATATATATATATATATATATATATATATATATATATATATATATATATATATATATGTGTGTGTGTGTGTGTGTGTGTGTGTGTGTGTGTAGTTTCATATATTATGAAGTCAAACTTGAAATCAAAGACATCTTTAAGTATGTATGAGTAGAGTTTTCTTCTGATGGTGCATTCCATTGGTGTAACAGGTATTCTGGATGATTTGTCAAACAACCATGGTATAAGTAATTTGTGGAAAAAGCAACTTGAAGTTAATGGTAAATGAGTCTTATAGGCTATGAAACAAGCACAATGAGATCAATATTTGCAAGAATGGCATGCAGAAATAAAATAACTCAAAAAGTTTTACAATCATAGATAATTTAAAAAGGACTTTGGATTTGAGAAGTATTTGTGATATATTTTGCTTAAATGGACCTCTTGTATTTGCAAATTTAGCACTTTAATCCACAGACTTCATATTGAAATTGGTAGATACCCTGGAGTACCAAAGATACTTTACACTCTGTATAAATAAATGAATAGGCGTTTCACCAGCATTTGGGAAGATACCAGAGGTAAAAGCAAATCAACAAAATGCAAAGAAAGTTTTGATTCAGCCATGGTCTGAAGAGAGGCGCAGAGATTTTGCAAATACATATGCAAAATATGTGTGCGATGCCCCATACACTAGGTACAACAAGTCACTTCCAAGTGCAAAACTGAAGATTGAACCATCACCATGTGAGGATCTATCTTTGTCCATTGTGAAAGAATTATGCGAACTCGCACCGAATAATGACAAATCACCATCAAGTCAGTTTGTACCTGATATACTGGAGAAGAAGACTCTAAGTTGTTCTGTTGATGAACTGTTCTCAGATATATGTGACTACAGTATGTCTAACAGGGAGCGAAATGAACGTGAAACAAGAGGACAGACTAATCCTAATCATATGTGGAAACAAGAACGGAGCTTCAGGATTACATCGTCCAACTTTGCTGTAATACATTCATACAAGGGAAATGTGTTTCCTAATGCTGCTTTGAAAACTTGCCTAGGATACTACAATACAAACCATGTGAACTCCTTTCAGTATGGGCACGACATGGAGTCCGTTGCACGGGATGAGTATGAAAAAGCAACAGGTCATACAGTTGACCTCTCAGGACTAATTGTGTGCACTGAGACTCCGTTTCTTGCTGGTCCAGATGGGATTGTTCACACACAGGATGGCACAGGTCTACTGGAAATCAAGTGCCCATCATCCGTGCCTGGTATTAGTATGACTGACTTGGACAACGACAACAGCCTAAAGTACTGTGATTGTAAACATGGGATCATGAATCTTGAAAAAACACATGCTTATTATGATCAAGTCCAGGGTCAGCTTGCAGTCACTAAGTATGACTGGTGCGACTTTGTCGTTTATACAGGACATAGCACTGATGGACTGCACATTGAGCGAATTTATAGGGATGATGGACACTGGGAAAAACTGTGTATCAAGCTTAAAAGCTTCTACATGAGTTATATTTTGCCCGAACTTATCAGCAGGGATGTTTGGCAGAGTATGAAACGCTAATCTTTCATACAATAATGAATCAAAAACATGTGTCGAACGCGCCATCGTTACAAGATGTGACATTGTAAACTGTGAAATTTGTGATAAATATTCCATCCATTTTTTTCGCATAAACTTAAATATGATAAAATTGACTTTTTGTGATATTTACTTTATACAGTGAATCAAAATATGTGTCTGATTACAAGATGTGAAGTGTGCAGTCTGTGTGAACTATTACGTCCAGATTTTAGTGGGATTTTTAGTGTAGTATATATAATGCGAGATATATGGGATGTTTCATTGTGATATGTACTTTATACAGTGCCTCCAAATTGTGTCTGATTACAAGATGTGAAGTTGTGAACTGTGCAGTCTGTGTTAACCATTCCATCCAGGTTTTTGGTTTTTTTCAACATTAGTATGATATATAAATTGTGAGATATGTGGGATGATTTATAGTATAATTTAATTTATATAGTGAATAGAAATTTGTGTCTGATTACAAGATATGAATTTGCCAACTGTGCAATCTGTTTGCTATTCCGTCCAGGATTTGGTGTTTGTGTGTGTGTGTGTGTGTGTGTGTGTTGTTGTTGTTTTTTTGCGAGGGGGGGGGGGCATTATGATATATAAAATAGGAGATACACGGAATATTTGATTGTGATATTGATTTCTCACTTTATACAGCGAGTGGAAATAAGTGTGAGATTCCTATTCCATCCAGGTTTTGGGGTTTTTTTTTTCTTAACGGTATGATATAAAATGCGAGATACATGGGATGTTTTATTGTGATATATAATTTACACAGTGAGTCCAAATCTGGGTCTGATATATAATATAATAATTTGTGAACTGTGCAATCTGTGGAACTATTCCATCTAGGCTTTGTTTGTCTTTTTTTTTTTTAATTGGGGGGGGGGGGCAATATTCAACATACTGAATGTATATATACACAGGGAGAAACGTGCAACATTTTATTGTGATATTTACTGTACACCTCATATATTCCTATCTACACATTTAAAATAAAAAAGCACAGGACATTTGTGAAAAGAACATGCTGCTGAGTTCTTTACATTCCTCTTATGTATCAATAAAGACATTCTATATTGTTTAATTGTTTGTTTTTATTAATAAGCTTGTGTATATTAAAAATTTTAGTGTGTCTAATGTACACAATAATTTTGTGGTCAAGCTTTCTTTTTCAACAAGCTTTATTTACAGATGTATGAGCATACCTGTCAACATCACATGAACTTTTTTTTGGTTTTTACAGACATACTGTTGAGATTTCTTCATTTCGAAAAGTTTACCTAGTGGCCTTTTATGCACACCCTTGACAGGTATGTTTAGGCAATATATTTTTGAGACCCTCTCAAAGACAGTATGTATTCCTCAAAGACAGTATGTATTCTGGGTTGTGATTAAAAAGAAAAAAGGGTGGAGGGGGCTAAAAGAAGGCATTTTGATTTTATTCAGACTTGCAAGGTATATTTCAGGCTCAATCACACCCTGCATATGTAATCTATGGCATTTAGATTCAAAGGTCTTGGTAAATTTAGAGTTTGACATTTCATGTCCTGAAATTCTTTATTTTTGCCCCAAAGGGCTATAAAAAATCACAAAAGTTAATCCAGTTTGGTGTGGAAAGAGAACACAAAATCCTTAAAAATAACATTTCAACATAAATGTGTCTAAAAGGACTGTGTTGCACAGGCATAGGATTTGTTTTGTGCGTGTGTATTTCAACACAGCTGGCCACAGTGTACATGCATGTTCATATGGAGAGTCTTTGAATATCTGTTTATATGAATGCCATTCTTGTCTACTCTTTCCTCATCGACCAGCACGTACCAGAGAAAAACAAGCATTCAAATGCCCAGCCATTGGTATTGTTTTAAAACAAAGCACTTTGTCTGATAAAACAATGCTCTTTGTCTGAGCCAGGTTATATTTTTAATAGAACAAAGGATCTGGGTCAGTGCACATAACTTTGGAAAATCCCACTGCCCTGTTTATTAACATTTGAAAAATTTGGCTCCACAAGGAAAAAAAAAGCAGAATTCACTGCGAATTTCTGTATTTTTGCCCCCAAAAGGGCCACAAAGAAATCACAAAAAATAATCCAGTTTGGTGTGGAAAGAGAACAGAAAATTCTCCAAAATAACATTCCAACACAAATGTGTCTAAAAGGACTATGTGGCACAGCATACATGCATGTTCACATGCAGAATCTTTGAATATCTTTTTTTATATCAATGCCATTCTTGTCTACTCTTTCATCACAGACCAGCACATACCAGAGAAAAACAAGCTTGGAAATGCCAAGCCATTGGTACTGTTCTAAAACAAAGCGCTTTGTCTGAGCCAGGTTTTTCCCATAACTTTGGAAAATCCCACTGCCCTGTATATTAATATTTCAAAAATTTGGCCCTACAAGAAAAGCAAAATTCACTGTGATTTTATTTATTTATTTATTTATTTTTTTTTTTTGCTAATTTATGTGGTAAAAGAAGAAAAAAACATTGTGATATATGCAATAACCTAACAATGGAAATAGTATAAGTTTTTTTACTATTGCAGCACTTGTATTTCCCTGCAATATACTAAAACAGTAACTCGAGCTCAGACTTTCAAATTTTGAATAAAATATTTAGGGATGGGCTGATATATGAAGAATACAGAACTGTGACAGTGAAACTGGACAAACTCAAACAAACAAAAGACCTCTTTGTAAATCACTATATATACATATATATATATATATATATATATATATATATATATATATATATATATATATATATATATATATATATATATATATATATAGTATATATATAAACTACTTGAACATGAATACAGAACATTAAAAACATTAACACACTTAATTTTACAAATTTATCTTCCCACATTCACTACTGGAGTCAGCCACATAATCCATGTTTTAAGAAATTCGTTTTGAGTCCTTATCATTTATGAACTGTCTGTCCGTTGTTTTTTTCAAAATTCTTATGGTCCGTGTAGCTTAGAGGGGCATTCCACAATACGCACAGTCCAAATCTATACTTCACTAAGACCTCTGGATGAGGAAAACGGATAAAGCAGTCTGTCCACATATATTAACATTATTTCATTTCACAAATTTATCGTCCCACATTTATCACTGGAGTCTGGAAGTTTACAAGGAAGCAACATGTTCCAAAAATGTCATTCATCAAAGGCTTCAGGGTTAATGGCAACACACCATCCAAGATATGAAAGTTCTTAATTCTGCCAAACACGCGCTCAATGTGCATGCGAACAGATGCTAACCGGGCTCTCTGTTTGGCTTTTTTGAGTGAAAATGTCCACCACAGACTCGATGATTTGGGGTGAGGTCCACTTCTTTCCTTTTTGGTTTGCATCTGAAAATATATAGCAAACAAAAATTCTAAAATTTGATTTGATGGAATTCATTTTGAAAAATTAGAAATTATGTACAGAGATTCATACACATGTACAATAAATATATACACAAGACATACTGATTTTGCATGGATGGCCCTGAAAACCCTACCGTATGGTCCTTGTAAATGTATCATTTTAAAAATAACGACACATGTATTAAAAGGAAAAATCTTACACATTTAAATGAATATATCAACACTTATAAATGAAAATATTATTTAAATGATAATAAAATCTAAAATACAAATACTATCATGCATCATTGAACCTTTTTTGAATGATTTGATTTGAGTAAAGAAAAATAAAGATTTGTTTTGCTATCAATCAAAGTGTCTGCATCATACATGCATAATTACTTTTAAATCCCAGCATAAGAAACATTTTTGGGTCGACTGCAATGCGGTTAGTGCTATATTCAAATATCACGCCAGCCTAGATGGCAAGAAGCAGCCACACACATATATGGTTTCTTCAGCAACTACTTATGGAGCACAGAACTGTGCCGATTGAGGCCTGTGGTGCATTTAAAATAAACTAAACAGGAGGTCACTTCCTATCACATAACTCTGCTTGTAAATACTTTTGATAAAATGAGTACACGAAGGGTTTTGTCCCGAAAATACACAGGAAACTATCTTCGATGAGCAAGCCGTTCAAGTTTTTCAAAATAGCAGCCGCAGCCACGCGATTGAACATCCTACCAAGATCTCCACAAAATTGCTCTCAATAACACATGTGGTTTTACGTAATTTGTGCGGCAATACATATTTGAGACGTCACTCGACTGAATATGGGCGAGATATATATATCAACCTTTTAAATGCAACATTAATCGGCGTCAACATGCACAGCTATCGAAGCTGATTCAGGGTGTGGCACAGCCACCAGCCTGGCCAAAATATCACCGAGAAACACCGATAAAAACACGCATTAAACTGACCCTCTCTCTTTATGGCCTGGATCCATGCTTCCCTCCGGTCTTGTGGTTTGACTGGTATTACAAAAAATCTTAGGTCTGTTTTTTTACTGCGATTATTTGGGCAATTTGGCACACAGCAGTGGTCGTGGCACTGACCGTCTGGTGCAGAGGTGTTACACCCCAATTTTCCCAATCTGCGAAGCACTGTTGAAAACGACGCCAGCGCCATCTATCGCACTGAAAAGGTCTATTCACTTATCTATTATCAAGGGGGTAAATTATAGTGGTCCACTTTCATTGTGTACCTAGATCAGTTCATACATCCATGCAAAAGGAACTCTTGCTAATGTATATGTAAAATTTGAACATAACAGACAAGCAAAAGAAACTGGAGATTGCACCCAAAAGTAGAATAACACGTGTTTATTGAAAAGCCCCTTCCGTACTTGTCGTCTCAAAAATGGGATGATAAGAGGAGCAAATACAGTACATGTTTCAATCCTGATTTTTTCTGCGTTCATGAATTAGGTTTGTCTGAGGTAGCCCTTAAATCTATGAATGAAAAACTGATATTTTCTATGGTAGATGTTTTAATATTTCAATGAGAAAGCATTGCCCTCATCGTTGTGCACACATTTAAGACAGAAAATCAAATCTAGGAATGTTTTTTTTACAACACAAAAGACTGCACCTCAATGTGCTCGGTTTCCAAGAAAAACTTAGAACTTGTTTGCATGTTAATATTCTTGTCCCACAGCACTGCTATTGTAAAATTTGGGCAAGTAACGAGTTATATTACTATTCCTTATCCTGGCTGAAGTTTACCTGTCCCATGCAATAGGGCTTGCGTTGATGTGAAGCTGTGCCACAGTGTTGAAATTGCCTGGATGGATTTCATCTCAAGTTGTCACTGAGGTGCATTATAAGACTCAGATGAGATCAACAAATTTTTAGATTTATATAACCTATTGTGTGATCATTACATTCATTTGTGTACAAGTGATAAGTCTTTCTCTACCCGGATGTCAAAAATATGCCGTGGTAAGTTGAAGGAAAGGTTACATTATAAATTGGACATACGGGCAATAAATAGATAAGTCAAGGTAATATTTTTATAGGTTTGCCGAGGTTTGCTGAAGGAAAGCTTATCATATAATTTTCACACTGGCTAAGGGCTGCAACTAGATAAATAAAATTTAGGGTGACGTATAGCAAGCAGAGACACCTCAGACATTGCTCCAACCTTGTACACTTGAAGTTCTGTTTAAATTTTGCTCCGAAAGTTGTGCTGTAGGACATATAAAATTTTGCTGAAATGTCAAGCCTTGAGATAAATTGTAACAGTAGACCTCAGATAGAGAGACTAGGATTTGTTAAAGATGTTGATGTTTCTCAAATTTTTTAACGTGTCCTTTTTACATGTGAAAAGTTTCTCTATTCGTTCTAATTCCTGGGACTTTGCTATTATACTTGTTGTTGTTCTGATTATATAGCCCGGTCTTCATTAAGATTACAGTTAGATGGAATGCAAAATCTCGGTCTTTCTGTATTTACGGCAGTCTTAGCCCTTGATAATCCTACAAAAAGTGGTCCTGGATTCAAAGCTGATTCTGTCATGATGGATAGCAATGCATTGGTTTGGTTGATCATTACCAATAATAATCTCTAAACATCTATGTATTGTGGTTCGCCATCTTAGCCTCAGTGGAATTAGAGTTCTTTTGCAGTTATGGCAGTTGCAGTCCATGCGTCTTTCAACAGGCAGTGTGGATATTATTTTAGAACTGTTTTGTATAATAGGAGGACCAGTGTACTTTGAAAACTCAACCATGACAATATCTGGAGAGGGATTTTTTCCTTGTGTATAATATAATGTCTAATACTGTGCCCATGGAGCCATTAAATAAGCCATAGTGTACCATTAAATTGCAAGTTAGCATAACGTGTGCTCCTTGGCATAGACATAAGACTTTCAAAAGCCCTCCAGCTTTGTCTGAAGGTAAATCTTTATGAATGCCAGTGGACAGTGCAATTATTTCAGCTATGGGACAGTGTTTGTTGCATTCTAACGGTTTATCTTTGTTGTGCTTGCACTCCTTCTAATAAGTGGAAAGAAGAAAAACCCATGATCATGCATTCTTTGATGCAGGTTGTCACCGTGCAAGAATTGAACCACTGAAAATTCTGAAGCCACTTAGCTTGTCCTGAACAATTTTGTATTGCTAAGTGACGTTAATATATCTTTAACCTCATTTTGATCACCATCCTGACGAATTATTTTTGCAGATTGACTGCTGAGCTAAATTCTCTGCAAGCTGGGACACCATCTATGACTGCTTGCATTGTACCCTTACAGAAATAGTCGCATACAGGCTGTAACTGCACTTCATCACCCAAAAATTTTACAACAGGTGAACTACCCCATGGTTGTGAATAGTTCTGCTGCCTTTTGTTTACCCCATAAGAACACATGTACTCCATCCAACCCAACGTTCTGCAACCTACAAGGGAACGTTCATCAACAATGATAATAGCTAGTCCATCACAGCTTTTCTGGAGTTCGACACCTTTGCACCCATCAGGTTGAGACATTTCCTTAGTAGAGACTGCACTTACAGGTATCTTTAAAAAACTCTGTATTATCGTGCCTGAAATAAGATTTGCTCTGTTACCTGTAAGGCAAAGAACTAGAACCGATTTATTGCTTTGAAAGAAAATGCGACCAGCTGTGAGCAGGTTCTTAATAAAGAACTCTTACCACTTCCTGCAGTAACGCAATGATCAAACATGATGGGGACTTGTTCTCATAAAGTGTGTACATTATTAAATTGAAAGCAAATTGCTGCTCTTAATTCACACATGAGAGGCGCACGTCTTGTACGTATAGGTCTTGGTCCTCATAATTTAATTCTTCTAATTCATTATTCAAATCAGCCAACCAAGTCTGGCTAAGATCATTGGGATATTTCATTGAGGTGGCACTCATATCATACTGAGGCCCATCATCATCAAAGATAAATTCTCTGCATTCATCGTACTCAATGTTTACACAAACTAATGCCATCCATTCTGTCTCGTCATGTGTAGGGTTGTCATTATCATCATATGTTGTGACATCATTATCATTATTTGTCTGTGTCTATCTAAGCGTGGTGACCCTGTAATACTAATGGAATGAAATACGTGACTGTATCGATATAATGGTAACCCTGAACGTTCATATGTCTCTCTAAGCGTTGTGACCCTGTAATACTAATGGAATGAAATTGGTGACTGCATCGATATAATGGTAACCCTGAACGTTCATAGGATGCTTCAACTGCAGACATATCTCTTTTTACAGTTTAAATTAGCAATGTGCTACACAGAGATTTTCCAGTTGTTGATTCATTAGTAGAAGCATTGACCATTGCTGCTTTTGGTTCATTGCCTTTACAGACATATCCACTAAAATATCTGACAGTGGCAGTAATCTCAGGATGGATGGATTTTCAGGATTACTGGAAGACAGAATGATAGAAATGTCACCATTTGCTTTCCAACCCTGAGTGTTACATATAAAGGGTTGTACCATCATGAGATATCTGTTTCCATCTCCAGTCGTAAACAGTTCCCTTTTTCCCTTACTATTGCTGTTTGTGATCTACTTTCTTTGCCAGGATTTGCTTCTGTCGCAAAGTCCCTACAAGATTCTCTCGTGTACCTCACGATTTGCTTAGGCAGTAATAAAATGAATGATGAATGTTAACTCTGTTGGCAATCAGAAGGGAGTCTTCAAGCAGTGATTCTTGTGAATCGCAAACACCCATTTGCATGTTCAGCAGTGGATTTTTATCTTCTGGTGGAGGAAGTGGTGTACCAGGGGGAGGCCAAAAGTCTTTCTTTGAAGTGGCCTCATTATTTTTACCTGCTGGATGCAATGTAGTCATTTCAGAATTTGATTTGGCACATTTTGCAAGCTTTTCTGCACATTCATCACTGAATAATCCTTGCTGCAAAGCTTCATGCATTATATTATTGGGGTCGCGATAATCCTTGCTGCAGAGCTTCATACATTAAATTATTGGGTTCACGATCTGATCGCCAACAAAGGCCGTGCCGGTGAATCATGCCCCACGACTTGGCAAATTCTTGACACCACCAAAATGTATTCACACCAAAGCAAGGCCTGTAGCATTTTCAAAATATGATTGAGTATGTGTATTTTGCTGTAGAACAGAATAAAGTTGACATTTGTCTTCTAAATTCTCATCTCTGCCAGTTGTGTCTTTGACATATGTTTGTAAAAGTTGCTGGAAGCGTCAGAAATAGTATTTTGCACAGCTTCCAATACTGAAAAATGATTGCAGACCTTTGCCTTCGTTAAACTGGAATTGGATGAAGCGATGTGGTTCTTTAGATCTTTGAGACCAGTACTGCGATTTTCCCCTCAGACAAGCATCAAAACAAAGGATTTTTTAGCAATAGATTAATCACCACACTGCAACTTTTTTTTTTTCAAGTCTGACACTGTCAGGTGATCCTCCCCTAGCTGTTGCTTAACCACAAAATTACATTTTTTCTTATGATCATATTATCAACTGTGAACTTGAAATATTCATATCGTGCAAAACTACCATCTTTATACCATAATAAACTCTGGGCCTAATCAGATAGTGATTCACATGTTTGAGGTCTATTGATACTATAGTCGCCTGTCCCATACGGAAACAGCCATGGAAATGCTAATGTAAAGAAAATACCTTGTTGTGAATTTTGATACTGGCACATTATCACGTATGGGCCAGTGCAGAGGTATTTTACCATGTTTGGATGTTGTGATTTTGCCATACTCAGTCTGAGCCTTAGAGGCGGGGATAGGGTGTGAGAGGGATAGATTTTTTTTTTTTTTTTTTTTTTTTTAGGCCACCTGTGTCACAGAGTGACACAGGACCGCGGCAGACAAGCGGAGAGCCACCGTATTATTATTATTATTATTATTATTATTATTATTATTATTATTATTATTATTATTATTATTATTATTATTATTATTATTATAAGTCATTACTACTTCTGAAACTATATGTTCAACTTTATTCTGAATGTTTACTGTTGGCTCAGGCAAAATAACACTTGCAATTGTTATATCTTCAGTTTCACCAGGATCAACAAGTTTCGCAGCAGAACCAAGATTATTAGTGTGAGTACCAGTAGCATTATATTCTACATTATAAATATCAGGGAGTTGATCATCAAGGGGAATCAAATCTGTCTTCACTTATTACAATGTCTGAATATGCAGGATTATTATGTTTAACAGAGAACAGTTGACTGTACAAAGTATCGTCTGACATTATATTCTTTATTGGTGTAATTTTACCTTGTCTGTGGACTCGTACTATGTTGATCTCACTAGGCAGTCTGGGAAATATTTTGGCAGGTTCATGGATAGCGTGTGGAAAAGTAACACAGTGGTCATTTGCTCCAATACCACAATGTTTTAACAGGTGAACAGTGATTGAAGGGGAAATTCTACATATTAACTGCTCTACTATCAGTGTTAAATTTTGTAATGGTGATGGGAGTGATCTAGTTGATTTTCAGATGAAAACCTTTGTAACGTTTGCTTGTCTTTGCACTAATGTAAACACACATTTTCTTTTCCAATTTTCATCCTCAGTCTGTGTTCTTGACAACTTTTACAACTTTTAAAATTATAAGTCATTTATCTAAGGTCAAAAGCTCAGATTGCATCCATACATTTGTTAAAATGTGCATCATATGCCCATGGTGCTGGGTTTGTATTTCATCCTTCAAACTTACAAATAGAGATTTTTTCAGACATTTTTAATGCGACACAAATTTTGTCATCGTCTGCTCTGTCGCTCAGTGTTCTCCTCCTTGTCTGAAGCTGTATGATGAAATATAATCCTTATTCTTTCTGACAAATGATGCAAATCATCATGTGTGTTTTGACGCTGTGACCTGTATGGATTCTGAGATGTTTATCATTTTTGTGTCAGAGTTAACAATGAATGGGGACCGTTCTTGTGTGAATTACATTTTGCAGACTGCTGTTTATTATTCATGTGATGTACATGTACCGACATGTTTGATTTCTCAGACTTCTCATTGCGTTTGGACCCACGAACTTTTGACTTTATGTATCAGTGTAAGTTTCATCTTTTTTCAAATTCTCTGGGGTTTTTTTGGCTGCTGTTACAGAAAAATCTGAGATTAGATGAGAAATGTGAAAACCAGCATCTTGACCTAGGCCACATGTTCTGGCTGGTGCATTGTAATCTCTATCCAAGCCTCAAGGTGGCAGGTGTCTATTCTGTGAACTTTATCTGTACTTACTTAGACCACAATTTGGCAGGGGGGGGGGGGGGGGGCACTGGGATCATCGGTATCTAGGCCACACTTGGAGGTGGTGTACTGCAAAAACAAAAGTCGAGTTCTTTCACAAGCTAGAGGTGATTACTCCTTTGTAAAAGAGTCACATGTGGCACTAAATATGGGCTCCGCATTTCAAACCGTGGGCAATATTCAGACCATTGATACTCCCTTAAAACTCCAACCCCATTGGTATAGATAGATAGATAGATAGATAGATAGATAGATAGATAGATAGATAGATAGATAGATAGATAGATATGTACACTTTCACTTGAAGCATTGTTGCCAGAGCATATATTTTTTACATATTCTCCCCCAAGAGTCTAGATTGTCAGCAGTGCTTTTAATTTTTTTCAATGCACTGCTCGAATAATAGGCCTACACCTCTAGGACAGTAAGTCTTGAAAAAAATTAGGGTTTTTTTCCTTGGAATGTACAAGTTTTGGTTTTATCTCGGCATGGAATTTTTCATAACCAAAAAGAAAATTTGATATTGATGTAAAAATTAAAAAAGAAAAAAAGAAAAAAATAAAATAAAATACAATCCCCCTCTGACTGGACATTGTACAAAAACCACATATTTGGTCTCATGTCACTGTTTCCAGGAATCGGAACTGGTTGCCTTAAGGCTGTCATTGGTGGATTTCTTGTGAGCACGTTTCAGGAATCCCAAATATGTACGCATTATGATGAAAATTACAACAGTTCGATTGTGAGTGTGAAAGATCAGTGGTGTGGTCAGCCCCTGAAGTAGGGTGTTGTCCCCTGTGGAGGCATGGCCGTTTTGAGTATTGAACTTTTTAGTCATCAGGGTAATTATTTTGCCTTTTGTTATCAACAACACCAGCATATTTTCTTTTTATAAATTGACCCTGCTTTTCAACTTTTGATTTTGCTACGTGAGCATAGCTTGTAGAAGTGGTTTTTAATGTTCGATGAGGTGTAGCATAAGAATGGTCTTTTACTACATCTGCATGGCTCCTTTCTATCGTCAGTGAAGAAGTTCATGTTGATGCACAAGAAGTATGGTCACCACCAACAGCTGATCCTTGCATATGCATGATCCATTGAAAGCAATAAATTGGTATCTGAGGAGGCCTGATTTTCCTTGTCTTTGTTTTGTATGCAATTTGGAAAGTTTGCACTGTTAGGTATGAACACTCAATGCCCTTAAGATGAAAAAAATAGGACTTATGAAATATGAACAATTCAAACTTGTGAATTGTTGCTTTAATATGATTTATATATAGAAATACAGTCCTTTTTCTCTTTTTCTTTTTTGATGGCAACTTCTTGGTGTAACGCATAAGTTTCCAGCTTGGGCTTGGCAGCAAGCAACTTCCATTACAAATTGGAAAGATTGAAATTAGGCCCGTATTTTGCTTAGCAAAACTGCTACCGAGTCAGTATTTATTTGTGTTATTTTTTTTATATGGTGCAAGTTGGTTTGCATTAACCTTGCTGATGCCATTCCCGGTCGCTGTGTGGCAATGTGGGCTTTCTGGTATGGGAACAACCTTATTCTTCGGTTCCCAGCGGACCCAACTCCGATCCAAATGGCCCAATTTTAGGCCTTATTGAACTTATAACTGATACGTGATTTGTGATGCTAATGATTATTTAACCACGTCCTGAACTTTCGTGAACATTGAACCATAATTAGTCCTATAAGGGTTCGGGTCCCCTGAAGTCCAAGTAGGCGTAGGCTCAACTTTGTTAAGAGCAAGAGGGGGAACTGGGAACGGTGGAAATTAAGCGATTACAGCCTTTTATGCAGCGATCACTTTGAGGATAGTTTTTCCATGGGACTTCGCATGCACGCCGCAGATTGCAGAATTCGGGTTAACCAGTTTCAAGGACGGCAGGAGCAGTCTGAAAACAGGGAAACAGCTAGGCTCAGGCAGGCCCTACCTCAGGAACAGCAAACAGGGTAACACTCGACGGTAGACCGTGCCTTCAGTGCCCGGCCCCCGCACTTAGGACCAAACATGCTCGCTTGATCGTTCCCAATTTCGCAGGAAAATGTGTACATTTTGAGCTTCGACGCGGTCCGCAAAATCGGAAATTAGGGTTTTTTTCATGGGTCAAGATCCCCGAAATCTTAAATTAGGGTATGTTTTGTACAACCTTCGCGTTTTTATAAAATAGGGGGTGTAAAAATAAACCCAAATCATTAAAAAGCATAGAGAAAATGAAAATGGTTTCACTCATTACAATTAAGTTTAATTCAGATGTGAATGCAACAACACTTATATGCTACATAATGCAGATTTTAAGGCATGGACCGCTACATTTGTATCCTTGAAACTGAAAAATAGGGGTACTTTTTGAGGGTCAAAATCTCCTTGATTTAAAAAAAAGGGGTACTTTTCCAGGACAAAAATCTCCTTGTTTTCATCAAAATAAGGGGGTAAAATTCAGGGAAAAATCCTTGAAAAGGGGGTGCATTTTAATTTATGGAACTATCATGCACTACCACTTTTGTGGGGAGTGACACAACTGGGCTTCAGCGGCGTTAAAAAAGGCTAAGACCAGCTCCATGATGTTCCAAAGCTTGGGGTATTTTGGCATTGTTCACTGAAAATGACTTGGCACACTTCTCTGGCTGATCATCTACATGTACATGTCTATTTGACATAATCACTGTTGAAAAAATCACCATATTCGATTCAAAAACAGATTGAAACTTAAGGCAACTTGTCTCCCGTTTCTTCGTTGTAAATGAAGATCCATCAAAATCGGAGAGAAACGCAGTCACATAGTATACAAGGTGCATGCATTCAGAAGGTTCTTACAATAGGCCTAAAATTCATAACGCGGAGCTCCTCAGGCCATGTCCACAGGTCTGGACAGGTCAGGTGTGACGGTATTCTTTGCAATTATCATTATAATCTGAAAAACTGGATTTATGTTCAGTATAATGTACATTAAACATTCATGTCGCAACACCCTTGAAACATGATGTTGAAAGAGGCACATGACTGGATGGCCAGTTTTGAGACTGATGAACATTACTGTACCTAAATCTAAAATTAACGTCCATTCCTTTAACTCATACCTTTGATTTGTTCATAATCACAGGAGCACTTTTTTAATCTAACCAACTCAATTATCAATTGTGCATTCTCCAAAATGATATACAGTGAAACCTGGCCTGTGGACACCTCTGAGACTGGCAAAAAGTTTGCACAGTTGGCAGGTGCCCACAACAGACAGGTGTTTCTTACAAGACAAGTGACATAACTGTCCACAAAGACTGGTTTTAATGTATTTTAAAAAGGGCTTTGTGAGACACACACACACACACACATATATATATATATATATATATGTATATATATATATATATGTGTGTGTGTGTATGTATGTATGTATGTATGTATGTATGTGTGTGTGTGTGTGTGTGTGTGTGTGTGTGTGTTGTACTCCACCCAGGTAGTAGTTTTGGCATTTAAATACTAGCCACTCATTCAGACTTGCCTACTTTTGAAATCCATCTGCAAAATCCCTTTCATTTTTTTTAATTGCCTTCAAGGCAGGTGCTCTCAGATTTCAACTTGCCACAGTTCTAACACTTGCATGTCCTGTTCCATTATATGTCCAAAATACAGTCAGCACAATAATACTGGTTTCTACACAGCTAAGCAATTGTGTCAAGAATTGGCCTATGCATAAACGAAAAGTGAAAGAAGCTATGTGGCATTATTATGCTATATGTAGGACCTATCTGCTTTCACATTGTAAGCTAGTGTATATGCAGCTGAACTTTACAAAAGGTTATTCTTGTTTTGAATTTAAAACAGATTTGACTGTGACATCGAGGAATTAAAGAATTGAATACTGTAATGCTACATGGCTATTGATTATATTGTAGTGCAACAGGAAAGGTTGGCTAATTTAACAGCTGCAGCTGTACGAACCCAACTTTTGGCTCTTATGCGCTTCATCAATCTGCAATGCATGACTCCCTGTTGTCCCACAGCAGTCCACTGAAAACCTTGGTGACCGGGGGGATGACCTTAATTTTATGATATATTTCAACATCAATTTAATCTAATCCAAAGCTATGGTATACAATGATACAATTTTAGTTATGCTGTAGCATCGAAAATGTTGTTCTTGCCTAATTCCTTTCATTATTTAACAATCACATCCCCTATTAACGCTCAAAAGTGCATTGCTTGACCTTTGACCTTTTATGAGACCTTCCAGATTTCACGAGGCTCTTAACTGGTTCTCAGATATATATATATATATATATATATATATATATATTGCATACAAAAGAGGAAATATAACATAAAACATATTCTTCCCAAAATTAGTTGTGGCATTTTTTACTTATATTCCGTATGTACCAATTTTCTTACTTCCGATGAGCAATGTATATTGTTAAAGTTTCTAACACAAACTTTAATTGATTTCAAAATGCCACATCAAAAAGTTATGTAAATTGACAAAATAAGTTAAGGAATTAAAAATAATCATCATAAGATTTAGATATGATGACCAGCCGAGGAATCAAGCACCTATCTTTATTCTGCCTATCTATAAAGATCACTTCATGTAACTCAAAAGGGAATGCTACATTAAAATGTAATAGGCTGGCTAAAAGGTCATCGTTCAAAACTTTAAAATGCCATAAATTTGTCAATTTTCAACGGATTGGATGAGTGCTGGCTTATTTTTTGCAGAATTCGGTGTACAATGCATTTGTGATATTCGTGAGGCTGTAAAATAACCTCCTCACATATTTTAAACCTCAGGGTCATTTGAAGGTCATCGAACATATCTTCATTTTGACCTCTTTTTGATAAACTAAAACAAACTGCATATATTAGACTTAAATTTAGGTGCTGAATAGATATATCCAAATATTGCGCATTTCTGGCCGTGGTAGGTTCTAAAAGCGCAACAAATCCTTTTCAACGCTGTCATACGCAACTGGCGTAACTTGGATCAAGAGATAAAAAAGTCTGAAACAATTTAAGAATTAAAAAGAAACTCAATGGTGAGATAATACAAGCCCCCCTCCCCACGTACTTTCATGGTAAAAATAGATTCGCACCAAGTCCACCAGACGAGGATGCGTTTGAATTGCAGCCATCTTGATGATTTGCTCTTCCAATACGGTTACATCAAAACCCAAAATAGTGCTTGTGGAGCCCCAATGGAAACAATTTTCCATTTTTTAACAGAATGTTCCCTTTTCAACGAACTCCGCACGGAATATTTAGGACCTTTTCAGCCCGAAATTACTGCTGGAAGGGACATTTTGCAGTTTGGGGATGCAAACAAGTCCATTGATCGGAAGACCAAGTTATTTGACAGTGTCTAAAGGTAAATTTTCATAACAAGGAGATTTAGTGGAGATTATGTGATTTCCTCGCCATTTTCTTTTCTTTTCTTTCTTTCTTCCTATCTTTCCTCTTTCTTTTTTCTTTCTTTCCTTCTTTCATTTTTTTCTGCATTTGTACTTTCTGCTTATGTTGCGGTTTCATCAAGTGACGCTGTGTGGGTATGGAGAAGGATTTATAAAAGTTCACAGCTTGTTTCCTAATCCATGTTTCTTTGAAATAAAATATGTTTAAATAAATTATGGACCCGCTGCCCTGCGCCATGCCGCGCAGCGTATTTTGGACTAAGCCTGTGCCAAGCAATGAAGCATTGCCTTTCCAAACTTAACTTATCCATATTCTGCCTTAAAGTAAGGTACCAGTAGGCTATATATTGAGAGTTCAAGGTGTATCAAAATGATATTGCTTATCCATTAAGATGGCCATACGCATATGTAGGCCCTGGAGCGCTGTTAACCACAAACTGACGGTGGTGGCTTATGTTGCAACATTGTGATCCGGACAGGTTTAACAAGGTCTTTTCATAGCGTATTGCAATTCGTCATGTTTGCAAATTGCATCATACAGAGCCCCAGAGAGACCATAAGAGATAAAATAACATTGCGTTGCCGCAAAATAATTACTTCGTTCCATCTAAATAATATTTTGCACCATAGTAATATGAAAAGCAAATACTTATGATCCTTGGCCAACTGAATGTGCAGCTCCAGACGGTACATAAAAGAAGAATAATTTTATATCGTTCCTTCGCAATAATTATTTTCTTCACTCTTATTTCCTTACCGCGCAATAGTTATTTCGTTCCCTTGAAATAATAACACTGAATGTAGATTGCGAGAGAACGGTATATTATTGGGAGGGAACGAGATAATATTGAGAGGAAATGAAATAATGATTTCGAGGGAACAACATTATTGCGACGGGACGGAATAATATATTGCAGTGGAACGATATATTTTAACAAATTTCCTTCTATGTCCCCTCTCGGGCTACATAGGTACCTACGTTTGAGGATTTTTTCCATTATTTTGTTCCCACGGAACAATATTGTGAAGGAACGAAATATTATTTTTCTCTCATATGTCACCTCTGGGGTGTGTGTGTGTGTGTGTGTGTGTGTGTGTGCGTGCGTGAGCGCGGGGGGCATATATATGGAAAAAAACAACCACAACACTATGGTTATCGTGCATTGTCAAATGTTTGCCACATAGGGCTTATACAATTTTAACTTGATACCCGTAGGCCTAGCCATATATTTTATGATAAGTTGACCCTTTGCCACTTAAAACTGGTCAAGAAGTGGCATATCTTGTTCAAACCCAGCCATTAGAAGTAGATCGTTGGACAAAAGTCCCGTCGCAAGTCGTCAATAGAGTCCAAATGTAGCCTAAACTAAAATGCCCAACATTGTGGTATGTGTTGTTTACCTTTAAAAACATGAAACTGAGTTAACACTTCAAATTTATGGTAAAACCCATGATTTCTAACTTCATATGCCTATTTCTCTTTGTGAGCATGTATATAATCTTTGTGAGACATTTGTTCAGGTGCACTCTGCTGGCAACAAAAATTGTCATGAATGTTTTCACTGCATTTCGCGGGTTGGTAGAGACCGATTATTGTTGTGAATATGTCCCGGTTTGTTGATGCGTTTAATTTCCGAGGTCATTTTAATGTTCGCATTCAAGGTGTCAAGATTTCTTCGACCAGATACAGAGTGCACCGTGAAAGGTTACAAAGTACCGTTATCAGCTTAGCGCCGTTTACAATTCACACTCTACTCTGTGGTTCTAAAAACTGTACCTTTGTCCAAAATCAAACAATTTTCGAGACCGTTCAAGAATGTGTAAGAGAGACAGGCAGACCCGCTGCCGTAACGTAAGCAGTTTATAGTTATTCATATTACTCTACGCATAGTAAAACCCAAAATATCTGTCTCTTGAGACTATACACAATTATGAGCAAATTTGGGGTTAGATATTACCTTTTTACTGTCTGTGGTGTACTGTCCTGGCCAAAATCTTTAAATCGTGTGGTAAAATCACACAATCTGTTATGTCATGTGTTGTTCATGCCTCTTTTTGAGCATCATCTTGATTGTTGTGCATCGTCTTAATTGTCTGTTGTGAGAGGTATTAATATAGGGCATTGTCCTGTTTCCCAATTGTATTTCTTCGAAATAAAATATGTTTAAACCAAGATTCTTTGGATTGTTACACTGTTGCACGGAACAAGTCGAGTAGTAACAGACATATGGCAGCTGCAAATGAGATCAGATGTTCAATTCCAACATAATTGGGATTCAACAGTGTATACTGCTGTCAAAAGACACCGTTTAAAAGTAACAAATAGATTGTCGTTACAATTAATGAAAACCAAATTTAACAATAAACAAGAGGCCCATGGGCCTAATGCTCTGCTGACCACCATCACCGAAAATTATTTTCTGAAATGTATTCAATCCACAATCTTGAAAAAGTAATCAAGACTTACCATACTATGCAATATCAAACCTCCACTGGATACATAATTGTGGTACATTTGGCATCATTCGCCTTATTCTTAAACAGGATATTGAATTAAGTGCCTTTTTTAAGCTCCCAATGACTTGGAAACAAGGTCAAGGTCACACAATCATTGCGTCATGGTGCTGCAAAAATGTAGGTCACCAAGTAGAGTTACACATACAAATTACTTACTTGCCATATTGATATGGAGGCTCAATCCTTTTTGCAATTAATGTCCAAAGTACACCGTAGCATTACAAAATCACGTCATCAAAATTAACGGATATGGGGACCTTACATAAATCGGTAAAAGTCACTGATCTTACATGAGGTAAAAGCATTGGAAATGATTTATACACCCTACACATTTGGTATGTCTGATTCAATTTTTTTTGTCGAGAAATGAAATTTTGCATCTTTCAAGACATTGAACTCATAATTCCCTTCAAATTATAGATGGCGCCTGTAGTACAATAAGCAACCGCGATTTGGATGACCTCTTCTACAATCTTACTAAATTTCATGTGGATCCATAAGAAAAATTAAGGATCCTGGGCTGGTCACAAGATTTTGAGCTGTATGTTACATAATACAATAGGTTGCGCCACCCCCATTGACGTCGACATAGATTTTTGTATACTTGATAACCCCTTAACGCTATATGGGCTTAACACAAAAAACTGGGGGGTGCAGAGCCTTCACTTAAACCCTCTATTACAACTGGTAACTTGACCTTGTTCTTCAACTCGGATTGAAAAAAAAGTGTTAAGTGTAAATGTGCGCCCTGCATGCAGCTTTCTATACATGGTCTGTTTATTCAGAGCAGGTTATAAGTTTTCGACGTATTGAAGAAAAGCTATAATGTAGGACTGGCGCCAAATGAATAATCATTGAGTCACCAAGTACAGTTTTATGTACAATGTAATCTACTGCAATTTTGATCTGGAGGCTCAATTCACTTTGCCATTAATGTCCAGGCCCTGCCATTACCAAATCACCTCTTTCAAATTTGCAGGTCTGGTCACATACCAAATATATGTTAAGCTCACTGATATTATATAACATGCTAACTATGGACATGGTCTATATATCCTTTTAATTGAGCAAGTGTTATCCAATCACTTTTTCTAGAAATGGAATTTAATATCTTAAAACACATTTTGGCTCATATTGTCCGCCAAATAACAGGTGGCGCCACAAGTATCATAATGAAATTAGATTTTGACCTGCTCTACAATCCCATAAAGATCTATCACACATTAGGGATGATAGAGCGGATACAAGATTGCCACTTTTTCACCTTTATATAACACAATGCTGCTGGGGCGCCACCACTATCAAACTCGAGCTAGATTTTTATACACTGCCAAAGCCCTGAAAGTCATAGTGGGCTATCTTAAAAAAACTGTGGGCTGCGTTGTGCTCACAAGGAACAAATTTTTGAATGAATGAACGGACAGACATGAGTGATCGCATAAGCTCTGCGAAGTTTGGTCAGCAGAGCTCATTAATGTATAAACAAATAAATTTGGCTTCCCGATAATATAGAAAGAATTCTGAGTTGCAAACCTGAGACCCAGTATATTGTATCGATGAAAGAAACTGCACCCGGTACTACCAGTTGCATCATCATGAAGTATGATGCGCTGAGCTGTTTGGGCTGCTGTGTAACTCAAATCACTTGGAATTGATGTTGCAGTTGCGGGCCTGCGGGGCTGAGTAACTTCTATCACACTTCCACGCAGTTCATGGGTTTTCTTGAGAAGAATCTGTGATTTTGTGTGAAATGGTGGATTGCTCTTGAAAGGCTTTAGTTGAAATCAAACCAGTAAGACCAAGCTTATCTCAGCATGTATGAAAAGTCTACAAGCACTACACAAATGCAAGTAGTGGTTTTTCTAATTCCACATGAAAGTTTAAGCCCCTCTCAAGACTATTGTATTGGGGAGTTCAACTGAATTATTTGATATATACATACATTATTTTTCCCATCGTGCGGGACGCAGCGTTGCTAAAATTATTTGTATGAAAAGCTTTAGTTTCAAGAATAAGAAACCACGTACTGATAACTTCACCTAATTGGTAAAATTCCCGATGTTTACTTTATATGCCTTTGTTTCATTGTAAGCTGAGCACACAGTCATTGTTGAACATGTTCGAAGCGCATTATGTTAGGGACAAAATTCCATTGTTTTTGGTGCCTTTTCACAGGTTCGCACTGACCAATGAAAAATAAAAAATTCCAGGTATATTGATGTCCTTTATTTCAGAGATGTTCACATCTAGAACAAGAATACTTTGATCTTCGCATAACTTCATAGATCTAGCTTCAAGAATACTGACATTGCATAATTTTATTTAATTCAAAGCAAAGTTTAAAATCTTAAAAAATTTACCAAAGATTAAATTCTGGTATTTTTTACTCCAACCCTTAGCATGATATAGTAGAATAAATCCCCGATCGAATTCGGCCTTTCATACCAACATATTAATTCAAATACAAGACTCGTTTTAGTGATTTACAGTACTCGAAAGACAAAAACGGCACCATCTTTGCCACAGAAATATCCAGGAACAGTGGCTCTTTCCACACAAGTCCAAAGTCCCTGTTCTTCCAGCTCCTTCTGAAATGGTTCCATTTCCGGAATGTCGTTGAGATATTCTTCCCTCAGGACATTGCAAATCAGTCCACCTGTAACACAGCACAACATATCACCCTTGTGTTGTGCAGGGGTTAATAATGTCTTGGCTTCTTAATTCATCCAGCTGAAGGGATCCATAGCTCAGAAAGTCCACAAGTTTCCTGCGCATTCTGATAACACATATGTATTAATAGTGTCATTAAAACTATAATTCCAAGAACGAAATGAGTATTAACTGCGACAGTGAACTATGAATTTGTTTGGGGCAAAATGGCATATATTTTCGCACCTGAGCGGTTCGTGGTAATGAAAGTACATTTGTATTGTGATATTAATATTTACTTCTATATGCTTGAATTGAAATAGTTCGGTACAACATTATCAGATATTCAACTGTGGAATTTTTTCATTCACTTTTCCAACCTATGTCGCTTGCTTGTATGTGTTGATGCAGGTTGGTCTGCATCAACACAAGTGCGGTCTACATGAACACACCAATGGTATTTTGTGTTCTCGTTGACCGGTTTTGTAATGATAATCAAGGGTTATGTATGCCTTCCGACATTATATATTTTCTACTGTGCGAAAGATGTTATTTTTGTGCGGTATGCACTTGCATATTTTTTTGTTTCGTACCATGTGGTTGCAACACGTCCTCTTAATAAAATTTCTTATTTGCTCTGCATACAGATGTATACGGGTTATTTCATTGCAAACGACATACTGTACTTAATGCTTGCACTCAATGTATACAGCCGTCCGATTTTACTGGAACTTTTCTAAAAAGTTGTCCCGCTAGGTATCATCGAAACTTGTTTGTAATTTACATTTATTATTCATATGAGAACAGGGAACGTACTTGTTTGTATATTTATCAGTCATTAATGTATCCTCTTCTAATTCTACTCGCAGATGACGCAACTTAATCCTGGTCCAAAAAGTGGCATTCGTGACATTATATTCGGTCATTTAAACATATGAAGCCTAAAGCAAGATTAATTAAGACACATTCGTGCAGATATTGCTAATAAATTTGACATAATAGCATTGCCTGAAACATTTCTGATTGACTCGACACCGGATGATCCATTTTTTGTCAGGATTTGACGGTATATTGCGTAGGGATCGCCCGCATGGACCTGGTAACAGAGAAGTCTTATATTGTTCTGAATCATTTACAGTTTCTATGCATCATGATTTGGAATCTCCTGATGTAGAACTACTTTGGGAAGAAATAAAGCTGTTCAATGATAATATTTTTCTGGATGTGGTGTACAGGTCCCCAAACGCAACTAGTTCCTTTGGAGAACATTATCAGGACAGTATTGATATAGAAAAGAAATCCAGTATCCAGAATATTATCATAACCGGTGATCTTATATCCGATTCCATTACCCCTTCTGGTCCTAAATTAAAAGCCCCTTAATTTGCTTATATACTCCCCCTGCATATTGACGGGCCTGCAAGAATTCCGAAAATACGGCTATCTGTTTGGACCAATTTATTTCACATATACCCATCTTTCCAAATATTCCATTGCCTGATATGACTTTCAATTATACCACTCGCAGGCGACTCGATTTACCGAACTTAAGAGTTCGTACAGATCTGTTTGATAAGTTCTTTTGTCCTTCTGCCACTCGCTTGTGGAACGTTCTTCCCTTAGATACTCGCAATGCCCTTTCCATGTCACCGTTTAAACGAAAAATGCAGACTCCTCCTTTACGCCCAGTGAAAAACCCTTCCCTTTATGACATCGGAAAGATAAAATTGGGTGCATTACATGCTCGACTATGTATGGGCGGCAGCCAACTTGACAAACATTTGTTTCAAATCGACGTTAAAGATTCGCCTGATTGTGCGTGCGGTACTGGTGTTGAATATGTTCTGCACTTTTTTTCCTGCCCTCGGTTTTTAATTCCTTGCAACAAATTACATGCAACTACGATAAACTTTGCTCCCTTCACACTTCAAACTCTCCTTTTGGTTCTGTTGCTTGTAGCCATGAAAATAATAAATTGATATTTTCGCTGTTAAAGATTATATTGGTGATACTACATTTGATGTCACTGTATAGTAGTACATGAACAGCTCTAATCATAAGCCCTGGTGGAAATAACCGGCGCAGTAGATTTAATGGGTGCCTCACTGTCCGTATTGTCTTTGTTATGTTCAATTCCTTAATTAATCTTCTGCGATATAGTGTCCGCTGTTGTCACTTTCTTATACTTTTTAATGTTTATTTTTATGTTAATCAAGAATCCTGAAAGGCAGCGACACTGAACGTGTCTTGATTCGTCTTGCTCTGAAATATTGTCTATTTTCTCAAGTGGGATTTATATAGGGCTTGACGTTCTTGCCAATTGAATCATAAAATATGTTAAAACCATATGCATGCTGTAGATCAAGCCGGCAGGTGAAGTCGACTGTCAGGCGACATTAAAATAAATCACATATATTCACCTTGTAATTAATTTACCTGGCTTGACGACTCGCAGAAATTCCTTAAGGTGCAGATGGGACATGTGACCCAGTCCAAAACTGCCAGAGGAAACAGCACAATCGTACATATCTGAAATATTTACGTCAGCACAATTTAGATATTCAGGTAATTACAATCACTTTCACCCTGACGTTGGTTCATTGGGAGATGTTTTCGTAAAAGTATGCTGGAGACTGATGCAAGCTGTCACTCAACTTACTTCTTTTTGGATTTTGGGATTGAAGGTTGGCAGCATTTGATTTATTAATTGTATGTTAAAGAATGGTATACCCATACTGGTCTACTAAGGCGAAAGAAGGTGAATGAACGTCGTATCCAACAAACTAACAAACATATTTTCAAAAACCACGTAAAATATGGAAAACAACGACTTTAATGAAAATAGTGATAATACAGCTACAAAATAAAATATTTGCGTTCGTTCTTGGTTAACATATATATATATATATATATATATATATATATATATATATATATATATATATATATATATATATATATATATATATATATATATATGTGTGTGTGTGTGTGTGTGTGTGTGTGTGTGTGTGTGTGTGTATGTGTGTGTGTGTATTATGTAATATTAGGTTTGAATTTACACAGCATATCGAAATAAAATATTAACAGGAAGATAACCACACAATTTAGCCCCAGTATTATGTCTGTTTTAGTTTCTTCTTTCTAATATTCCTGCATGGGGCTGTTTGTTACAAATGTTTCTAGACAGTATTCAGCAAGGCCTTGCCAATATGTTGCGGATGAAAGCTGCTGAAAAATTATTACTGAAAACGAAAACCACATCCTCATTAGGTGAAACAAGTGCACAGTGATCCAAAGGATCTACGTTCCCCGCCACAGTATTTTTAATGCCACACATAGGGCCTATACAATATAACATCAAGTGGGGCAAACAGTTGCAAAAGTGGTTGCACTTGTTGAAAGGATGCACCACCTAGGCATAAAATTATATGCATGTTATCATATACCAAGTTTGTTCCTTAATGTATAATATAGTATGTACAAAGAACATGGAGAAAATGATATAGCTTTGGGACATGAAAAATATTTCACAATCATACACAGTGTAAATCATGTTTCAAATAGGATTGCCATGGCAATATAATGGTACTTAAACTACTTTCTTGAATGCATACTTGCGGTTTAATGTAAAGTGACAAAAGTTAATTGCTAAAAGTTGTAGCTTCATGCTATAAGGTTGCAAAATGTTGTAGCTTCATGCTATAAGTTGCTAAAAGTTGTACTTGCTTTAAACGGTGCCATTATACACATAGGGATAGGTGCCACTACACATAGGGTAGGTGCCACTACAAGCAAGCATTCAAAGCATGAGAATACAGAAGTAAGCTGTACCATAAAAAAGCATGTCTGGATGCACGAAAAATCGTTGTGTTCTTTGGCTCTGTTACCTTGAAAATAGGTAAAGGTCAAAAACAATATATGGCACACTTATCCTTGGTCTGATGCATCTCTGGTATAAATTTCATTATTCCATCTCTAAGGGTTCTAGAGATATGCTGCCAGACACACGTAAATGGATATGTTCTTAGGCTCTACACGAAAATGAATATGTTCTTGGGCTCTGTGACCTTGAAAATATGTCAAGGTCAAAAACAATACACAGTGCACATGCCCATGGTATGATGCATCTCTGGTATAAATTTCATTATTCTATATCTTAGGTTCTAAAGATATGCTCCCGGACGCACGGACGGACGGATGTACGGACGGCCGGACGGCCGGCAGGCCCCCTATCCTCACTAACTCTATGTCACCTATGCCACCGTCGGTGGCGGAGGACAATAAGACTTGAACAAGACAGTTCCATAATGGACGGATGGTTTTTGAGTCTATGTTTCCCTCTATATATTTCGTCAATTTTAAATGTTCTAACTTTGGTAATCCTCCCTCGGCAAATAATTTTTGTAAGATAGCAGATAATTAATAACCGACTCTACACAATTATAACTTATTTATCAGAGTTGCATTGTGTGTATGAATATATTTGTCTCATATCTAATAAATTATGCGCAAAAGACACACACAGGCATATATATATACATATATATATATATATGGCTATTTCTCGATATTTTGATAAAAAAAATTAAAATAACTTGGCACTGAATTTTGTTCTTATGAATTACACAGCGGAGCGTACCACTTTGCAAGCTTGTTTCTTTTTTGCCAAATTCTTCACATATGATATTGGTGTAGACGTTTTTCCTTCTTGCCTCCTCTATCATGGCAGGAGACGGCTCCACTGCATCAACATTTACAAACCCGCGCTGTTTTAACTGTAGAAGTAGATCAAAAACAATTTAAAACGATATATCTCTTATGTACCAATGAAAAATGAGAAAAGACATACGTACCTCTTCATGTTATTAAAAAGCTTTGGAGCAATCGGTCAATTCAGAGTGAAAAAAGCCAACATAAATCTACTTGACCTAAATGCACGCATTATCATAGTTTTATGCAGGATCTTTTCAGGCATTTATTTGAAGATTTTAAGTCGCAATTTTTGGAATATAATGATCGTTATTTTATGTTAGCATTTTTGTATATCCGCATGCCGTAAGAAATAAAGTCAACAATAAAAAAGCAACTTGGTCAAGTAAATTTGCAGTATCTCTGCACTGTCGAGTAAAATGAATATTTCTGTAAATAGCATCCTGAAGGTAACAAGAAATAATGTCGTACTACAATTGTTTATTGGTCAAAATCTAGAAATACTGGGGCCAGATCGAAGAGTATATTTAAACTGTTTGGCTCCTTCCATCACCACGCACAAATTTGTTTCTGCAAAAGTGACTTATATAAGTTCCTCTGTAAAAGTTTGACATAGGCTGTATTACCCCAAATAAACTAAAGGGTCTTCAGCGGGTAACTACTCAACATGTTTCGGAGCCTATTACCCGTAAATGTCTCTCTGAGTGGCGGCTCCTTGTCTAAACTAAATATTCAGTAAAGACAACCCACTGTATAATGAATAAATATGGACGTGGCAAATGATGAATTACCTGAATACGTGACATTTTTATTATAAATGCAGAGCTTCATTATGAAAGAAGAATACCTGTCAACGAAACAATAACCACCAAATTTGTATAGTACAGTATATATATATATATATATATATATATATATATATATATATATATATATATATATATATATATATATATATATATATATATATATATATATATATATCTTTTTGTCCAGAAGCACTACCTGGTGGTCATCACTCTATTCCGCGGTCCAAACTCTTTACGCTCCAATAGCTAACCTGTCATTGTGTAACATATGGAAGTACTATTGTGGATATTGCACACGGTCTTCTGTAGAATTTTGACATGGGGTGTATTAATAAATTTAAGTGTCTTCAGCGCTTAACTATTCAGAACATGTCTCTCCGAGTGGCAGCTCGTTGTTTAAGGTAAATATTCATCAAAGAAAGTACACATAACAATGAATACACATGGACGTCACGAATGTTGAATTAGCTAAATAAGTGAAGTTTTGCTTTTAAACGCAGAGTTTCATTATGAATAAATTAAAAATACCTGTCAAACCAAACTTAGTTCATAGTTCCTTTGTTCACAAGGGGTTGGTATATATCCTATCGCCTTGCTTTACAATAGAAATAATAGCTCTTGTTCCTCGCGGAGAGGTTGGTATCACGAGAAAAACGTATCTCGCGTGCTGATATCTACCGTTTGAGAACAAAGAACCATCCCATAAGATTAAAAAAGGAACAAAGATTATAATGCAAAAAATCAACATGAAAATATTTTAATCATACCACACGTCATATATTTTTAATATATATCCCATAGTCCTGTAGCGACTTGCATCTCTTTAACAAAATTCGTTACCTCCTTGCAGCCTTTAAAGTTAACTTTAACAAATATCCGTCAACTATCATTGTACACATGTATTACATGAAATAAAGTCATCATTATTAATAATGTAGAAATTTTGTTATTTACATTCCGCTGAACACGTATATATTAAACAAAACTAATGTCAGTGCGTTTAACAAAATGACGGAATGACACTGATCAGCAGTGTCTGGCATAATGCATTTAGTATTTGCTGTATTATATTTTCCATATGTTTCATCTGTTTGATTTATATTGTTCATGCTGATTTTCCGAATAAATTCAAATCAAATTACCGAGACTGACTAAAATCTATCACTACAATTGTTGAACAGAAAAAATATGTTAACAATTCCGTTACAAAACAGCGACAAAGGATATTACAAATTGTGCCTGCAGAAAACCGCCCAAAATTTTAACACACAGCCTGTCGAAAATAATTTGTTTTCCATAACATGCAAAATAAAACGAGAAGCACGGAATTCTACAAAAAATGAAAGGTATGAAAGCATATGGATGGCATAGGTTTCCTTCACTGAACCATTTTATTTTATATATTAATATGGCCATGATGTCATAGCTCAGTGAGCATTGTTCATTTGCATATTTCGATAGTTTTTATTCCAAGAAAAGAAAAAACAGGAAATACAAATATAAATGAAATAAATGAACCACACACATACTCTTTGAGAAATTTCAGGACTGGATAATATAGGGGCCATCGGGGCTCTGCATGTCCAGTATGCATACATGATTTTTCATGATGTTTTTCTACCAAGTTGTATGCGACAAATATGATTTTCGATGTAACGGAATTTAGACATGATAGAATTTCGACGTGTTAACTTTTCGATGGACTGGTTTTTAGACGAACTGTCGTGCACCGTCATCATCATCATCATCATCATCAGCAGCAGCAGCAGCAAGAGCAGCAGCAGCAGCAGCAGCAGTATCAATATCATTATCATTATCATCATGATGTGTATGGAATTTGGCCATATTGACCTCGATCCGCAAGCCATAAGCCAACTTGTTCGCATTTCGGGGAACAGTGGCATGCGCCAGTGTGTGACCTTTTAATCCGAATACCAATGTCATTCATTGGTGGATATTTTGTTTTTCTACTTTGACCATGGTGGTGCCCTTTTAAGGCTGTCTTTGTCATTCATTGGTGGATATTTTGTTTTTCTACTTTTACCTTGATGGTGCACTTTTAAGGCTGTTTGAAAATGCAAACTCTCTTTGTATTGTAGAACAATGAACTAAAACAGATAGACAATGGTCCCTCGGCCGATTATAATGATAACGAACCTCCCGCTTCGCGGTCGGTCGGTATCATTATAATCGACCTGGGGACCATTGTATATCTATTACATAATTACTAAATTTGTATAGTACAAGTTAAGATAAGAACAATATGACTTCCCCCGGAACCAGTATGTACCCTTTCTAGCTGGATGGTTTGCTTTAGTTAAACCACCTCCCAGCGTATAACTGTAGTAGAAACAAACTTGGGCCTGATATTCACATCAGGTTATTGTAAAATAAACAATTGCAGCTACACCACCTGTACAAACTGATAAAGGTTTATTTCGCTGCCAACCCTAAGTTAATGTTTCAACAAAATGGGCCAAGTTAGTGACATTTGAGTAAATGCTGTCAAATGTAAGTAATTTTTGACGTTGATTAAATGTGCAATCAGGCATACCAGAAATGAACGAGTCATTTGCATTTGAGGCAGAAACATGTTATTAAAACATAATTTTTTCTAACCAGATATTTAGTACAATTAATCAAACTTATTACTGTCGTAGGTAGCTGCTTGCTGCCGATAGCTCCTTGAGTATAATCGGACGGAAAACATGAAAGTCTGAAAAGTGAATATTAAAACAGAGTGATGCCAAAAGATGAAATTAGGTAGCGAAACAGGCAAGTCTAAAATCTTTAAAATCATAGCAGCCAAACGTTCGAACAATCTCTGGATATTTAGGACTGGTAAGACACCAAAAACTTTTGCATGGCCGATTTTGATATTTTAACGGTTTTTACAAGATGAATGTCATTTGTTTGACATGTCAGAAAAGAATCACACACACACACACACACACACACACGTGTGTGTGTGTGTGTGTGTGTGTGTGTGTGTGTGTGTAATATCCCTGCGCATGGTATACGGTGACAATATGATTATAAAGACAGGAGTACAAGTAGCGGAAAATACAAAGAAAATGTCTGAAATTATCTGACGATAGTTTGTCGTTGGTTATATGCTCGTGGTTCCGCGTCCGTGACATCATGTGTGTATTTGGTATTCACATGATAAAGTGTAGACGACATTTACTTGAGCCAGTTTGCGATTTTTAACAACCAGAAGAAGATCACGATGGTCTTGTACTCAGCTGACTGGAATCTGTTGCCTCTGCAGGTGCGGGCTTTACCGCTCTATACATGCCCTGCATAAGTGCCCAAAGTGCTGTTGACCAACAGTTTACTATTACCACGATATAAACCAACAACAGCACTTGTCACATACAAATTGATAAAAAGTAGACAAAAGTCGCAGGACCACCCAATGCCCAAGATATGAACTACGTCTTCCTGGGTCACCTTCTGTGCAATGTGGAAGCTTTTGGTCAAGTACATTGTTAGAAGAAATTATGGTTTAAAACAAATGTAAATTCCTTCGAAACAGGAAAATTTGTCGCATCATTTCCACCACAAAGATTGCTGAGACCCACCTGGCAAACATCAACATGTAAAATCAACGTGTTCCGAGCCACCGTTTTTGCAATGCTGCCGCATCAAAATGCATGCACTGTATTGCTGTAAACATATATAATAGTATGTCCGACATAATAATAATAATAATAATAATAATAATAATAATAATAATAATAATAATAATAATAATAATAATAATAATAATAATAATAATAATAATAATAATAATAATAATAATAATAATAATAATAATAATAATAATAATAATAATACTGTGGCTCTCCGCTTATGCGCCGCGGTCCTGTGTGACACAGGTGGCCTAGGAAAAAAAAAAAAAAAAAAAGGAAGATGATGATGAGATGGAGGAAACCATGGTTATGCTAATCAGCTCATGCTGCCATGTTTACCAGGACCAGAGCCGAGGCAAAGAGTCCACCACACACTCTCTCACAGCTGTGGTGGGCCCCTGGCCCTGGATATATCCCCCAACACTCATCGCTTGTAGCCCCCTCCCCCCCCCCCATAAAAGGACAGAAAAACCTTCCCTCATACACCCTATCCCCGCCTCTAAGGCTCAGGCATTTCCCATGTGGGATCCCATGGGAGCCCTTATAAGGGCTACCACCATTCCCTCTCCTCCCTGCATCTAAGATTCTAATTCACCCTGTTGCTATCAAGCCCTATCAATTCATTTCTTTTCTCCCAGCACCCTACCAGGTAGTCCTGTACGCTTTTAGTGCCTTTCCTGCCTCCCAGAAAGCCACCCTTCAAACCTAAAACCCATGCTACACGTTCCTCTTCCTCTAAACACTGAACCTCTTCTAGACCCTTGTTATTATAGTCTTCCCTGTGCCACTTTCTGAAAAATTCTTCTCTTATCTCTCTATATGCATCACACCACAACAGCCAGTGATCCACTGTCTCATCTGCCTCTTGTCTACATACCTTACATTTACCATTACTCCCTGTTGTCCACTTCTGTTTTCTCTTTTCTAGATTGATTACTCCTGCCCTACTTTGAAAAAGAAGCTTGGATCCCTTCCCTCCATCCCAACACACACTTTTCTTTGGTTTTTCTAGTACCTTGTATGCTTTTAGTGTACTCTTTTCCCTGACACCTCTTTTCCAGTCTTCTTTCCAGCCCTCTGTGACAGTCCTCCCTATATACACTTTCCAGTTTTCAACCTCATCATATCCTTTCAATTCGTATCTCTCTGCCAACTTATTTATATCTTTGACCCATCTTGTTTGTTCCTTGACTACTTCATTGTAAACCTTCCTGCACCACCTGTCTTCATTTACTGATTGTAGATATCCCCAGTACTTAAGCTTTGCTTTGGCAATTCTGTCTGTAATTTTATTCCATCCTAACTCTCCTAGGACTGCTTCTGTTGCTGCACATGGTGGTGCTCCCAGTATCCATTTCCCCATCTAATTCTGTACTTTCTCCATTCCCTGGATATCTCCTTCACTTATTGAAATCACATCTAAGCCATATATCATCCCTGGTATCGCAACTCTATCCCATAATACCCTTGCTGTGTATGCTCTGTTGAAACTGTTCAGTGCAGTAGCTTTAATCATTCCTTTTGTACGGTTCACTTTCTGTTTAATCTGCTCAACCTGATATCTGAACATGCCTTTACCTGTTGTCTTTATCTTAACACCTAGGTATTCATACTCATCAACCTCCCCAATTTCAATTAACTGTTCATTACCTTCTGGAATTTGGAACTGCCCAATTTTCCATTTTATATTCCAATCTGGTTTCTTCCCAAGAGTCATCACTTTACTCTTATCCTTACTAAATTCTAACCTCCATTTATTCCCGTATTCCCCTGCTATGTTCAGCATTTCTTGCAGGTCTTTCTGGGACTCTGTCATGAGTACAATGTCATCTGCGAAAAACAGACCTGGAATTCTCAGGTCACCTACCTTTATTCCCTTATTACACTCCATTAACTGGTCCCCCAGCTCCTTTATATACAGGGCAAACAAAATCGGGGACAGCACACATCCCTGTTTTAGACCTATATCCAGGCGTGCATTCTCTACTTCTACCTTTCCTAATGAAAGTGTACAGTCTACATCTTTATATAATGCTTTCAGAATTTCTAGAAAATTCCCACCAAATCCTAGTCCACTTAGTTTTTCCCACAGGGCATCTCTCCATACCCTGTCATAAGCTTTCCTCACATCTAAGAAACCCATGAAGACTTTCTTCCGCTTCTGCCTTGCCAACTCTAACACCTGGGTAAATGTGAAGATGTGATCACCTACCCTTCTGCCTGGTCTGAATCCATTCTGAATTTCCCCCAGAAGTCCAAGCCTTTCGACTATTCTACTTAATCTCCTGTACATTATCCTACTGAATATTTTTCCCACATTTGATGAAATGGCAATACCCCTACATTGATCCAATTGGCCTCCTGGGCCCTTCTTTGGGATATACGAGATCCTGAGTTTATTCCATTCCTTTGGTACTTGTCTTTTCTCAATAGCCCTATTGAACAGCAACTGCAAGCTATCCTTAATTTCTTCTGGTCCTCTCTTTATGAATTCCGACAGTATGTCATCTGGCCCTGGTGCTTTGCGTAGTCTCATCTGCTGAATTGCTATTTCAACTTCTATACTTCTGACTCTGCCACACATCTCTGGATCCCATTGATCCTGTGTGTATTCTGCTTGACACCCTGGTACTGTTCCCTGACCCCAGTGTGGATTATTAACTTCTTGCCAATGCTCCCTTAAAGCTTCCTGTATTTCTTCTTTGTTATCTGTTCTTTTCCCTCTGTGTGTAATTTCCTGTGCTTTATTCTGTTTACGCCGATTAACCTGTTTCCAAAAGATGGTTGACCCTTCTCCCCCATTCTCCATTATTTTCTTTGTCATTTTTTCATTATTACTGGCCCTCCTTTCTGCTTTCATCTCTGCTACGTTCCTTCTACATTCCATATACTGTCTCTTAGCTTCTTCTGTTACACCTTCAGGGTATTTATTTTTCCTGGCTAATCTCCATGCTCTATTTTTAGTTCTCTTTCTTTTTATGGCCCCTTTCAGGTCTGGGTCTATTCTATACCCCAGACTTCCAACCGGAACTTTCTTTCTACCTATCTTTTCCTTTGCTACCTTAAGAATCCTTCTGATTAGATCCCCATTCATTTCCTGTACTTCCCCTTCATTTTCCCATCTATTTTTCCATTCCTGCAATTCCAATTTTAGGCTTTCTTGATACTCTGACCAGTCTGTTCCCTCCTTTATATCCCACACCCATTTAACCCCCCCTCCGCTTCTTCTTTGACACTGTATGTTAATTGAGACTATAATCCAATTATGATCACTGCCTATATCCAATCTACCTTCCTCGTCAATTTCGCATCCTTGTGTCATTTGAAATACCTCACTGTCTACTAGAATATAATCAATTATTGACCATCTTTCTCCAGATGCCCATGTCCACTTTCCCTTGCATTGTATATCCCTATTAACTATCCTCAAACCAAATTCCCTTGTGAAGTTGAGTAGCCTGGTTCCATTTCCATTGATTCCACTATCCCC
Organism: Hermodice carunculata; assembly: GCA_964020975.1. Lineage (NCBI taxonomy): Eukaryota > Metazoa > Annelida > Polychaeta > Eunicida > Amphinomidae > Hermodice > Hermodice carunculata. The sequence continues at coordinate 46,450,750 of OZ026621.1, read as the reverse complement.
TCCCTCAATACCACTCATTCAATTTCCTATGTGTCCATTAAAATCCCCAGCTATCATAATCTGGTAACCCTGCTGCTGAATATCACTAATCATCATTCTCATCCTATCATATATCTGGTCATTCCATTCATTAGGTAACCCCTCGCGACCTACATACACTACACCTATCGCTACTTTATTTCCATTTGACTCTATTCCTATCCACTGTATTTCATTTTGGATCTCGCTATCATCTTCCCATGTGTTCTTCCAGATTTCATGCCACTTAACCCCTTTCTTTATCAGAAACCCTACTCCTCCTCCCTTTTTTTGCCCACTCTGTCTTCCTTTACCTGTTATATCATATCCTGCTGGGCCTGTCACTATTCCCCTCTCTTCTTTTCTAATATGCGTCTCTACTAGAGCTATAATATCCATCTTCTCGCTTTCAGCTACCTCTGCTATTTCTGCTATCTTCCCTTTGAATCCTCTACAATTGACATATCCTATTCTCATGTTGTTTTTCTTTCTTACGCTCCTTCTTGCTTTACTGCTGCTTCCTGCTTGTCTGTGGTTCTTACCCTGCTCCCGAACTGACCTGGTAGTTGCTGGGGTTCCTAGTTTTCCTGCTGCTGCTGACATATGATCCCAAAAGTTAGATGCATGCGCATGCGTCAGTTCTGTCCACACGCTTGAATCTAAGCCTCACCAAGACCTATAAAAAATCATGGATTAATTACTGCGCCGGAGAAAATATCTATGCCTATGTGACTGTGATGGTTTGGTGACCATAACTATTCAACCAGGAGCGGAATTTGTGAGTTTTTTGTAAGATTTTCCATATTGGGCTCTGCACTGCCCATTCAACAGCTACACGTCTGAAACCTGGCCATAACTGTGACAGTTACGTAATTAGCTGGTCAAGGTTTTCTGTGGAGAACATTACTGCTTCTGATTACCTACAATCATGACTTCAAAAGGACTACAAATTAAAAATGCTGACCAATTCACTAATTTTTTACTTGGGGCGTTGACAAATGAAGATGTCCAGGACAAGATATCTAATCTCCTTGGGTCATCCCTGTTGGAAAGGCTTAAAGATGCGGAAAACAAGTGTCGTCAATCAGAGAAACGTGTGAACGAGCTTGAATGGGTTATTGACGACTTGGAGTTATATGGCAGACGAAACTGTCTGAGAATCGCCAATAACTGGGACGAATCAGCAGACGAAGATACCGATCATTTGTGCTTCGATCTCTTCAACAGTCTTGGAGTTGATTTGGATCCTGAGCGTTACATTAGCCGGTCCCATCGAGTAGGCAAACCTGCCGCTGATGGCGCAAGCACCAAACACCGGGCCGTCATCATACGGTTCACATCGTACCGTGCTCGTGACAAAGTGTACAGGGCACGCTCCAAATTAAAAGGTGATCGCCACATCTTTATCAATGACGACTTGACTAAGAAAATGGACAAACTGGCTTATCAAGCTAGAGTTCTCAAGAGAGAAAAACTTATTCAAGATACCTGGGTGGTGAACTCGAAAATATTCGTTAAAGATATTGAGTCCCGTCGTTGGGTCATTGACAGGCCTGCTGACCTCGCCAAGTTCATGTCCGCAGTGACTTCTGGAGACAATGCCACAGCCGAGGTCACAACTGATGCCGCCCACTCATCTTCTCTACAACCGCTAATTGTTGATTTTGCTGCAGCAGCAGCTCCTGTCATTGAGCGCAGCGACAACTCACCTGTTGTTGGACCAGCACCTAGAGCTTCTAGAAGCAAGTCTGTGACAGCCATGGACAAACCCAGCTGTGCAGTTAATCTGTGTCTGTCCAATCAAGGACCTGCGGTCTGATGTATTTTGTGACCTGTACAAGCCCTGATATACCAGGATTGCAAATTATCTGCCTGTGCTAGTTGTGCCAGTTTCAAAGTCTTTGTAACACAACGACCGCCTCCGACAAAGCACTATCGCGATAAAATTAAATATCTTTCATCATTTGCAGGCTGTAGGTCAGCGACTGCTGTCGATTGTGCGCTACGACATGTTTCAAACTTGACTGCTCCAATATGCTAGCTTTCATTCACAGGTTCATATTGTTTAGCTATTGCGAAAATATCACACTTAATCGTGATGGATGTATGCTATAATCTAAACTGTATCATATTTGTTACTTTTATACCCTGCCTTTTTCTTCTTTTTTTTTTTTTCCTTTTCAAGCTTCATATGTTCACCCAGTGGGGTTGGTTGTTGATGGACTACTATGTCACACAGGCATTGGCGCCGCCTCAGAGTAACTTTCGCGCCAAGCCATGGCGCATGCCAAACATTCATTGTTATTATCATTATTTTGTGAAACAATTTCTGTTTTTTTGTTTTCCGTCCTTTTCTATGTTGGGGCAAACCAAGGTATTATATTTGAAATATTGAAGGCTGGCCTTGTATTATATTCTCGAGTTTGTATTTTCACACACGAGTGTCATTTGTACGTAACATGATTCCCAAGGAATGCAAAATAAAAGATCCCCCATCATTTCCTATAAATATGGCAACAATATTGGACAAAGTATCATGAATTACAATAAATTTCTGGCTTCAATTACTCTTGAGGATATCGCAGCAAATCAAAATTGTGACTGTATGTCTAATAGTAAATATTCTAATTTTGTTGATGCACACCACAAACATGTATTTACAGGTAACTTGGATATAATACAAAATTCAGATTTAAAAGAAATAATGAAAAAAGGTACAAAATTTCGGATATGTCCCAAGTTGAATATTGACAGTATTTTTCAGGATACATGTGATGCACTCGATTCCTACTGTATGAAATGGGCAAAGAAAGAAAAAATGGAATTTCAGAAATTTGAAGGATGGTTATCAAACTTGAAAAGAGTCTTTAGAAATAGAATTTATCGTTACAAATCCCACATTAAGAATTTCAATACGGTTAATCTAAAACAGCCTAAAGTTTCTAAAGCAGTCAAAGAACTACAAGATAGATTTGTAGTCACTAACATAGATAAGGCAGGTAACAATTTTGGGATCATCTGCAAAAAATATTATTTGGATGTTTTGAAAAAGGAACTTGGTATAAACAATATTTCAGACATAAGAGGAAATGACGTTTATAAATTACACAAACAATCCATTGATAATTTGATAGATACACATAAAGATGAGATGAAAAGGAATTTTAATATCACAATTTCTGAAGAGGACTCCTCTATTCCACTTTTGTTCTGGATACCCAAATTACATAAAAACCCTTTTAAATCTAGATTCATAGCTGGTGCTTCAAAATGTACTACAAAGCAATTATCAAAAGAAGTAACATTGTGTTTGACTGCAATTAGGAATCATTTTTGTAAATACTGTAATGCAATTTCTAGAAACTGTGAAATAAATTGTTTTTGGAGTATTAACAATTCTTCCCAGTTTGTATCTAAAATCAAAGATGTAAAGGCAAAAAATATCAAATGTTTTGATTTTTCTACACTGTACACAAATCTACCCATAAATGAAGTCAAAAGTTCACTTTCAGAATTAATTAGCAAAATGTTTAAACATAATGGTAAACCATACATAAATATTAATTCATATACAAAGAAAGCATATTGGTCACACTATAAATATTCAAAAAGTAACGTTAAATCTTACACTGTTGAAACTTTGATAGATGCTATAAAATTTCTCTTGGATAATACTTTTGTTCAATGCGGACCATTGGTTTTTCAACAAATAAAAGGCATTCCAATGGGTAGCAACTGCTCCCCTTTACTGGCAGATTTATATTTAACCTGGCTTGAATTTAAGTATATGAATAAATTGATGAAAAAGGACTTTCAAATGGCTACAAAATTATCAAACAACGCAAGATATATTGATGACATTGCTTGCGTAAATGTACAAAATTTCAGTGAAATTGCTAAAGAAATTTACCCAAAAGATATCCCTTTGGAGGGTAACAATTCAGATGGTTTCAGAGATGTGTTTTTGGACTTGGATATTCAGGTCACTAATGACAGGTTTTGTATTAAAGTCTATCACAAAATAGATGAGTTTAACTTTGAAGTGGTTAATTATCCTTTCCCGGACAGTAATATTTCGGAAACTATTGGATATAATACGTTTTTGTCACAGATTTTGAGATTTGGTCGTATTTGTTCTAAATTTCAGGACTTTGCATCTAGAACCAAATTTATTTACAATAAACTTGAGTCAAGAGGATTCAAAGATGTACTTTTGATCAAATATTTCTACAAATTTTGCTGTAAATATCCCGAGATGGTTAGAAAGTTTGGCTTCAATAATTTTAGAGATTTTAGACTTGCCTGTTTTGCTACTTAATTTTATCTTTTGGCATCATTCTGTTTTAATGTTCACCTTTCAGACATTTTAGGCTAGCTTGTTTTCTGTTAGGTCAAACCCCCAGGGGCTATAGGTAGCAAGCAGCTACTGACGACAAGTTACAAGCTCGCCTAATTGTGCTTGATATCTGTTTAAGAAATATTACATTTTCGTTGCATTCTCTTGACTTAAGTACAAATAATGACTTTCATTCTTTTCTGACTTTCCTATAATTTAGCTGTTAATATCCAAAGATTATTAGAAAGTTTGGCTACAATAATTTACAGTTTTTAGACTTGTCAGTTTTGCTACTTAACTTTATCTTTTGGCATCATTCTGTTTTAATGTTCACCTTTCAGACATTTTAGGCTAGCTTGTTTTCTGTTAGGTCAAACCCCCAGGGGCTATAGGTAGCAAGCAGCTACTGACGACAGTTACAAGCTTGCCTAATTGTACTCAAAATCCTGTTAAGAAAAATTGTTTTGATTACATGTTTTTTGACATAAATGCTAATGACTTTCATTCTTTTCTGACATGCCTAAATGCACATTTACTCAAAATTGACAGTATTTTCTTAAATGTCACAAACCTGACACATTAAGTTGATACATTGACTCAGAGTTGGCAGTTAAATAGAGCTTAATTGTTTGGGGGGTAGGTGTCATCACAGAGTTTGTTTTACATTTCTGGTGCAGGATGTCCATTGTTACAGTCCTTGTTGGGATTTCCCTTGGTTTGTACAGGTGGTCTAGTTGCAACTGTTTATTTTACTATCACTGGGACTGAATATAAGGCCCCAGCTTGTTTCCACTTCAGTTATACACTGGCGGGTGGTTTAACTGGGCTAAACTGTCCAGCCAGAAAGGGTACATATTGGTTCAGGGGTAAGTCAAATTGTTCTTATCAGAACCTGTACTATACAAATTTAGTAATTATGGTTTGTTTGACAGGGGTTCTTCTTTCATAACGAAGCTCTGCATTTATAAGCAAAACTTCACGTATTTAGCTAATTCATCATTTGCCACGTTCCTATTTATTCTTTATTATGTGAGTTGTCTTTGCTGAATATTTAGCTTAGACAAGGAGCCGCTACTCAGAGAGACATGTACGGGTAAAAGGCTCCGAAACATGTTGAGTAGTTACCCGCTGAAGACCCTTTAATTTATTTGGGCTGATACAGCCTATGTCAAAATTTTACAGAGGAACGTGTGCAATATAGACAATAGTAATTCCATATGTATACAGGTTAGACAGGGACAGGTTAGCTTATGGAGAGTAAAGAGTTCGAACTGCGGAATAGGATATTGACTACTAGGAAGTGGTTCTGGGCAAAAAGACACAAATACAATTATGAAGTTTTACCAAATGGATTTGACCTAGTACAAGAAACAAGATTCGGCGTATCTTTGTCCGGCCTCGTTATACTGGAACGTATTACTTCATTGTTAATGTTCTATATTGTCAACTACTGCTTGCGTCCGGTAACAAGTGGTTTTCTTTATATATTATCTGCAATTATGTTATATAGCAAACATATGTGTTTTCTGAGTTATATGTACCTAGTATGTTTTTGTGTAGGAGCATTCTCCATACATATTCCATTGGTCATATGTATGATATATTATATCTGTATGCTCAATGTGAATTGTGCATCAATTTGTACAGTTCATGTTGTATCTTCCTATAGATTACCGTATTCCAAATATTTCCTGATAGCTGAAATTCTGTATCTTTACATATTGTTCTTTGATTCATTTTGGAATCACAAATTCCACATAAAATCAAAGTTTTGTAGCCGTGCGGTTACAGTATGTTATAGAATTACTCTGTGGTGTGTATGTAAAGTATCCTTAACCGAGATGTTTGGTGTTCTCTCTGTAGCTGATATATACTTTGTTGATACAGATAAGATACTTTTTATTTCGTGGATTGTCTTTTTCTGTGGTCTTACCTTGTATCTTATTATAAATTCGATTTCTTACTTCTGTAAACAGAAATTACTTACCTATTATGTTTTTCGAACTACTTTGGATAGACACAACATGAATTGTGAATTTCTTCTTATTTCCATCCTTATGTTGATATTACTAGCAGGTGATATCCAGTTAAACCCCGGCCCCTTTACTGCTTCTCGCGATGTCTCAATTTGTCATGCTAATGTTAGGAGCCTATCCGAACACAAGTTGCGACAAATCCGAGTAGACCTTGTACCTGATTTTGATACAATAAGTTTATCGGAAACATTTCTAAATCAAACGGCTTCCCCTGAAAATTTACATCTAAATGGCTACTACGACATTTTCCGCCGTGACCGTGCGGCCTTAGGTGGCGGAATCGCTATTTATGTATCCACTCGTTTTCAAGTAACTCGTCGTTGCGGCCTGGAGATTGCCGATATTGAAATTCTATGGTGTGAAATTAGGTCACATAATAACATATTTCTTTCTGGCGTTGTTTATCGTCCACCGAATTCAACAGTGTCTTTTAGGGACAAATTGCAAGCTAGCCTTGATAATGCACGAAATAGTGGTACACACAATATCATACTGTCTGGTGACTTAAACGCCGGTTTCAGTACCTATCCAGGACACAAGCTTGTTCACTTTGCCTCAACAAATTTCCACACTTTACATGTAAATGAGGCAACTCGTATTACATCCCACTCTGCCACATGTTTCAACCATATTATTTCAAATATACCTAATTTCATTTTTGATACTTGTGTCCTGCCTCCGCTGGCTAATTGCGATCACTGTGTTGTTGGTGCTAAGGTACGATTCAGTTATCCCGCGGAAACGGCCTACAAACGTCATATTTGGGAATATGGTAAAGCAGATTTTGGCAAATTCAGAACGTATCTTAATTCACTCGATTGGAATTCTTGTTTTCTTGGTAACGATATTGATCTAAGTTGCGATTCTTGGTCAAAATTATTTACGGATGCCGCTATTCATTGTATTCCTAATAAAATTGTAGAAATTAGACCTTGGGATCTACCATGGTATAATTCCAGACTTCGCCGCCTCAAACGGAATGTTCAGAAGCAATACACTGCAGCCAAACATTCTAATTTTGAGGCTAATGCATGGGCTACATTTTGTCAAACTAGGAATTCATACCAAGAACAACTGAAATGTGCAGAACGAGATTACAATGACAAATTACGGAAAGATCTCAAAGACTCCTCTAAGCAAAAGAAATGCTGGTGGCGAACCGTGAAATATTTTCTTAAACGCAATCATTCTTCAGCTATACCTTCTATTGTTCATAATGGAAACCTTGTTTCGGATAGTAAAAGTAAAGCCGAAATTTTCAATTCTTATTTCTTACAACAATGTCATGTAGATGCCAGTACAGCCACTCCTCCTGGTGTTACTGATGTTCCTAACTCTTATCTCGGCTCTAGCACCATACTTGAATCAGAAGTTCATGAAACTCGTCTAAGCCTGGATACGTCAAAAGCCTCTGGCCCTGATGGTATCAGTGCAAAACTTCTAAAGGAGGCTGCTTCAGCCATCTCCCCCTCACTGACCAAACTTTTCAACTTGTCTCTCCTCACCAAACAGCTCCCATCTTCTTGGAAAAATGCTGACGTAACCCCCCTTTACAAAAAAGGACAACACAATTTATGTGCTAACTATAGACCTATCTCCATCTTAGCTGTGTTGGAAAAGTGTTTGAAAAAATTCAAACACGTTTTCAACTTCTTCCGTCAAAATCTTATTATCTCTACTCCCCAATCCGGGTTCATACCTGGTGATTCCACTGTTAACCAACTACTTGCACTATATTATCAGTTATGCCTTGCTCTTGACAAGCAAAAGGAAGCTAGGATCATTTTTTTAGACATAAGTAAGGCTTTTGATAAAGTTTGGCACCCTACATTACTCCATAAACTAAAAAAAAGCTGGTATTACTGTAAAATCTTCTGTCTTGGTTTTCTAATTATCTTTGTAATCGTCGTCAACGTGTGGTCCTCGATGGTAAATCTTCTTCCTGGGTATAAATCCAAGCCGGGATATCCCAAGGCTCCGTGCTAAGCCCATTGATGTTCCTGATTTATATAAACGATATTGTGGGCATTGTTAAGTACAATATCAAAATGTTTGCTGATGACACGACCCTTTATCTAACAGTGGATAATCCCGTAACTGCAGCTTAATCACCTAACTCTGATCTATCTGAAATCGAGAGATGGTCCAAAGATTGGTTAGTTACATTCAATGCTTCCAAGACCGAATCAATGCTTGTTCCTCGTAAGGTTGCATCTATTTCCCATCCACCTGTTACCTTTCAAGGTTATGTGCTGGGACACAAGAATAAACATAAACACCTTGGTATCACTCTGCGCTCTGATTTACGTTGGAACGACTATATCTCAGAAATTATATTTAAAGCTAACAAATTGTTTAATATTATGAAGAGTTTAAAATTTACTTTAGACCGTCCAATACTAGAGATTATATATTTTTCCTTCATTCGCCCTATCCTTGAATATGCTAGCCCAGTGTGGAGTGGCTGTACTGAATCTGATGCTAAAAGACTCGAAAGCGTTCAAATTGATGCCGCTCGCATTGTGACCGGCGCAATGCACGGTACCAACATAGACAAATTATACGAAGAACTTGGCTGGCAATTATTGTCTTAACGGAGAGAGACAGCTAAGTTAATTCTTATGTATAAGATAGTGAACAAGCTTGTGCCCGAACCCTTATGTTCTGTAGTTACTTCTAATGATGCGCCTTCTTTCAATACGCGCCGCCCTTTCAATCTTGGCCATTTTCAGGCTCGCACCGACTTGCTAGACAACTCTTTTTCCCCGTCGGCTGTTAGACTGTGGAACCAGCTCCCAATTGAAATTCGAAATTCGCCTTCTGTCCAAGTATTTAAACGTAAAATTTTTAAATCAGTACCTCGGTCAACTGATTTCCCTGAGTTGTTTAACTTTGGAAATAGGTGTATTGCTATTCAACATACGCGTCTCCGTCTGGGAGCTAGTCCGCTTAATTCTCACCTATTTAAAATTGGGGTCAAAGAATCACCTGCTTGCACATGTGGCTCACATATCGAAGATACATTTCACTATTTTTTTCTCTGTCCGAAATACAGAAACTCAAGATCAACACTTCATAATAAAATAATTCCTCTTGCTCCTTTCACTCTTAGAACATAGTTGTATGGTTCAACACAATGTTCTTTTACAGACAATTGCAATATTTTACTGCAGTGGACGAATATATATCTGCTACAAATCGCTTTAAACCTACTGGTATTGGCTAAATAATTTTGCTCTCTGATCTCAGGTTCAATTTCCAGGCTTCATCTCACTTGTGTGATTGTTCAAATCCATATTATGATGTGGCAAGATTCTACACGGTTATAAATGCCCCTCTATCTTTCTCGTCCTTATTGGCGTCTTCTCCACTCGTACTCCTGTGTCTAGTCAGTCCTGTGCTCTGTCCTTTCCTTGCAAGAGGGATTCACATAGGGAAATTCCCCTTTTCCCAATTGCGAATAACTTTTGCAAAATATGTAAGGAAGTTAACCCAATAAATATGTCTATACCAAAGTTAAATAACCCTAGTTTCATCAAAAGGTAACAAATTCTCCTCATTTCCGCAATCTTGCATCCGTTTGCTTTGATTATAGTTTGATACAATTTTAAAAAGTATGTTCAGTGGATGCGGTGAAGAAGTAGACAATGACCTAACCACACACAAAAATCATTCAAAAAAAAAAAACAAAAACAAAAACAAATCGCAGCACATCCTGGTGACCAAAGTGTGAAGTATCTGATCCCAGCTTTAATGCCTCTGACGCAATTTCAAAGCAACTGCCTGTTTGGTTCTACAGAAGAAGAAAAATTTCGAATTTTAAAATTTAAAATTGCTTTAAAACGCATTAAAACAGTAAAAAAATGTATCTTCTACTCCTTCGCAAACTTGGCAGCAGCTCACCAGTCTGTGAGGAATGTAAGTACTTTATGCATCAATTTTGAGAAGTTTTTTCAGTATCGCAGACAAACAGGCAGATGGCCAGATACGCGATGGATAATACAAGCTATGCTGACTAACAAGTCAGCAGAGCTGAAATCTTAGAAAGGCCGTTTAAATGACGGCGGTAATATGCACATCTAGATCACAAACTTACTGGCCACAAAATTTGTGGCCAGTAAGTTTGTATATATATTTAATATATATGTATACAAAAAGGAATAGGTCCTACAACCGGTTTGTAGGTCAGGCCCATTGTCTGCCGGTCATTTGTACTCCTCTAACCGGACTATGGGCAGTATATACTAAGTATAGATTACCACAATTTCTGGGCATTTATAGCTTCCCATAATATCTGGGCAGATTTGCTAATTTGTACATTTCTGCACCCTCCTAGGTAGCACATTGAGTTTAAGGCTAACATGGTTTATGGGCATTTTTCAACTGCCCATTAATAAACAGAACAACTGCCCACCATACGGTCTGAGGATTACAATTCTGTACATCCACCCAAGACATAACTATATATATATATATATATATATATATATATATATATATATATATATATATATATATATATATATATATATATATATATATATATATATATATATTGCAATTTATATTATGCCTGACTTTTTAGTGAGCATTTTATTTGGGCGCAGACGCGTAACCTTATCCTGATGGTTACCCGCGTACATTTGAAGGGGTAATAATCCCCCTACTTTATACCATAGTATATTGATATGGCCAATGTAAAAATTGTTTGCCATATTTTATGGGTGGGCCTACTTTTTCCTTGTATAGCACCCTCTTTGTCTACATCGTTGGTCCCACCTGGCGTAGCAGGTATCCAGCCCCCCCTCCCCTTTCCTTCGAGCGATACATGCACGCGCTGCTCTGCCGTCAGTGATGGAGCCAATATGGCGGCTCTCCGTCAGTTGGGCTCCATGAGTGCATACAATGGAAAGTTCGGTAGTACAAGATTCCAAGACAACGCTTCCTTAAAATTCTCTTCTCAACCAAGTTAATTCTATGTAGAAATATGAAAAAAAGAGATTTTTGGCTGAGCGACAGCCGCTCAAGTAATTCGCCATTATGATTTATGGTTGACCACTTTTCTTTCTTGTTTAAACTTTATATTCATACACGCGGTATGGCTGTGGCCAAGTCCGATGTAACGTCATGAAATAAATTGTCTTTTTATTCTTTCTTAATGGACCGTCGAGGATAAATACAAAATAACCCTCGTCGTTAATTTGTCTGAACCAAATTGTCCCTCCTTGTCGACAGGTTAACGACTTGGGTAATTTTGTCTATTTATTTGCTTGTAATATAGCCGTTCATGGTGTAAAATATCGAAATCTTAAACGTGGGCACTTACTAACATCCCCACATGACCTGTGCCCGCTGCTACATCTAGGATTCTGATACTTCGATCGCTACCCAGGTATTTGTCGACAAATGAGGCTGCTATGGCAGGCCCATGGTATACCCTGAGATTTAAATCCTGCGGGTAAGCAAAACGAATACACAATTAATATCCTGCAAGATACAAACAAAGATTGAGTTTTAGAATTGTTATGAATCTTTGCACAATTTTGAAGATCCCCGATAGACTCATGTTAAGACAGAATCGTAATTTCGATTGACAGTAAATAGATAAATCAACAAACAGATAAATAAGTAAAGAAATTATGTATGTATGTTTTTATGTGAACGATATTCTATACTGTGATATATCTGATTATATTTTACTGTTCCATAAGTCCGCAAAATGAAAGTGTCAGACAATTTGATTAAGCAGAAATACAATAAACTCACACGACGATTCTGATAAGTTATCTGGGGTGAAGAACATGAAACTGAAGATACCCAAAGTGCCAAAGCGTTTATACACCTTTTCATGACAACGTAAGTAATGCACTTCTCTACTCAAAAAGGTGTATGTGTATAAAGCTTACTGCAAGACATAGAAAGAACACATTTCAAATTGTTGTATCTATTGCCGCAAATGTAAGAAAACTTTGTTATCGTATAACAAAGAAAAATGAGAAAAAGAGGCCCATTTACGCACGTTACAGAAATTGGAATATAACAAAAAACAACCTTCCAAAATAACAAACAAAATAAAGAAACAAAACAAAACAAACAAATCAAACAAACAAACACAAAAAAACAAAACAACACAAATATCACACTAAAAATTACGGAGAAAAAATTCATATCGTTTATGACATTCTGGACCCCAAGGTTGTCCCTGACAAGTATAATTTGTAAGCTTGTTTTTGTTTGTTTTTTCTCCTGTCTGCTTTTTAACGTTGCTATTACTGAAATAAAAAATAGTATCACTTTCATTTAAATCGAATAAATTACCATTGGACTGTAGAAACAAGATTATAGAATATATATTCTCGAAACAATAAAAGAAACACACTGGGTAAACATCGCAACTGATGGACGAAATATAAAAGGGTTGGAAATGCTGAATTAAATTTGTAGTAGTTGAAGATTAATCTACCTCTGAGAGGCATATTGAAAATGTAGACTCAAAATGTCCGAACGAGATAGGGATAATATCCATGTTACAATAATAATATCAAAAGATTGATTCAGGAGCAGCTCCCAGAATAGTTGATTTATACAGCTGGATGCATAGTGTAAGTGGTGGTGGTGGTGGTGGTGGGGGGGGGGGGTATAATGTTGTACTTGATGCAAGAGATGACTCTTTGAAGACTACAATATCTAAATTTAAGATATTTGTATAAGTACTACTCCAGAGTCTCATAATATGTAATGCGTAACAATTCTATAGTAGTCCTGAGGCTTTCTCATTATTCTTCTGATTCAGTTTACTTATCTGGCAATTAATTTTGGCACTTGATTTAGATACAATTATTTAACCCTCTGTAAAAATGTTTTAATTAATTCAACTCTTTATATATATATATATATTTGGTGTGTGTACACATCATGCATATTGCATACTGAATTCATTTATGCCTGTGTGAACTATCTGTGCTGTTATAACTTCAAGACAATACCGTTTACACCAGGTCACATAACATACTTTTAACGTGCATGGTACACACACACACACACACACACACACACACACACACACACACACACACACACACACACACACACACACACACACACACACACACACACACACACACACACACATATGTATATATATATATATATATATATATATATATATATATATATATATATATATATATATATATATATATATTAATTCCATAGAGATCAATGTTTTGGCGAATTGTTCGGTTTTGTGATACAGTAATATATACGTTAAAAAGTAACCTAAAACAAGACATCCGGCTCAAAACAGCATGTGAATTGAGGACGCCGATTAGAGTGCAGGTATACGGCTATTTTGAGGGAGGCAGTTTCCTCAGAATGGTAAAAGAATAAAAGTGAATGATGTTTAGGGATCATACCAGTGCCATAGGTAATGTCATAGGACGTTAATCCATTTAAGGTCTATTTTTGTGGTGCGTCCATCTCACAGTGTCCCTAAAGTCCACTTTTCAAATTAAAAGTATATACAGCCATATGCTGTGTAAAGTGCATGTGCAGTTAGACAATCGCTGTCACCACTTTGGTAGCATAATATAACCTTCAGGCACTTTGGTCAAACTTTGACAAGAGCAAACAATTTAGGAAAGCTCTTGACTCAATCCCCAATTTTTCACAAGCATAAATCAAAGGAAGCCAAAAATATGAGTACTGGGTTAAAATATCTATTGGTCAAAATATCACCAAAAAAAGCAAACAAACAAACCCCCCAAAAAGAAACAAAAACAAAAAACAAAAAACAAACAAAAAAAAAAACAAACAAAAAAAAACAAACAAAAAAAAAAAAACAAAACAAAACAAAACAAAACAAAAACAAAAAAGACAAACAAGAAAAAAAAAACGCGAAAGCCTATGTTCCTGGTTTTTTTTTTTTTGTTTTTTTTTTGTTTGCATGTTTAAAAAAAGTCTGAACAGTATTTTCCAGCATATGTTCCGCGACCATAATAAAATAATGAAATCCTGTTCTACACAACTTATTCTTTTTGGGCGTAAGTGTTTCGAAAACAGCCTACACTTTTGCATAGTGTGTTAAAGTTATGTTGTGTACCATGAATATAGGCCTAAACGTGGTGATTTAAAAGTGAGACCCTGTAGGCCTACCGATTACAAAGTTTATGCGTCTTCCAGGCGTTTGCGGTAAATATTAGTGTGGCATGTTGCAAATTTGTGAGCTTCAATCCATGCGACGGTTTTGAATGTTACGGGACAATTGAGAAAGCGACAAGCCAAATTTCTAGCCCCCCCCCCTCCCTTTCCCTCGAGGGGCCTTGGACCCAAATCGACAACCTTGACCAGTCGCGCGTCATGGGCATTATGCACAGGGTAATTACCACGGAAGGATCATATCGACGCTGAGGCAGAGGGTTGAGAGGGTCTAAAAGTTTAACGGCGTATGGCGTTAACTGTGACGATGACATGACTCCGTGTTTATTGTTTCACATGAGTGGGGCAAAAAAAAGTTTCGTACTGTCATCATATCTTATATCTTTTTTTCTGTTGTGCCGTGTTACCCACTTTTTCAAATTTGAGATATGTTAACTGTTGCATGAAATAAATTACGTATTTGAATGCATCACGTTTATGTTGAATATATCTGTCAGATATTCATGTTTTGTGTCACCGTATTGTATATACAAACACTGTGGAAATTGGAGACACTTGTCTCTAAATGAGTCGAGTTATATCAAAGTACCTTTCCCTCCATGTAGCTACCTCTGGCAAACATGTAAATGAGCACAAATGAACCGGGTCTGTAATTATAGTCTGACATTAGACCTGCAATGTCGTGCTTTGTGATCCGATCAAAGCATTGACATAATGACAAAATGTAAATTCTCTGTGAAAATGGGGATCAAAATGACCAAGTGACCCTCATCCTGACCGACCCAATGCATATATATATATATATATATATATATATATATATATATATATATATTATATAAAGGAAAGGCCCTACAGCCAGTTTGTGCGTCATGCCCATTGTCTGCAGGACAATTGTAATCCTCAAACTGGACCGTGCGCAGTATATACCAAGTATAACTTACCACAGTTTCTTGGCATTTTTAGCTCCCATAATATCTAAGTAGATTTGCTAATATGTAGGTTAGTGAAAGACCCTTTGTAGTGCATTGGATTTAAGGCAAACATGGTTCATGGGCATTTTTCAACAGCTGATAAACAGAGCAACTGCCCACCAAACGGTGTCAGGATTACAATTTTGTCCATGAACCACACAGGACATAAGTACATTTTTGAAGGATTCCAAAATTAAGGGAAACTTAGTGTTCCAAGCTTTTACCAAAATCCTGTAAACAGCGCTGCCCTTCTTTTTAAGGTACAAAATACATCTATGTGCAGAAGCTGACTAGAAAATTTCACGGCTCCTGGGTGCTGGTATATCGGGTTCATTCGGTGTAATATAGGTCAACTACGTTACGGAACTGGCATGTTTCAATCTGCAATTTCAAATTTAACAATTTTGGCTTAATGTAAAAACAATTCATATGAAATCTAGTCTACTGTTATGTTTAAGCGTATATCTGTTAGAACTTAATAATGTCAAAACAGCTTTATTCGGTAGTGCATTAAAGTACTGAAACCAGTGTTTCGCTCAACTATCTTACACAGGATTGATACCATGATAACGTTGTAACAGCTAGTTCACTTAATGTTTAATCGGTTGTGTTTTACTGCTTTCATGCCAAAGAAACTTTCTGGGCAGGATAGAGTGGTGTGGAGCTTAAAGTAAGCTTTTTTTGAATGAAAATATCAAAGGAGTAAAAATTTATGAGAATGTTAATTAGTGCTCAACTTGATTAAAGTCATAAAATTGGTAACAACATCCGTGGTTATATACAGATTTGTCACAGAAAGCGGTCCTGGAGTGTCTTTAATCTTGAGAATTTGATTTCAAATTTATGCAAATTAGCTTGACCTTTAGGGGGGTGAGTAATATGTGGGCACTGTTCACAACCATTTTTTTTCTTTCATTTTTCTCCTCTACATTTAGACTGAGAAATAGCATCCAAATGTTTAAGAAATGTATGTGTTGTCAATTAAAGCTTCTATCTTCTTTCACTTTATCAGAGCACAATTACAAGGAATCGAAATGTACTCTAGGTACAATTAAAATATTTTCTATGCAAAATATATCTTTTTATCCCGGGTGAAACTTTTAGTACAGTTTTGACTCTTACTGTATATCAGTGCACTTTTGCTGAGCAACCTTTCCTTTCCTAATATTATAAGTATTGGTCGATGTCGCTAATATATATATACTGGGCACAAAGGGCAGTGTAAAAAGGATTTGTTCTTTCTCAAAACACAGCTATTAACAGTCTTATCCTACCTGTTCGTAGCGTGAAGCCCATTTTTCATAATACGACAGCCGTTCTGCTTCATTGATACCGGCTCGAAAAGCGCGAGCATTGTTTTGGAAGGATGTTTTGTCCTCTTCAGCAGAAAAATGTTCGTTGTCCTTTTGTGTCATGTCCTTTGAATCCATAGTAATTCCCCTAAAAACTACGGATCATATATGATTTGAAGTCTGCTAGCTGAAGAAGGAGAAGCTTATGAGTGATACCGGTAAAAGATCTATCTAGACTTTGTACAAAATAAAAGCTCACATTGTCAATATTATTTTAAGCTGCAAAGCACACTTAACCTGTGGATGTTCTTAAAGGTAGTCACAGTTCATGACTACAGCTGATGCATATACTCTAATGCAATATTCATATAGTCTTTTCTAATGGAGATATGCACTTTATGCATAACAAACACCGCACTTTAGGACAAATATGAAAGAGGGTCGGCATTGATGTTCATTTTGACGTTTAATATATATATATATATATATATATATATATATATATATATATATATATATATATATATATATATATATATAATCACTGGGTCTTCATTATTTGAAAATTTGTAAAACGTGATACGAGTGCTTGCACCCGTTCACCCATTTTCCACGTGTATTGAAGCAGCCAATGTACCTGTTGCAAATATGAATGTTTTATTTTCCTTTGACGCACCTGCTGCAGTGCTAGCATTTCAAAATATATTTATTTTCCCACAAAATGCACCATATGTTGTTCATAAATCAAAGTTTTATATTTGAGGGGTATATAGGTAAAATATAACTGTTTGCGTGAGTATTATTTCTGAACCATATAATATTTAGAATATTTAGGGTGCATGTTATGTTTCTTGTTAATCCTTATACTGAAAGCATAGAATATATATATGTATATATATATATATATATATATATATAATATTATAGTAATGTAATTTATTCACCAATATACACTTACTATAGGTGCGTCAGTATGGCGCATTTAATCACGTGACTACATATTTCTTCGGTGGTGTGCATATTCTGTTTACGCACTGTTTACCCATATTCCACTGGGGATGGGCATAAAAAGATTCGCACTGCTCATATATTTCCCCACGGTGGAGTTTTGGTACACTATTACCGTTGATGCTTACAGCGATGAATGAATTGGAATACTTGATATTTAAAAATGCACTTTATATATACTTATCATATGCATGCATGAAGATACTTGGATTTTACTGTGTGAAACGACAGATGGTAAAATCAACAAACATAGACTTCAAAAGATATGTTTACTATGGTAATATAACTTATTCAGCAACATACTTTTATTGTATGTGTGTAGGTGTAGCACATTTAATCACGTTGAGCACACACATTTCTACAGGAGTGCGCATATTCAGTTTACGCATCGTTTACCCGGTATGTTCCTCTACGGGTGTGCTTTGAAAAAATCCATTGTGCATATATCTTCCATGGTGGAGTTTTGGTATAATATAACTGTTGGTCATATACATTTCTACATGGGTGTGCATGCAAAGCTTAGCCATTTTGGAAACAAAATTCTTTCCTATTCTTATTCTTGAATCTTTGTATACGGTGATCCAACATAAAATGAATACATTGAAATCCAATAACAGTTCTAGACATTTGTACCACTTGTTTAATTACCACTTCGTCCCTATAAATGTGAGGAATTTTTGTTCTTTGCTCAGCATATGCAATAGCAGCAAAAAATGGTTAAGGATGACGGTTAGTTTTATCATCTGTTTGAATCCCTAATAGGTGTTTTGTTCCGTCATGCAAGCTGTGCCGCAGTCCGTGTCTTAACAGGCTCCTCTCAATATAATTACATGCATCTGATTGTCTTGCCATCTCGATATAAATTATAATTTTGTATTGTATTGTATGGCCTGATACCTTTGTCAGAGTATATAAATGAGTGAATGGACCCAGAGCTATTCGGCACGATGTAATTGATCTAAATGGAACATAAACGCTATATCTAGGTGACACTCCAATACTCGAGGGTCCTCAACATACCCACTTAGGTATTACATTGTCGGAAAATATATTCTGACATCCTCATTTAAGCTGCATCTTAAGCAAGTGTTGTTGGCGCTAATCTTTATTACGTGGGCTTAAATTTAAAGATTCTCGCAAAAGTAGCACAAAACTGTACTTGACCGTGCTGCGTCCAATCTTAGAATATGGCGCTATTTTCTTTGATAATTGCCCCGTCGACCTGCCTAATTCCCTTGAAAAGATTTAGTATGAAGCTGCAAGAATTTGTGCGGGTGATCTTTGCCATACACCCTGCTACCTTCCTCTTGGTGAGTTGGGTTGGTAGATGCTCCCAACCCCAAAAAATTGAATATCAGAAATGAATCCTGTTTCATAAAATGTTGCACTTAATGACGCCCCAATGTATTAGATGTATCATCCCCAGTGATCTTTTTGGCAAAGCTAATGTTAATATGAGAAATTATCTCAAAATCACACAAATACGGCATGAAACTAAGCGATCAGAGGACTCTTCTCTGCCATCTGGTGTTAGACTCTGGAATAATTTACCCCATGATATTAGACAATCAGATTTTTTAGAGTTATTCAAATCTTAACTCAACAATACTCCTCTCACTGTTAACTTACAGTCCTTCAAAAACTCATGTAAAACGCTTTCCACAAATTCAGCACACTCAATTACAACCGGATCATTCTAGTTTAAATTTACATTCGTTTGATTTTGAAATTATACCGTCTTCTGGTTGTACCTGTTCAGCCCACGTACCCCCCCACCCCCCCTCTCGCACAAGGATGCTTTTCATTATATCGTCCATTGTCCCTGGTATACAGGACATGCAGAAAAACATTTGAACACTGTGTGTCATCTACTGGCTCCAGGAGTAAATCCTAACCTTATTTATCATTTGGCATGGGGCATTTTGCTGTCGTATTTTCTTAAAGAAATGTCCACCTCCCTTTGAAAATGAATGAGAAAATATTCGATGCTGTTCATTTCTATATCTAGGAGAGCCGCACATTTTTTTTCTCAAAATAATATTTTCTCCCCTCAGCGCCACAATTCTAGCCATCAATTCTTGCCTGTCGTCATTTTCTTCTTGCTAATCCCCATTCTTCCTGGCCCACAATCTCTCATTGGTGGCATTTTTCATTCGCTTTTTCTTCCCCTTTGAGCTCGGCCTGTTGAATTAATCCGGCTGGTAATTTATCCACGCAACATCGTCCGAAGTTTGTACCTGCTATAGGCTTTCCAAAAGACTGTATGGCCAGATATCCAACAGATGGAGTTGAGAAGGACATCTTGTTCTTGTGATGGGAACTGACCGAGCGAGTAAATGAAATGTGCCCTACACCTATTTTGAAACCAGCAGTTGTGGTTCCATAAGGATAATTATGCTTGTGCCGGTGCTGACGTAGCCTAACATGATCAGAGAATGTACATGAAATATGATACCAAGGGATGCAAAGTGCTGTATTTCCAATAATGTTTCTGGCAGAAAACCACATTTTGGCTTTTTAGTGGAAATCAATGTGCAGTTTGAGCACAAGAACATCTTATCAAGGTATGTTCACTGGCACCAGTAAATGCAATTGCAATGGTTCAGCTGGAGTCATCACTTTGGCTGCGCAATATTGCAAGTAGTACAATGCAAAGCTGGTTGCCATGGCAATTTGCCAACCCCCCCCCCAAATTCATGCCCATACTTTATGTTTTTTATTCAATGTAAAAATTATTAGGAACATTTTGATTTCTATTAAATGTACGTTTGTTAGGCTTTTAATCAGTTACAAATTGATAACTCTGTTATGACTATTTTGACAGGTTGAATTACCGACGGAAAACATTGTTAGGGTCGAGATCATGTGTGACTGTGTAATCGCCTCATGTTCTGGCTCAAGGTAAAAGGCAAAACGGATCGAACCACCATTCTGGGAAATATATGTCAGAAGGGGGTTTCCTTTGTTCGTCGCACCCTTTTTTGACTATTCAAGCTCTCCGATGACCTTGTAGCATTGTGAAAATTCCACAATGTGATATAAAGTGTTTCCCACTACTACTGTAAAATGATTGATTTCACTTGCATTTGTTTAGCATTCATCAATATTGAATATAGAAGAATTGGGGGGGGGGGGGAATTGTAGGTATCATGCGCGCTTCACTCTGTAGTTTTGGGACAGTAAAGTGTCATTAAAGAGTGGAGCACCTTATTGTGTACATGAATTTACCCATAATTCCTGATCATACTGCTGTTCCCGCCCTCCTTTCGCTTTTAGGGTGAAAAATTCCCGCCGAGTGTATAACCTTTGTTTTCACCTGATTCCGAGGCAAGGATTTCTATTTGACGGCGGTGCTTTAACACCCGGGTATAAATATCTCAGGTTCCACTGGATCGGGGCCCTGGGTCTTATTGTCTGGCAGTGCTTTGAGGTGCAGCTCTGTTTTGCTGTTTTCAGAGGAGAGATTTCCGTAGCCTCGTCGAGGAGTTCAGGTAATATAGACTTTTTCTGTTTTGACTTGCCTTGGCATTTGGGAGATCTTGATTCAACATGTAGCGAAAGAGTTCTCTGAAATTTGGGCTTTTCATTTTTTCCCCAGGGAGGTAAGTTAATTTTTTCGGCGGGAAACTTCATGGTGGACTCTGGGTTTTCTGTTTTGTCTTGGCTATTTAGCTGAGAAATGTTTGTCACCGACTCCTCCGTTTTCTGGCTTATTTTCTTGTGACCCCCCCCCCCTCATTTATGTCATTCTCATGTTTACCTTTTTATAGGGGTCTGGGAGAATGCCTAATTCACGACCAGGTTGCCTATATCGTACATAAGTATCCTTTCCGTGTTTTCCCCCTCCCAAACGTATATGATGAAAATGGGGGCAAGAAAATAAGTGTTGTGAAGAAGTATTGGACCATGTGGCATTCTGACATCATTTTTTTTTGGATGTCTCAGTCAGACGGGATATAGGATTTGAGAGTTAGTACGTGTAAAGTGTTGTATACATTAAGTCGTCCTTTGGGGATAAACGTAGGGTAAGGAGAGGATTCATCCATTCATTTTTATGGAGACCCGCGCACATTCCATAATAATGTTTGGCAATATTAAGCTGAAGTTTGCAGATATAGGTATTCAGCTAAAAAAAATGCATGTCTCAGTGACAAAATGCTTAAACCAGATTTCTCGAACTGAATGTATTTGTAATTTCATGGTCTGGTGACCTGTACAAGTTTTTAGGGACACTGACTTAAAGTTTTTTTTTTTTTCTTCTTCTTCTTTTTTTTTTTTTCTGAAAGGCTTTGCGGTAGGGTTTTTTTTCTCTCATGCTATTGTAAAGTTTTCTGTTAAATCAAAGAGAAGACATTCACTAAGTCAAAAATCCTGTCTGTAATAGAGATTATCAAGATCAGATGTTTGCAGATCTGCGAAAAATGAATTGAACCACGTGTGTCGGTTGACCACGTTAAAATAGGTTGTGAGACGTAAGTATATGTTAGTTTAAATTTTGGGAAAGTAACGAGACGGGGTAAGGGATTTTCCTGTGTAGTATCATTGATGTAAAACAAAAGAAATAGTCTGTTCTTGGTGACTTGTTTGCAATTTCGTGGAGTACATTCCCAGGTAAAAAACGTTTTACAAATTATCACGAAGTCAAATGCTTTGAGATGGGCTTTGATAGGCTTCAAGGATCGGTTGGTCAAAACCGCCAGGTTATATAATCCATTCAAGCAACCAGATTCGCGTCCCAAGCCATGCATACAAGGCGTGTTTGAGTTTAAATGATCGTCCACAGAAATCTTACGCATTTAGATTTAGATTTTGTCCGTTGTTTAAAACAAGAATGCACTTTCACTAATAAGAATTTTTCCAGCACAAATTTTCATGAATAGACTGGGTTTCGGGGTTTTGTAATATTGTCTATGACAGCCAATGTATTTTTGTTGCTTCGAAGTGTCCTCTGTTATGCGAAATTACGATAGGCTACCCATATGTGTTAGTTTTCTTCCCGGAATTTTTGCCTTGGGTCTTGCAATATTCAAAAGTTTGAACCTGTAAACTTTGTATGTCTGTATGCTGGTGACCGGACCAAGTCCACAAAGTGATTACCTGCGTGTGCACCGTGACAAAAATGTCAGTTGTACGCTCAATGGTACAAGAGAGTTTTGATCTGCATAAATTAGCAACTTTAGATTGACCTTTCGAAGGCCAGGTCAGGTCAAAGGTTAGGTCATTTTGAAAACGAGGCTGCTGTGTTATACTATAACAATATAATATTTACAATCGATTACTTGTTGTGTGAACTGAACTTGTGTTTTGAATAGGTTTATGATAATGATATTGGTAATGAAAAGAATAAAAATGTTTCATATATTGTTATTAGTAATTGTTCAACTTTGCATGAGTTTATTTTCGCGTTGCAAACTCATTTCTTCAATTAAAATACAGGTTTGGATTTTTGTTAAAATAGACACAGCTTAAGTGAACTTTTCTTCTCTTTCATTTCACAGAACAATATTAACGTATACTGAATGTGATGGGACTTGTTTCCTTATAATGACTCAGGTTGATAGAGTTTGTAGTTATTGGTTCACGAGGACTGTTATAAAGTTTCCCATGTAGGAGTGAATGTTTAATTATTAGGTGGTGGAACAGTTTGTTGTCAATTTTGAGTTGTATGTGGCTAAAACGGATACTGCCTTAAAGAGTTTATTAATTTGTATTCAGTTACAGCTTACTGATGGACTTGGAGAAGGCCTACAATGGTTGGATTACACTGGTGGACTTTGTCTCCTTAAGTCAAGGAACTTTGTGTTTTATTTCTTGATTGGACTATAAATTATTTTCGATCATCTACAATATGTTTCGTTTATCAGCTCAAGTGAGAGTGATGTTATTTTTTGTTATTGTCCTACTTAGTCTGTGTGATGTTTGAAGCATATAAAACAAATATGAAAGTAATCATATTTTGTTTAATTGAGTGTTTTTTTTCGTAACGAGGATGTTAGTCAGTTCCACATTCCTTGGTACTTACAAATCCAGGATTTCGAGTCTCTCTCTCCCCCCCCCCCCTCCCCCGGAAGGAAACTTGACCTGGTCAGTCACTGTGCCAGTGGGAACTTTTATTATACAAAATTTTCATTGGGGCGGTATTGTTACCTGCCTGGCATTTTCTCCTTCCTGTCTAATATACGGTTGCCTACAAATGTGTATTTTGAAAAAATCTACATGCCAATCGATAGTCGGGACGGGAGGTCCGACACATTGGATAATCAGGTGCAGGGAGCATGTTTGACAAGCCGCTTGCTTGAATGTTTGAAAACATGAGCCTGTACGAACGTGGTACAGCATTTGGTGCTCATAGTAATTCATTATATGAGACTAACCTAATTCCATGTATATTTTAACAATCCCTTGACTGTCTGCTGGGTCCGCAATGTGGCAAAGTATATCAAACACTTTTCAAAATAAAAAGGTAATTTCCACGATCGTTACGTTTTTTTACCCTGAATTTTGCATTTTGAATGCATCTATTTTTATTTTTTTGCATGTTATAAATTGCTGAATTTAATGACTATAAGTGCAGAAAAACACTTCTGATCTAAGGAAAGTTCCTTAAGAGCTAGGCCATTTTTCATGGATATAAACTATAAATATTATTCACCCTATCTGCAATTTCATAAACTTTCGGGAATTTTCCTTAATCTAGCTTCAAGTGTTATGTACAGGCCAGACCACTTTAAGAAAAGTTCCTTAAGTCTATAAAATGTTATTTTGATACTATAACAACCTTTCTTCTTTCTTGAATGATGGACTTGTTTAAGGAAAGTTCCTTCAATCTGCAAAAATGTGATTTCGACACTTTAAGGAACTTTCCTCATTCTCTTTAAACATGGACCAGTTTTAAGGAAAATTCCTCAAATCTACACATGATTTGGACATTTTAAGGAACTTTCCTATTTTTTCAATGTTAGACTAGTTTAAGGAAAGTTCCTTAAATCCACAGAGTGCAATTTTAATAATTTCAGGAGCTTTCGTTATTTCTTTAACTATGTCCAGTTTACGGAAAGTTCCTTAACAACACAGAACTTGATTTTGCCATTTTAAGGAACGCTCCTTATTTCTTTGATATGAAATCAGTTTAAGGAAAGTTCCTTAAATGTTCAGAATGTGATTTTTGGGCACATCATGTATCTTTCCCTTCATAATGAAAGACCAGTTTAAGGAAAGTTCCTTAAATGTTCAGAATGTGATTTTTGGGCACATCATGTATCTTTCCCTTCATAATGAAATACCAGTTTAAGGAAAGTTCCTTAAATTCACAGAAAGTGGTTTTTTGTCCCCCGCCACCGAAGGTGGCATAGGGGGACATAGAGTTAGTGAGGATAGGGGGCCTGCCGTCTGTGCGTGTGTCCGTCCGGGAGCATATCTTTAGAACCCTAAGATATAGAATAATGAAATTTATACCAGAGATGCATCATACCATGGGCATGTGCACTGTGTATTGTTTTTGACCTTGACATATTTTCAAGGTCACAGAGCCCAAGAACATATCCATTTTTGTGTATTATAACTATTTTCGACTTCTTCTCCAGAACCGTCACTCAGATTAAGCTGAAACATGGTGGATATGTTTCCTGTAGAACGGTCAAACAAAGTGTTCACTATGTGGGAATGCTGCATATTCCTGATTTTTAACGATTTTTTCAATTCTGGTACTTACCGGTCAATGCAGGTTTCCCATTGATTACTATGGAAGTCAATTAGCATTCTAATGCTAATTCACATTTTCGACTTCTTCTCCAAAACCGTTATCCAGATTAACTTCAAACTTGATGGCAATGTACCTTGGGCGAGTTTCTACCAGTTTTGTTCTAATATTCATTCTCCAGTTATTTTATTTTATTTTATTTTATTTTTTTTTGGACAAATCTTAAAAAATCTTTTACTCCGAAACTGCTTACCCAATTGCTTTGATATAACACAGGACGACACCTAGGGACTCCTTGTTGTTAAATGGTTTTCGACTTCTTCTCCAGAACCGTCACTCAGATTAAGCTTACACGTGGTGGATATGTTCCTTATGGAAGGGCCAAACAAAGTTGTTTACTATGTGGGAATGCTGCGGATTCCTGATTTTTAATGATATTTTTAATTCGGCTCCTTTGCGGTAAATGCACCTTTCCTATTGATTACCGTGTAATTCAATGGGCATTCTAATGCTAATTTTCATTTTCAAGTTCTTCTCCAAAACCGTTCACCCAATTGCTTTGATATCGTACATAGACACTCCCGGGGACACCTAGTTCCGAATTTGTTCACCAGGTGGCGCTGCAATTTTTTATGATTTTTTTGTGTGGTTTTGCTATTTTTCACTTGTTCTCAGAACTGTTCCTCAGATTAAGCCGAAATGTGATGGATATGTTGTTGTGGAAGGGTCAAACAGTTGTTTACTAGGTGGCACTGCTTTGGATTCCTGATTTTTAGGGGTTTTCAATTCGGGTACTTATCGTTCAATGCAGCTTTCCTATTGATTACTATGTATGTCAGTGGGCATTTTAATGCTAATTCACAGGACAACTGACACGAAATTTACTGTTTACTTGATAACTTGAGATCTGTTTTGAGTTAGCTACACATGTTAATTATTCTGTATGAAGGTCATGATGAGATAGTACATGAAGGACCTTGACCTCGTTTGTGGGGTCACAGTGCAACATACATGAATTTTACTCTTCATAATAACTTGAGAACTACTTGAACCTTGATGTTGCACATCTAAGTGTTCTTCTATAAAGGTCAGACTTACTCAGAACATGGTGCCCTTCATCCAGCTGCAAGTGTGATAAATGTCAAGATCAGCTGAGGCACGAGCTGTTCACACAGCCCTCTTGTTTCTGTCTATTGTGGCGGGGGACATAGATCCTTTGGATCACTGTGCACTAATTTAAGGGACTCTCCATATTTCTTTAACATAGACTAGTTTAAAGAAAGTTCCTTAAATCCTTAGAATATAAGTTTTTACAGTTCATGTCACTTTTATAATGACATACCAGTTTAGGGAATTTTCCTTATATCTTTTTCATAAGCCAGCAGGTTAAGGAAAGTTCCGTAAAGACACAAAATTTGATATTCCATTAAGAACGATTCCTTATTTTCTTTGTGATGATAAGCAATTTCAAATCTTTGGGATATAGGTTTCACATTTTATATTCCTTTATAATGACACACATTCCTTATATCTAATGATAGACCACTTTAAGGAAAGTTCCTTTACTCTATAAAATGTTATTTTGACACTTTTCTTCTTTTTTGATTGATGGGTTTGTTTAAGGAAAGGTCCTTCAATCTGCAAAAATGTGATTTCGACACTTTATGGAACTTTCCTTATTCTCTTTTAACATGGACCAGTTTTAAGGAAAATTCCTCACATCTACACATGATTTGGACATTTTAAGGAACTTTCCATAAAGTGTCGAAATCACATTTTTGCAGATTGAAGGAACTTTCCTTAAACAAACCCATCAATTATAGGGACACTATGCAGGCAAAATTACTGTAGCGCTTCTGGTGGTGATAACGGCAACTAACGTAATGAGTATCAAAACACATTAAATTCACATTGTGCTAATAAATTGAAATTGAACTGGGGAATTTACACCAGCTATGCAACAGACCATCGGTCAGATTTTGAAAATATGTTGGGTGACTTAGACCTGTGTTTCAAGGTCGTCAAGCACTGTAAAAAAATGACACTAAATTCAATGTGTTGATAAAGAGTGACATGAATGATACCAAATGTACTACAAATGTGTACCGTTTGGAAGTTTGATATTGCTATAATATGAATGATCGTGACCAATTTTTCCAGGTGATAGAGGCAATGCATTTCAGGAAATGATTTTATTGGGTAGTCAGCACATCAATAGGTTGACGGGCCTTTTGTTTACTGTGTAGAATTCTTCACATTCAAAAACCCATGGCGCTGAGACCAGGTCGGAAACTCGTGGTGTGTTAAACGTATATTAGACTAAAAGTCACATAATATATAGAAACTCGTAAAGATAATAATTCAAACGTAGCCAGTGGGAGAGACTGAATTACTTCGGAGGACTATCTCGGGTATCCTGAGCAGAACCTGAGATTAAACGGCGTCCCAGTGTAGTTCAAGGAGAGGCAGCCGACAAACGCAATGGCCCGCCTGAGGATGAGCTGCACAGCTTCTAAATGTAAAGTGAGTAAGGTCTCTAAATTTTTCAACTTCTCGAGTTTAGGAAAGACTTTGTGGCCGCGATATGTAATGTCAACGCAAAATGTAAACAGTGGCCATTTTTACCAGAAGACGATATGAGCTTGTCAGAAGAAAGTTTTCTGATATATTTTAAACATGGACCCTTTGAATCATATAGGCCTAGGCCTAGATCAAACTAAAACCCTATAATTCAGAATATCCTTGATGCAGGTCGTCAGAGTCGATAATGTTCAAATGAGTCATCGTTTTGAACCAGGGCATTGATTGATGACGATTGGTTTAGACCTACATAAGCAAATAGTTCACACCCAGCTCATGGATACAGTATCCTTTCATCATGCAGGAGTAACGATTATCAAATAATACACAAGATAATCTACATATATGGTTAATGTTTTTCCTTTTTAAAACAAGAATCCCCTCATCATGTTCTTCCTGGTCTTTTAAAAGTTATTTTCCTACCATAAGCAGGGTGTTAGTAAGCCATAATAAGCTCCATACTTATACTTGAAAGAAAGTACTTGCAAACATCATCGTATACAGCATGTAATATGGTGGACTACACCCATGTACTGTTCAATGGTGCAGTAAACGTCAGTTGAAGTTTGTGGGGCATCAAGTTAAGGAAACATAAGCATTGTCTTTCCTGAAGAGAATACGCCTGCGACCAAGCCTACATGGTTACTTTGTCTAGCCTTGTTACTATTCGACCGGACATACATACTATATTTAGACATTTACATTGTTTAGCTGAAGCTTGAATAGTGACATGGACTAGCAAGTCATCAGCATCCTAAGAGTTGAGCCGAGCTGGTCTGGTGCCAACTCGACACCCAAATCGTCATCATATGAGAACATCCTAAGCTGGTCCTGCATGGACGGCGCACATGGATATGCTAGCTGGTAAGTTAAAAAATAAACAGATGAAACGTAAATAAATAAATATTCATATTTTCAGAAAAAGAGTTCGGTCTTGCAGGGTGTTTTTGGCCATTCGTGTACTTGGGCAGTGCTCGAGATTTTTACCGGAAGTGGCATTATTTGCAACTACCCAGATAGTTCTTCTTTCCCTTCGACCTCTGTCTCCCTTTTTAGAAGCAAAATCTGTGTTATTTTTATTTTTTTTAATTCCCGAACGCAGTCATTTGTCTGGCCTTTGGATGTAAATATTAATCTAGGAAGTAGCATAAAGATGTACGGTGGGGGGGGGGGCGTTTTTTTTCTCCAAAAAAAATTTCCGAGCGACAAGTGCGGCCGAAACGGTTCAGGTTCTGGGAAAACCCGGCCGACTGTCTATTCCACAGGTAAAAAAACAAACAAAAACAAAAACAAAACCGAAAAACAAACAAACAAAAAACATGTGGCTTGCCTTCAACACTGAGGTTAACATGAGAGACACCACCTTTCCTAATTCCACATCACCATGACGGCCGGTAACGGATCCTCATTTTTTTTGTCGATGGCTCAGCGATTGCAAAGCGCATAGGCCTGGACTTAACAGTAATCAAAGAGCAACCAAATGGTTCGCAGAAGCTTTGTTCATGCCATGCCACATGCCATCTCATATCATGGTCATTACCATTAAATCATGTTAAAATGAACTCCCCTCAATAAATTTAGTACATACGATCAATGCGCCTATACGGAAAGACGTTAAACTTCGTTCAGCTACAATATTATTGTTGGGCTGTGCTATTCATTTCCTTTGAGTTGATGCATTCACTTGAAATAAATACATTCATATTTGCGGCCAAAACATCGCGGCCCATCCGTTTTATAAGGTACCTTTGTTAAATGTCTATTCTTCTGTGATCCATACGTTTATATGCATTTTAATTTCCACTGGTGACATTTCGAAGACGAATTAATGACTATATCCTTGTAGCGAAATTGTATCACACTACTTGTGTTAGATCCATCTAATATTATCGTTACTTTTGCGGTCAACGGAACCCGTAACTGCACATGCTAGCAGGAAGGTCATGTCCACAGAAAACTATATTATATAACCAATTAGAGGTCCGTTGAACAAAAATATGAATCCTTTGCGATTTTATTCGCCTCCCTATACTTTATTGTACATATTATATTCTTCCTGCCAAAGCCACTCCTGCGTGACAATCAAAATGTTTTCAGACAATGTCTGTATACCTTGCAGTTGTGGGAATCCATGCAGCAGATCAGCACCAGAAATGTCTTTGTGGACGTACATAGTAAGCTATAAGTATCAAATGTATAAAAGACAAAATTAGTTTGTGTACAACCAGTGCGAAGCGCAAAATGTATAGTCCCTGCATCAAGCTCAAGTTGTTCTTCTTTCTGTCCGGGCTTCTTGATAGAATGAAAGGACTGCTCCGTTCAGGGAGTATATATACTGAATCATGGGCATTACGAATGACTTTAGATCACATCAATGCAAGATGCACAATCAAATATTTTTTCTAGTGACAGTGGCTCCAAAGTTGAGGCATAATCGTGTACTGCATATCTGTGAACCCATGCTGAAAGTGTTGATAAAAGTGACGTTCTTGGGCGCCTCTTTTCCAGATGAGGCCTGACAGAGTTGTGTTTGTCAATGCTTGAAGACACCCATTTCTGGAGTTCTTCACTTATATAAGTACCCTACTTCCTTGGGAATATAAATGACATGAATTCAAAATCATTTAGAAAGAAATATTGCATAACACTTAAAGTGATTTAGGTGTGCTCAGACTGACAACATTTAGGCCTACTCAGGAATATAAAAAATATGAAGTCAAATTCATTTGAAGAGTTGTATTATATATCAACGTATATTATTTAGGTGTACACAGACAGATAGATATTGCATGTCACATGTAATGCTGGTATTTAAAATAGACCTACATGAAGCTCAACTTTTTAAACACTATAATCAACACTCCGCGATGCATATTTGAAATGTAAACAATTAAGTGGCGATTTATTGAAAGATAAAAGTCAGTACATACTTGTTGGTGGTGATCAGTGTAGAATGTGGTGAGCTTGTATTAAAACTGTTGATAACCATGTCATTTTGGGGCACATGTTTTCCCTTTCAGACCCATCAGGGTTGCATTGTCAGTGCTGAAGTGCGTTCACGTGAAGCTTGTATAGGGACCACCATGTGTAAACTTATTGAATATTTAACATACATAATGAGCACGTAAGGTACAAAAAGAGATACAATTTACATGTTAGGCAATGGTACTAGTATTAAATGAAATCGCACGTCTCGACTGACATAAATGTATAAAGGGTCCTGTAAAAAGCGCAAAGCTTGAGAAATATCACATCATTCATATCATTACTGCCCTAAACTTAGGCAAAATACTACATTTCTCAGGTGTGACAGCAGCATTCCCAGTACAGTTACTGGGTTTGCATTGCAATTTGCTATGTAAAATTTAACAGAAGCTATTTTTATTTATAACGGATTGCTAATTAGATTATACTGTGTAAAATGGTAATCAATTTTTAAAATCTAACCTAGCTCTTATATGGTTATATTCTGGTCCTACAGTTAAATTGCAGACTTTAGATTAGTGCACACACCTCCAAATATATGCAATCATTGTTGAGTACAGAGAATATAATTTTCATAAGGTAACAGTACCCCATCGATTTCACAAGTTCGGAATTCAAGTGATTGGGGAAGGTATTAACACTATAAATGACTTTTGTGGTGTCTTTGAAATTTATATTATACCCGATCAACATTTGAACAGCTTCAAAGATAGTTCACGTATCTGATGCACATGTATAATCATAAAAGTTTAGATGCATAAAATTTTTACCCCATTCCTCACTCATTAATGAACAGGCCCTTGCTCTTACTTAGTGAAGAAAAATCTGCACAAACTTGCGAATTTGGCAGTAATCATAAACGTCTGACAGATTTTGCGTCCAATCGTACTAGCAAATATCTCTTTCTCTGTTGCTTTCAGGCTAATACATACAGTCAAGGAGAATGTCATGCAAAAACTAAAGTCTCTGTTCATGTACAGCTGCTTCAACACAAAGCTGCGTGCTTCCATTTACCTTTTTTATGATATGTACAAATAATGTTTGTGCTTACTGTCCTAAATGCATGCGTGACCATGGAATTCGATTCTGTATTTGTCTATCCAAATTCATCAGATTCCGAATTTTCTGCCACAAGCGTTATTCATCAGATGAATACTATTTGTCACATTTTCTTTACTTTTAAGTGCATGAAAAACTGTAGCCGTATTCACAAAGAGTTTAATCTGATCCTGAATTTAATCCTTAAATCGAAGTCAATGTGCCATTGGGCCTGGAACTACTGATTCAGTGGCCAAATGTTGAATCTAAACTTGCAGGATTTATTAATCTATGTTCTGCACTGTTATATGAATTATGTAATTAAAGTTTCCATTATATTAAACAATCTTGATTTAATCCTGGGTCAAAAGTTTTATACTGGATCAAACTAAGATTGATTTAATAAAATGAACCTGTAAATCCTCAAGTTCATATTGTACCCAAAGGCATGTATTGGCAAATCCTTAAAGCTTCAATCAAAAATTGAGACAAGGATCAAATGGTTTACGGCCCGAACCACATTGATTTTTTGGGGGGATTAAAATTAGGATCGGATTAAAATCTTTGTGAATATGGACACAGAGGAATAATATTTCTCACATTTTGTTAACTTTTAAGTTGTATGAAAAACAGGTTATCAAATCCGATTCATGCCTCATAGACAGACCAGACTATATAGTATCTTTACCCCATTTATGGAGTACAGATAACGCAGAGCTTGGTCTGAGTTTTTAGATTGACTGTTTCAAGCTTTCACATAATGCCCAGTGGAGAAAAGAAACGTGAGACACTTTAATGCTAAACACTGGGTGATGGGTCCATCTGCTCACATACATAGCTTTTGTGCCGTTGAAAATGACGTTAAGGTCGCCAAAGTGAAACGACGAGAAGTGTTGTCAAGGAGCAAATAATGTAAATTTTCAGTTTCATGCTGCCAAGAAGCCCAGCGATAATGTGTTCACAAACAAATAATGGACAGACAGACAATACAAAAACATAATGTATCCCTTTTGGGGTGGACCAAAAAACATATTCTCACTTTTGATATCATTTTACATATCAGTATCACTGGCAGGCATTGTCAAATTGTGCTTATACTTATAATTCAAATTTTGTAGATAAAATGTTGAACAAGAACAGCCAGTAATGCTTAATCTTATACAGTTGTCCCAACTTTCAGAAATGACTACATTGACAGGTCACCTCAATTTTACGACCACATTTTAGCTTGAAAGTTTTTCTTTTCTATGAGTGGTACTTGACCTTCTTTATAGTGGACTCCCTGTTTTATGTGACCAATTTCTGTCCCTCCCTGGGGTGATTCCTCAAGTAAGGGGTAACTGTTTACCATGAGTAGCAGTGCCCGCCTGTATAATTGAGATAAATCTTAGGACAATAAAAAAGAACCCAAGTAGCATACTTGATACAAACAACACGGTAATTTTTTCCACCAAAATTAAGAAATTCTAAGACTGCAAATGTGCAGTGTTGCAGCATGATGACACAACGGATGTGACCGTGTGATGCAACACGAGTGGGAACATTATTGGACAATGATGTGGAGCCTTGTGGAATACATATGTCATGGGACGACTCAGACTTCACATAACTTTCTGACGTCATGCGATTTCCCTAGCGGGCAAAGTCTGAACTATTGCGTTCGGAATGCAACGATCGGAGACGGAAACTTCCCAAAAGTCAAGTTTTTTATTTCGGTATTTTAAAGCAACACGACATTTTAAAGTAAAAAAGGTGTCACAGATGGCTACAGAAGTGGGTTTAAATAACACACAAACTATTTTAAAGATTTTTCAGTGATATTTAAAGGCTACTTCCCAAAATTGTCATCACTTGTCGCAATTGTAATTTCCGCACAACTGCATAGTGCCTGCCTACATGTATACCAACTTTCCGGGATAAGGGGGGCAGTACCCCCAAGGATCCAATGTCTGGTCAAATTCTTTTGAAATTCATTATGATTCAAAGTCCATTGGATATTGAGATTTAACTATAAACTGACTGAGGAAATGCTGAAGTCTTTCTCACAGGGTAATCGTCAATACGGCCATTTTCATTTACTTTGGCAGCGCCATCTGTCGTACTGCAGGTAAAACTACTATTTTTAGTTTTGGTCACATTAACATCTGAAGCTTTTTTTGGAATATTATGGAACACATAAATCTCCAGTCTCCACTTACATACCTTCACTTCAGTGATCAAAAACATTAGAGGTGGTGGGGGGTGAGTTCCATCCGGGAGAATTAAACATGACGAAAATGAACAAAAATTTCAGATCATCAACCGCAAGTAATAACCTCACTGTTGGCCTAGGACGGTTCATAACTGAAACCGCAAATTTTAGCTGTTTATCTGTACTTCTGTAAGTTCGCCGGCCCCGTTTTTTATTTGTTTAACAATCATGGTTTAATTATGTGTAAAGCAGGAAGCAGTGCACCGCTCAAGGCAACATCATTTGTATTATCTGTTGTAATAGTACCATAAGTGGCGATAACTCAGATTGCCAGACCGCCCGCTTCTAATGCAAGGTCGCAAGTTTGACTCCCATGCTAGGGCATGTAAATCCTTGCCCGAACTAACTCCACTGGCAAGTCGGTAGGCAGGCATTGTACACTTGCGCCGTAATATCATGTTTGTGATTAGAGCTGATGTAAATATTTGATAGTTATGTCAAGAAAGAAATACATCAGTGTGGACACTTTCATTCTTGCGGACATGAGTAATCAATCATGCTAAGGAAATATAAAACTTTTAGCTAGTTGTCCGTAAAATGATCTTAGATCTAGTTACGATTCACGCATTTTCATGGGCTAGCGCTAATCGGATGGAGCATTAATAGGTACGCCGCTTAAAGATATGGGAACAACCATTTGTCACTGATTTTGTCATATCCTCACGAATTTCCGTTTTCATTAGCATAATTGTGACGTATCTCATATTTTCAGCTTAAAATACATTTAATTTGTCAGGCCTAAGGACTTGTTAACGTCAGAACATAATTTACTATTTAGCCTCATACTTTTTTGACATTAATATGCCGAAGGTATTCCTTCATATGGCTGGACTCATCTTGATATATTAAAACTTGCAATGGGCCTAGAGGCCTTTTTCTTTCGCTGAAGAGGGGTCATAGTGGCGGCATGGTAGGTGGGTCGGTGTCCAAGTAAACTAAAAAAAATGATCGTATACTGTGACATGAGTGGGTCAATATTTTTCTTGACGTTTCCTTTTCTATGCGCCTCTAATCATTATCTTGCTATGAACAAGTCATTATTATTGGACAGGAAAGTCTGTACCGTAGACTTTCGTATACTCCAATAGAGCAGATCATAGGACTCGGGTTTATTCGATTTACTTCGGGAAGCGCACCCTGCCTTGTTTACATTGTAAAATGTAAATTTCCCTTCAAAGCCTCCACTTACGCCATATTTGATTAGCCACGTTCTGATTGGTCAAAACCAGCTTCTGCATTTGCTCGGGGTCGGGCGGGGGGAGGAGTGAAGCAAAACTTGCACTAATGTTTCAAAAACTTGGGACATATTTGATTTAATAGGAGTCTTATCAGTGTCCTTTATTTTGTTTCGCATAGCCTGACTGCAGTTGTGTCACTCAAGCTATAATGTACTCAGCTTTTTGTACGTGTCAAACAGTCATACTTTCTGTGCCATCACATGGGCATATTAACGAGATTGAATAGTTTTTGCAAATAGTCGAACAGGAATCTTTATATTTTGTTCACAATCAGATTTGCTTATGAAACATGTTGCATCACCCATAACACACTGGATGACAGATACATCGTTTTCAGTGCTGAAGGCGTCATCTATCTAGTTCAATGAATCACCACCATAAATATCAACTCTCACTGTCTTTCTCGTTTAATATTAAGAATATGTGCACTTACCAAACCAACAGAATTACCATATATATATATATATGAAAATTAAAACAGGTCAATTGTGGTCCTGCCACCACCTATATTCCGTTAGATACAACATCAGTCTGGGTGTAAATATAGACAGATATATTACCATAACGATAAGAGGACTTATGCAGATATTGCGTGTGTTCGAGACAAAATGAAACAAAGCACTGAACTCACAGATCAGCGGTCTAATTTACTTGAAGATGAACCAAACATCTAAGATCAAAACAATTTGAGAAAATAATGGTCCCAAGGATAATGGTAGTACTTAATTCAGGATGTGAACTTTTAAATTTTTTCAATTGCTTGTTCCAAGGAACATGCGATTTCGCTATTATGTGTTGTTTTAGCTTCCCCCAGAGGAGAAATTCTGCCGCTGTTTCAAAGGAAAAGAAGTATGTTGACATATAGATTTGCATACGTTCAAAAGACATTTTCCCTGAATTTTAACACACAGCAGGCATTTAATTTGCCAATTCAAAGCCAGACGAGATTTATTTGTAAACTCCGTCTTCTCATCAACTGCACATTTCATGCTTTGAAAAAACTAAAGCCTGTAGTTAACGAAGAAAATTTCAACGATTGAAAAGCATTGGTTTAAAACCACCAGTTGCCTTTTATGGGTAACTGGCTGTCTCAAATAAGGAGTGAAATTTATTTTTGTTTTTCGTTATTATTTCCTCATTTGTGTTGGAATAGCTCTTGCACCTCTTTGCTGTCATTGTTGGGTGGAAACGTTTGAATATTGCTTTTTTTTTAACTATTTGGAATAGGCTGCTTTTTTATATCTGTAACTGTCATCTCTTCGCTGTCATTCCTAAATCAAAACTACCTGAACATAATGGACAGCCAAATGTATACTCAGAGTTGTATAATTTTTGAAACCTATATGGGCTCATCCTGTATACCCGTTTGCCCCTGGGCAGCAGTCAGCACAACGGGCATTATCATAACATAAGTATGGGAACGAGCTGCGAGTAAGGTGTAACATGTGACGATACATGACACCACATTTTCGATTGTCTGCTCTATGTGGTCGCAGATTCCATTCTCCGTACGAATGTTTCGAAATATGCCCGAAACTATGCAATGTAGCTCCCCTGACTGTTCTCTTTTGAGAAAATATCAATTTTCTTGCGGTGCAAGATATTATCTCCAATTATTAGCGTTAACATATGTCAGTTGATATAATGCATTCTCTTCAGTTCATTTTAAGACCCCCTTGTAAGTAAAAGTCAAAACCTTAACAATGTCAAATACAAGTTCCAAAACTACGAAAAGTATGTTATTCTCATCCAAGGGCGACACACCACAGCCTTCATATTTTGATCCAAAGCGCAAGTCCTTGGCAAACTTAAAATATCTTAATTGACCGAAAATTAAAAAAGGAAAATATACATGCATTCATCAATCTAACGAACGTGGTCAAATCAAAACAGCATCACAAGACATGACTGCAAATGTTAGTAGTTGATGTTTCTTATTCAAGGAATTTGGGTAGACTTCTAATAGTATGCCAAAAATGTAGTGACAAATAATATACGGGGTGTAAAAGCAGCACCATAAACAGAGAAGCGGACAAAACTTTTCAATGATATTGATCAGACCACACAAAAACCCATTTCACGCTGACCAGTTTCATATACCGATTTATGTATCGGTAAAAGGTAGCACTTTTTGTCCTTAAAAAGACCTACTTAAGAAGTTCAATCGATTAAAATCTAGGAGAATGTCTTCTTCTTGACCTGACATGTAACTACTTGCGATAAAAAAAAAAAAAAAAAAAATTGGCAGTGTCTTAAACTAGTAACAGGATTTTCCAATCGTCACTCTTTGGAAGACGCACTGTTAAGCTTCCATAATTTTGGCATAAAACTGAATACTGCTAAAATGTTATCACAAAAAGTAGGCTTACCTACTTGAGTGGCACACTATAGGTTTAAATAATGAATATAACTTGGCAGCATATTAGGATTTTATTGTGAAAAATGATAAACAGGAAGAACAGTGCCTCTAGTTACATTATATGAGGTTTTTATTGATGTGCCCATCAACGTTTTCACGAGAACATCTTTGTACTTATCTTGCAATTTCCAAACACTTTGTTCAGCTTAAATTTGAATTGGCCTTGCTTAGGTATCTTGGTAACCAATGACTTCAGTCTTTAAAAAATGAGTACACATTCGTGCAAATGCAATTAACATTGAGATATAGACACCATCAGCAGAATTTGTGGGGCCTGGTCATGTGTGGATAATATCGTAGTTCAAAATTAAAGTCATCTCCTTTGGTGTACATGCGGAGTTTTAACCCATTATCATCATTACATAGAATGAAATCCATAAGTGAAAGGATATATTAGGGTATGTTGTTTCTTGAATTCTAAAACACTAGGATATATTGTAGAAATGTGTTCCTTGAAATGTTTTTATTTATGCTTAGCAGATTGTTTTAAAACCATGATGTTAATTAAAACAATCCCCCCTAATACTTCTCTTCCCCAAACCTTATCAAATTATATTCATAATAACATAGGGATAAGCAAAAATGGTGCACTATTTGTTCCCTAGGGAGTACCTGTAACCTGCTTAAAGATGCTATTGCCGAAACGAAAGTAAATGTAAAAAAATTCAAATAACATCATAAACTCATCATGCCAAAATGCACATTGACCATTCATCACTCCATTATCAAAAAAAGTACCTTTGGAAGTAGAATTTTTTTTTTTTTTAAATTATTTTTCTCAAAAACTTAAACAACTTTCCACATTGAATATAGTGTTTTTGACCAGAATATGGTATGGTAGTATTCAATGTGGAAAAGTACTGATATTACATTGTTCAAAATGCAAGTTTATCGTCTGTTGATACAGTTTTTAAATAGCCCTACATAATTTTTAAATATACAAAATATATTGACTCCTGATATTGCTTCCACTTGGCCAGAATAATTATACCAGAATTCCTGTAATTTTGCAATCCTTTTGTTTACATAACTGACAAATATTCAATTGAACAGAATTTAGAACCGGAAATAAATCTAAACTTATAGATATTTCTATGTAACTTAAGTGTGGAATGTATTCAAGGTAAGTCTCTACATTTTCCATCAAAGGAAAAACTTTGTGTTGCTATACGTGCCCAGGTAACATATACTGAACCCCAATGAAAAGTATCCACATGCCAATTTTGAAGTATTTTATTGTTTATACTTGAAACATTTCATACCTAGACGTGCTTAGAACTTAACAAAGCATTCACTTTTCTGGCGTAAAAATAATGTCACGCTCTACCAACATTAACGTCACTTACAGGCAAAAAATGTCATTAACTGCCCTAATTGAAAGTCACACAAATTTTTCTGTTCAATATGGGATGTGGCCACCTCGAGCATCAACACATGCTATACATCTGCGGCGCATACTGCTGACCAGGGTTTGAATTCTGTGTTGGGGAACATTATTCCATTCTTCCTGCAGAGCTTGGATCAGCTGGTTTCGGGTAGTAGGCCTAGGTGTCCTCCGTTGAATACCTTGGCCTAACTGATCCCACAAATGTTCAATAGGGCTCAGATCGGGTGAGAATGCTGGCCATTCCATGACATTGATGTTGTTCTCATTGAGAAAGTTCATTGTTAATCTTGCAGAGTGTGCACGTGCATTGTCCTGCTGAAAGATCGCCAGATCTTGATGCTGCTCCATAAATGGGACCATGTGCGGCTCCAGCACCTCATCAATGTACCGCCTAGCATTGAGGATCCGTTGAATGACCACTAGGGGTGTCCGGTAGCGGTTGCTGATGCCTGCCCACACCATGACATAGGGTCCACCCCATCGATCTGCCTGACGGACACAGGCATCTGCATATCTCTCCCCAGTCCGGCGCCACACACGTTCTCTGCCATCTGCTCTGCTGACACAAAAACGGGACTCGTCAGTAAAAAGGACGGTATTCCACTGCTGGCGAGTCCACCTGGAGTGTGCTCTACACCACTGCAGTCGTCTTTCTCTTCTGGGTTGGGTCAGCAGGTTACCCCTGTAAGGTCTTCTGGCTGTTAGGCCACTGCTCCTCAGTCGCCTCTCCACAGTAGAACTACTGACAGGACGGTGATTCACCCCTTGAGTCTCACGGGCTGTTTGGGCTGCTGTACGGAAACGGTCTCGCAGGTGCATCAGCCGGATGTGACGGTCTTGGCCGAGGTTGTCACTCTTTCTCGGCCAGGCCTAGGCCGATCATCTACGGATCCAGTTTCTTGTTGCCGTTCAATTAGTCGTTGGATGGTGCGCCGAGTACACCCCATTCTTTGTGCGATATGAGTGATTGGGACTCCACCCTCTGCAAGCCCCAAAGCATGGTGTCTTTGACCTTGGCTCAGACGCGGCATGATCGCCTCAACACACCTGAGACCACTGGCTTTTTTCTTGGCTGAACATCCCTTTTTAAAGCCACTGAAAACATGAGGTCATTTTAGCCATCCAATAGGAGTGGTGGTCAGAAGCCATATTCGGTGCACAAAAGTCACATGCATTATGTAACAACCCAGCAAAAGTTAAAAAGTTGTCCTGAATGACCCTGATGTAGGCTCCAAACCATGCATATATGCACACACAGTACTTAGTAACTTACAAAATTAATGTGTTAATTTTTTTATGTGGATACTTTTCATTGGGGTTCAGTATATTAAATTAACGTCAAAAGAAGTAATGTGTGAAAGGGATAAAGAAAATCACTTTTAAACATTTTTACACAAACATCCTAGTTACCCGAGGCTGTACAAAAATGTGTGTGGTTCGGGTGACGTGACTGACCCTACTGAAAAGGTCCAATACTAAACAATTTTTATGAAACATACTAAAATGGTTTCAAGCTGCCCTTCCCTAATAAAAAATGTTCGCCCCTGGCTAAACGATTTTAATGATGAAGTGGCCGTCGCATGCAGTTACTTTGCAGTCAAGCCAACACAAACACAGTATTTTATTTTCACTTGTCTGTAGGGTTAACAAGGTCCAGAGAAAAATAGCATGGCTGCATAGCCATGATTTTTCAGTGAACAGCATTGCCCTCGTTGTTCAGTGACCATTATCATAATATTACACTGTTTCCAGGAGTCTGTTCTCTGCATTACCTGGGCAAATGATCCTTAAAATACTTTTAATACATGACTTGCTATTTTAACTTTAATTAGTCCGCTTGGTAGTGTCTGAAGCAGTTGTCATCGTTAGTTACAAATCCAAATGCGACACGATACTCTGTCACATCGTGCATGTTGGTGAGTGCCATTTTGAGCATGGTGCAATGAATTGTTGGACAGTGGCGCAAAAGTACACTTGATTTGCATATATAAGAATATATCATGTCATTATTGAAGGTGTGAAATATTTGAAAAATATATACTTTTGGTTTGTATATTATACCCCCCCCCCCCCTTAATCGTTCCATTACCATCCTCATTTACAAACCATTGGGTGCAAAATCCACAATTTTTAAAATAACAGCCAAGTCCGTGAGTCCCTATTGGAAAGTTTGAAGAGGTAATATCCAAAATACATCTGTCTTTAGTGTGAGCGGAAGCTTAATTTGTATGTACAATATATAATGGGACTTTATTAAGTGCCACCGTCACCTAAAAATTGTAAATACAATACCTTGAAATTACCAGTTGTGGTCGGAGGTGGGCCCCAAAATGGAATGTATCAGACATTGAAGTTGCCCCTAGGCTTTCAATTAAGTAGCAGCACTGGGCCAAAAGGCCCCATTGATTCAAAGATGGCGCTCAGTGGAGCATTTGTCTAGATAGTGGAAACAGGTCCGAAAGTACTGGCGGGTTTCTTTAAATAATTGGTAAAAATGTTAAATGAGAAATGGAAGGAATGTATTGTCTTTTGTAACACAATAACAGATTTCCCTCTTTTCCAAAATTCAATGGGTGTGGACAAAAAGTGAATTTATAAGTACAAAACTTTTAAATACTTGTCGATCAAATGCTCACTGGGAAACATGTTACAAATACGGCCAAACTGTTTTAAAAAAAATAATGGTGGCTTCTATGGTTTTACAAGTTGTGAGGTTTAGATACGGCTTTGGATATGGAGTAAAGAGAGGTCTGGCCATTTATTCTCTCTGGTGGCATCTCTAGTTACGTTTGCACGTGCGAGGAAAAGAATTTCACCCATTCTTGCGAAATGGGTGGACTCAATTAATGTAGGACGTCAACTGACCTCAAGATCCTGCAACATATCAGCAATCTCATTAATTACCCAATTTCGTGGCGACCCTGAGCGGTCAGATTGCACCAAAGACGGGTAACCTCCTCCCCCAAGGGAAGCTGTAGATTATTCATACACATGGGTCCCTTAGTGGCAAATAATCTGGTAGCTCTCTAGTGCGAGAGACAGGAAAACCACAAAAGTGTTCACTTCCGGATGCAAAGAACAATACGTTTGCACATATGTGTCACAACTTGCATCAAAATTACCTTGTCTTGTTCCAAGAGAGGTGATTAAAGACTGGTCATTGATAAATTTTATAGATATCAAGATTAGAAACAGGTTTATAGAAAATAATAATGTGTACCTCCAACACAAGAGACGTCTGTGTAATTTTGTATTACGGAGCGCATGTGTGATTTGATTAATGATGATGCAGATGACATTTCAAATTATCAGTTGTTTCCATCTGGTTTGA
The DNA here is from genome assembly GCA_964020975.1 of Hermodice carunculata. Taxonomy (NCBI): domain Eukaryota; kingdom Metazoa; phylum Annelida; class Polychaeta; order Eunicida; family Amphinomidae; genus Hermodice; species Hermodice carunculata. The sequence goes on along the minus strand of OZ026621.1, from coordinate 46,408,001 downwards.
CCGGGAAAACAACATTGGTTATGACTCGAATATCTGGATTAGACAAGGTAATTGGAAAGAAAACAAAAGAAGAGAAAAGCAGTGTCACCGTTACAACTTTATGGTGCAGGGCACGTTTGACTGATTAGGGTCACATGGAATATTGTGTATAAAGCATAAATGAGCAAACAGACAAACAAAAACAAAACAAACAAAACGAAACCACCAAAATAAAAAGACCCCCCCCCGAAAAAAAAAAAATCACTGGAGCATATTTTGTATATGCTGCATAGCCAATCCAGCCAGTGCTCCCCCCCCCCGCCTCTAAAACTACACTTTAATTTGTCATTATAATAGAGTAGATGGTGTGAAAACGAGGCTACTGTGATTAAATGCTTTGTTTGCCGTGATAAAACATCTGCTCTATCACGATGACCCTTCTTTTTGTTGTCCCTACCCACACTGAATTACCACCCCATACGAGTCCCTGGATTTCTATTTCATCAACATCAAAAAAAAGTACGTAGAAATGTAAGGCTGCTAGTTCATCTAATAAAACAATTACAACAACTGTTCACAAAATATTTTTCATGAAAATGCAATGTTTTAATTACTTTTGGTTCCGCGTTCCGATGGTAGTTACCATGGTCGATAATAGATGGTGCTGTAATTCGAGTGCATGTGTACTCCCTATCCGCACTTGCCGCCAATGCTGCGACAACCAAATGTAGCAAAGTTACTAAACCTTATGATGCCATTTCTTCACAATTATTATCCCAATGATCCTCAAACATGTAATGACAAGTCGACGGAAGTGCATTCATAGACACACTTGTGAATAATCCTCCAGATGACATGAACAAGTGTCAGTGAGTAGTACGACTAGGCCTAGAATTTTAAGTAGGCCTACCCTACCCATGCCATATCATCCAATTCCTCCGGCTCTACACCCAAAATAAACGCTGGTAAGTACTGTCATTATTTGTACAGACTTTGCACTTAAAAAAACGTCTGTCCCGTAAAAATAATCCAAACAGAACAGGAACTTCTTCGAAAATTGCCCAGCACACGGCGAATTTGCCAGCTTGCCATCGTCGTTCACTGCCAATCGTGAAATATCGATTTGTCACATCACCTGATTCAGCAGATCGTATTTGATGGACATTGTTTGTATAGGGGTGCCCTATGAGGTTTTTCACGTTCCAAAAAGCTTCCAATAACTATATCTGCATGATAGCCAAATGTAGGACTAAGACAAAATTATGATACACTTCAGTCTCTGTTTTTTTATGATCAATATTTTAGAGCTTAGGCCTATTTGGAAGGTTGTAATTAATTACAGCGGAACAATCTGCACACCTAGCCCCCCCCCCCCCCCCGCGAATACCGCCCCGCTCATCTCAAAAACGATACAATTTGTAGTGGAGGGAGTACGCAAGCAAACGGGAACGGCATAAACAAAAGTGTTGATAGGCCTAACGGGTAAAAATAGGCCAGCTAATCACTTGTTTTGCGTCAAATTTGGAAGATTTTCAACTTGAAACCATATTGTAACAGGAATTGACTTAAGTAAGGCGTGGCATTCATTGTTGTCAATATAGGCCTATCACTCAGGAGGTGGTGAGACTCCCTCAGATCACTCGCCTATCGCCAGTATCGGCTTGCGATCCGACTTCAATATCACCACCTCCTTCGTGATATATTGGCAACAACGATTGCCACGCCATACTTAATTCCTTAAATATCATGAACATTTTCACGTTTGATTGAAAATTTTGAAAATACAGGGCATTAATATTTAATTTAAAATCCCATCATCAGAGGGACACCAGCAAGCATCACTATAGTTACTTGTTTCGGCGTTAGTAGGGACGTTTTGGAGTTTGAAGACGGTGCCCGTATTTACATAGCGTTTGCCAGCGTGAGACAGCGTTAGCTGGCGTTAGAAACGCTGACTAACGCTGGGAAACGCCAAATTCCAATGGGAAAGTTCTGACTTGATAATAAGTTTATTTTTCAACAGATTGCGCTACGATCGTGCGCCATACCGGGGAGTTGACAACGCAACACGGCCCCCAGTTACCTGTGCAGGGCCTAACGCAGTGATTTGAAGCTGGCCTTGTGCAGAATTTTCTTGGTCAAGACTCCACAGTTTTCATTTTGTTGCATATAATGTGAAAGAATGTAGATTTTAGAATCATGTAGTGACAATTTAATTGGATTTGTACACAGATTGGTAGACTCCGCAACAGTTTTTTGTGACGGTGATACGGTACCAAAAAGCTCCAAGTTAAGCTGTACGAGTAACGAATGGAATGTGCCGTCATTCTCCGGACTATATGTAGCTATGCTTTACATTTCGTTGTATCTTTTAATAAATGCTGGACATGAAAACACTTCTCTTGGTCCTTACTGATATTTTCTATATATGTTTGCGGGAATATGCTCGATTTACAGTACGGCTCTGAGACCTGCGACAAACAAGAAAGGCCATATTGTTTACAGTTTGCAACTACAGTGTTTTAGTGAGCAACAAAGATGTCGGCTCTCAGTGTGAACCTTATTTATTATTCAGTATATGACAGACCAAACTAGACGATAAACATTGGCATACAACGCTACCGGCGATAGGTGGCAGTAGCTATCGAGACGATGGAGCATTACATGTAAAGCAGCAATAACTATCATGAGTGCAGTCATTACTCAATCTATGACAGTAACTGGTTGCACAACTCAAATCGCTGTACTTGAAACGAGGATCTTCCCCAATACTTTGATCAAGGGCACAGAATGTTATTACTGACAAATCTTGTCCCCTAATTTGCTTGATTTAGGAATGATGTTAATGCCTTGAGTTTCAAGTAATAACTAACAAAAAACAGATGAAATCATCACGCCACAAACGTGACCTATTTTGAGACCCAAGTTGATGTTGCATGTGTGGAGTGAAGAAATTTTCAAGGGTTTCTGCCAGAGTGTAAAATCTCAATGGTACCTTTGCTTACCTGCTTTTACCCTAAGATTTTAACAAATAAGTAAACTTTTAGCATATATTATCTAACGTTCATTGTCAAATTGTGAATAAATCATTTTGTGGTGCATTAATGCTTCAAAGTTAAAATCTAGTGTAGGTGTGAGGCCCATCTTAAAATATGCTTTTTTTCCTCCTTTTTCTTTCTATTGCAGCATTATGTCGGATTCAAGGAAAGGTGAGTCTGAACTGTTTTTGCCTACTGAGCAAGAGCTTACGTAACGTAAGAAAGATGAGTTGCAAGAATGGTTATCAGTTAGAGGAGTGGAAAAGACAGGAAACAAATCTGCCTTCGTTAAGAAAATTCTAAGATAAATTAAGAATCGGCAAGAGAGTGATGGTGGCAGTGACACAGACTATCAAGACCACTCTAGCAGCATACCAGAGTACAGCACTCTGAATAACTGGCAGAAACTTGACTCATCCCAATGTCCCAAGTGTAAGAGAGGAACATCTTGACAATTATTATTTTTAGAGGAAGCACCCCCTGGCAAACAGAAAAATAAACTGCAGGGGCCAGTTGACTAAGTCAAAGCAATTTTGTGGTGAACTATACCTATAAAACATATTTAATTCTCCTATCAGTGACAACTGTGACTTTTGTTACTTTAAATCCAAATGCAAGCCATCAATGAAAGGGGCAGTACTTGTGGGACCAAATGAACAGGCTGCAAATAACTACAGCTTGTGGGGAAAAAAAAGCAAGAAAACTGGCCATGTTTAAAATGCTTATTGTGAATGCAAAGCAGGAGATTCTGTTGTTTGTGGCCTTGTGGATGGTCTTCTGTTTTACCTGGTGAAAATTGGGAATCCTTGTGCAGGTGCCACATATTCCTGGGACAGATCCCGAGAAGTTGCTGTAAATCCAGCTCCAGAGCGTGCCCATGACAAAAAAATGGCTGGAAAGGATACACATAATATCTGGTGTATGTCATTGCATATTAGCATCTTTCGGAAAGATGATGGCCATTTTCATTCTGTTTGAAACGTAAAATGAAGGAAAATAAATTGCCCTTTCAAGTCAAATGATGTAATAAGGCTGCATGAAATAAAATTATCATTTATCACCACATTTTCAGAAAATATAAAGAGGACAGTTTGATTTTAATTTCATTCACAAACCAAGTTCTGATTTGAGTTGACTTTTAAAAAAAAAGTAGGTAAAAATTTAAGTGACTTTTGCTGGCGATGAATATATTTTTTTCATATGGCCTAAACAGCAGGCAAGGTAGTTCATTAAATACATAGCAAGCATATTTTTTATCCAGTCCAAGTAGACCTTCAGCACAAAAAAAAAGTTAAAAAAACCCCCAAAACTTAAATACATGTTATACATTGCATGAAGTCATATCACCAACAGCAACGTTTTTTCAAAACAATGTCTATTTTACTATGGTACAAAATCCTCGATCCAATGCACAGTTACACATTTAATGGCATAAAAGTAAATATGTAAAGGTAGTGTGTTGACCATAATGTAAAATAAAATGTGAGCAATCGGATCATATTTAACTATTACATCTGGCCACATGTATAATGTCATAATTGTTGGTAATGTAATACAGAGATAAAAATATATTGCGATCTGAGAAATAAGCTCCCCAGGCAGGAAATCAAAACATATCACTCTAGAGTACATCACAGTCATCTACAAATGTGTTTTAGTGACTATTGTCAATGTTTGGCTTTATTACATGGCACTGATATACATTAGGGTACTGCGTGGTCATATTTTCAACTATAGGCGTGTTTCACGGTGACTGTCAGTGTTTAATATTTTCATACAAGTTACAGTGGCAACTGTCATTTGGTTCTAATCTTGCAAGCAAGCCATCATTTTCTGTTATAGTTCTCTCAGATGCATGGCCTCCCCATAAACCAGGACACAAAGGTAACCATCCCTGAAGGAGTCGCGTCGGTCATGACTTTGAATGTATTACTGTGTTTATATTCAGACCATGTCTCCCACTGTGCAAAAGGAATGAAGGTTTTTCTGAGAAGAGCTTTGTGCAATCAATCGCAATACGAGCACTTGTGTATCCACAAAACTGCCTGGGTAGGCCTGTCAATATCTGTTCTCTTATGGGCCAGGCTAGTTAATGAATTGCAGTGGTCATGCATGAAGTTTATCCATGTATTCAGCACACATGTCACAGTGGTGACTGAAACACAGAACCTATCTGCCAAGTGTTCTTGCAAAAACCCTAGTCTTATCCATATACAATATATCAAAAACTCATCTTCAGGTCTAAGTTTTCTTTTCTGACCAGGCTTACCCAAATTATCCTTGTGATAGTTTTTCTCATTGGGATTGAAACGTTTCTGTCCTTCCCAGTAACAGAGTTTCTCTGCACCATGTTTCATAAATGTCGTGAACATGGTTATGAGCATTGTAAAAGTTGGAAAGGAATTTTCCTGGCAAATGTTTCCTTCAAAATGAACAGAAAACACTCGAGTGCCTTCAGTTACTTTTAGGTTGGCATGGACAGTTTTGAGATGGACAATCCCAATTCTGTGTGGTTCTCGTTTGTCCTGGCCACCAGGTGTTCTGTGCAGCTTTACGTTGGTACCATCTGGAAGTACAGTTGACGAGTTATTGGTACAAAGTGGAACACAGCAGTAACTTCCCCCTCATAAATTAAAAATGCAAGATATAAAAACGTCAAATTTGCATCTATGACAGTAATAGCATACGAGTAGCATCGCATCTGTATGTAACAGGGTTTGGAAGATTCTGACAGTGGAAAAGAAGAAGAAGAAGAAGAAGAAGAAGAAGAAGAAGAAGAAGAAGAAGAAGAAGAAGAAGAAGAAGGAGGAGGAGGAGGAGGAGGAGGAAGAGGAAGAAGAAGAAGAAGAAGAAGAAGAAGAAGAAGAAGAAGAAGAAGAAGAAGAAGAAGAAGAAGAAGAAGAAGAAGAAGAAGAAGAAGAAGAAGAAGAAGAAGAAGAAGAAGAAGAAGAAGAAGAAGAAGAAGAAGAAGAAGAAGAAGAAGAAGAAGAAGAAGAAGAAGAAGAAGAAGAAGATGAAGATCTACCTCTACTTCCTTGGCCTTGGGGGTGTGAACCCTAACCAGGCCTATGTCATCTCTTAAATGTTCAGTTACAAGTAAAATCTAGATATTATATACTCAGTCCTGGGTATTCATAACACCATGACACAATTTTTGTATTTATTCAAAACAGGAAACAAACTTTTGCTCAGTTTTTTTACTCTAGTGACGTGAATTAAATGACTGGAGGACTGGCTCCAAGGAGAACTCTGAAAACTCACAGCATGAGACCATGTTTGTTTACGATTCACATGCAACATCATCCATGACATCAGAAGTACTGAATTTTCACAACATACTTCCACTAGTAATTAAACTTTTTGTTTTGTTCAAACGTGACCAAATGAGAGAACATGGAAACAAGTTTATGAATCTGATCGTGAACCACTCTGATCTGGCTGCGCCCTGGCCATTTACCAGGTCCGGTAATTCTGCTGCATTCACGAAGCCAACGTAGCATATTTTTTTTTTTTTTTTTTTTTTTAACTTCAGACTATCTGAGTCACTTTAATGTGCAGGTATGAAAGTAAGCCACCATACATTACGTCAATTTTCATCATGTAAATTTGTACAAACCTGTTCATCAGCGAAGATTGCTGGCACGGTACATAGTTATGATCCAATGAAGAAATCACCACTGCCACTGGCACTGGGGGTTTGGTTGCAGATTCAATCTTACTCAAAACTGGCGTTAAAAGTCCACTGGTGTGCGTACAAATATGACTAAATCATGTCTGCTGATCCTAAGACTACTGTCCTTTACTGTCCATACATAAAAATGTTAAATATTGAGCTTTGAGGGAAAAAACTCAACACACAACTCGATGTGCCCCCCCCCCCAAAACCTAATGTGCACACAGAAGTAGCTGGGGGCTCCATAGCGTTGTAAACTCCCCAGCATGGTGGACGGTCGTAGCGCCGTCTGTTGAAATTATGAATGCGGTACTTTGCCATTAAGCCTTCTGGAGCTCAGCGTTAGCCAGCTTTAGTTGGCATACATACATTGCTGATTTGTGCTGTATATACAATAATAAATTGCTTTGTTGTGTTTAAATAAGAATTGAAAACAGGGTTGTTTGTTGGTCTTTACTTTGTAACTAAGATTGAAGTTACCAAAGTATCAGTGATCATGAACAAAGTCATTCACTACATATAGACCTCAATAAATCATCATCATAATATTAAAGACAATAATCTTATGTGGCCCATATGTATAAAAAATTAAAGTGTATTGATGATTAGTACCAGTACAAGACACAAATTTCCATGGATCCTTCTCATAACAGTTCAACTGAATTCAAATTTTACATGTTTCCCAGTGAGTTTGCCAGTTAAGAGGACTACAGAGCGTTTGCCAGCGGTAGCCAACGTTAGTCAGTGTTTTCAGCGGTTTTCAGCTTTAAAATGGTGTCAAACGCTGGCTAACGCTGAGCTCTGAAAGGCTTACTTGGATTTTGGCGTTTCCCAACGTTAGTCGGTGTTCCCAGTGTTTGTAACTCTGGCTCACGCTGGCAAACGCTGTGTTACACCGGAAATCGCCATGAAACGCCGAAACGCACCTACTGACGTCAAAACAAGTTACTAGTGCATGCCAGTGTTGTGTAGCCTTAAAATCCATTAATCATTAACCGGTCCTTATTTTTACATCTGCTAGCAAAAAATTATTATTTTGATATGATTCTATTTAAACTTTTGTTTCAAGTGAAGTATGATCGCAATTTCTTTTTACTGTTTAGTGATGATCTGCTTCTGTATATATCCGACGTTTTGGCCCTTCCATATATGGGCTATTTGGACAATACCTACTCTCATAGGGGTAAACTTAAAATTCAAGGAGAAAAACAAACGTTTGGGGTAGAGTTTTAGTCTCAAAGAGTGTTGTCAAACCTTGCGAAAAACTGACGACAACCAAGCGAAGAAAACACAATACTTATTTAGTCTTCACATGGTGAGAGAGTAAAGTGATCTGGAAAGTGAACCGGCGAAAGTAAATGCATAGTCAATCAATACTACACGTAAAAGCTCCATGAGCAGGACTGCCAGAAGGCAGTGCTTTGTGCTGCCACATATTAAACTGAATAAAAACTCAATAACAATAGCTAAAAAAATAAAGCAGTCGAACAAAAGAAGGAAAACATATTCAACTATGAAGTACGTCACACCCGGACGTCTCCCATGATTTTCTGAAAACTCTCAATGTTGTTCCAGTTAAAACTAACAACTTGGTATGGGGTGCCAAGTGTAATATCATTGATTTCCTGGATAAAATTGTAATACCTGTCATTTTCCTGGACGAAATGCCAACAAGATTTTTAAAAAAAGTTGTAGAAGCAAATTTTATAAATTAACATGCATGGCTTCATCTGCAAAGTTGTATTAAGTATCTTTGTGATAGAATTTAAGTACTCTGTAATACCTGCAGTAAAAGGTTTAAAGTGAATACCTTCAACCATTTAAAATGCTTATGTTTTGTTGCACAATATCATAATAAATGTCTGTCGGAGATTAACATCCCTGGTGACACATGGATATGTCCAACATGTTTACAGAAAGTTTTGCCGACAATTATCGGGATGATGATTGCATATATTGAAGGGGATAACAGAACTTTGGTTATGGTTTTATCACATTGAACGAAACCTTTTCATTCACTTTGAAAGATTTGAAAGAATCTATTTGCTGTTTCATGAGTATAACCTCGAAATGTATTATTCAACGTACATAATGGTATTAATGAAATATATGAGAGTCAATGCGTGTCCTTAGAGGAGGCATTCAATGACATGGTTGGGAAAAAGGAACAGTAATTTAGACCAGCTTTCATTGCCACACGTAAATATTCCACGTCTTTTTGTGCACTTTGATGAATTTGGATCAAATTTAACTACACCTTAACATAATTTGAATATGAATGGCTTTCGGGCATTTCGGTTGCATCGGAATAAACAGGACACATGAAACATACTGTCTTACAAGCAAGTTAAGAGTATTCGATTAGCCATGACAACTTTTCATAGTAGATTCAAATTACATTTTGATAAATGTATACCTTCTAAAGTAGTGGCACATAAGTATGTGAGTGAGACACTTAGCTATCGGTTGTGCACATTATGTTAATCAGAAAAAAATCTCATAATTAATGCCGACATTGAAAATTTAACACCTAGGCCAAATTTAAAAAGAAAGGAATAAATTAATCGTACCATAAGTATACTGTTGAAAATAATGTCAGATAACTGTCACCCGAATATGAATGATTATTACTGAGGCCATAAATAAGAATCAGGGGGCATTAATTCACAATAGATTTAGGCAGAGTGTTTCTGCAACTACTGCGAAGGAAGGCATGGCAAATTAACTACTTTTCAGTATCGTAGGCCCTAATTTAGCCAAAATAATTCCATGTAGTAACAAAACCCATATAAGCTTATGAAGGGTAACAATTAACATTCATTCTCTTTTCAGCCTGTTCCGGATGATGATACACGAACGGTTAATAATTCTTAAAAAAATTATTCAATATTTTCGGATAATATTAACCCCAAAGTAATAAAGTATGTCCGTTCTGGTACTATCCAACCATTAGCCTTTGTTGTCAACACTCTGTAGTGCATTTCTATGTCAGTAACTGGGAGAAACGGAGGAAAAGTCCTTAGTTTTGAACAAAAAAATCTTTTAAACATATAAGATAATTCATCAGTGCGCTGGAGACTTAACTCAAGTGTACTCGGTTCAACTGATATATTAATCTCTGTCTGTATGTATGTCTCTTTCTCTAAGGTACCATTCATCAAATATTGGATCTCAGATGAGCTTGGCAAGATAAATGAAATTTTAAAAAAGGTGAGATTGACTTTTGTTTGAGATATCTTGATCAATTATATTTCACGTAAGCCCATCCATATTTTCTATACTCTATTTTCATATGGGCTGCCAATTCAACAATCCACCTAACCTAGATATATATTTAAAAACACTAAAAGAAATCAACACATATAGTTAGGTACTCTTAGTACTCTTGGACGCGTGACCATGGACAAGGACCCAGGATCCTCTAAGATATCTGTCATTTTCATATGCATTTTTCATAGACGAAATGACCTGACAACAAAATTGAATGCAAAAGGTTCAAGTCTTATATGCATTAGATGTACATTATAAAGGACATAAGAACTCGTCATCAAAATTACAATATATGATCAGAAATATGCCCCTTGGAAACATAGAGAACTTAATTTTAAAATTTTGAATTGACTAGCTGGATATGTCTTGAAATTATATACAAGGGAAAACTCCAGTGGTACCTAAGCTGAAGTTCGTCACATATCATTTTGCAGCATATGACAGCGTCACACTATAACCCGGGGGTCAGCGAAAGCTGCTTCTGGGGGCGGGTATATTAACACGTTGGAACACTCGGCATTATTTTTCGTTCAGTAATTTGGTGTATATTAAACGAGCATAAATAAATGAACAAATAAATAAATTAATTAATTATGATTCCGTGTATAGTCAAAGTACCACCCAAATAAGGTGTGTTATGCATGTCTGCTTTATCAACATTTATCAGAAACACGTCATTTGTATTTATAAGCTTTACTCTTCATACATCTATTTTTTATTGCTTATGGACTTCTTGCAAGTTTCTTTCAACATTTTAATTGGGAAATTTTTGGAGCATGCGACCAGTAGCACAAAGAAGATGAAGGCGTGGAAAAAAGCTACAAAACACGTCGGGGTATCCTTTTTAACTACATTCATGATACGAGCGTCAGGATGATATGTCGTCAGAGGTGAAGACACTCCTAAAAGTTCAGTGAGCACGTAGAATGTCTCATGCAGGCATATCGGCCAATTTGAGTGTCCAAGTTCTCACACATTGGTACTTTGTGATCTGTATGCACACATATATACATAATTAGTAGATTCAAGCGGGGGGGGGGTATCAATTGTAGTGTTTCACAGTATACACGTGTATATGTGTATTAAGTAATGTAACTGGCAAAATAGTTAAAAGATAAAAGCAGAAAATGTTGAACACGATGGTTTGATGATTTTATTTCAAAGAAAAAAAATCATTTAATGCACTTTTCGAACAATACAGCAGTTAGATCTAAGCAACTGAAGTTGTAAAAAGCCACCTAGTTCTTACACATTTTACTTCGAGACTGTACAGATCTAATCCTAACAAGAAATCACTGCAATAAGACAAGAAAGATCATGTCCTATCTGCATCACTCCTGCGAAGAAAGGGTAGAGAGACTGGGCACATTGAGACAATACTTCCACTGTAAAATACACCCAATTTATTATAGAAAAGAGAATTTAATTGACTGGTAATGAAACGCAAATGTTTGTGCTTAATGCGTGAAAACCTGCAAGCAAGATTGCACAACTCGAGTTGTTATATACAACTAGAAAGCTGGTTGATATATTTCTTTTAAAGGCACACGAGATTTTGATGTACAAACATTGATGGGTAAAACTATTCATAATGTCAATTCTAAAGGAAAGAACGGAATGTGAAAAAGTTCAGTACGTGACCTCAAGAGGGTGGACAAATTTATGTCGTGTATCGTAAGTAGATGAGTGGCCAAAGAGATGATCCATCGTTAATGACCACGCGCAAGTTAGTCTTTCGTCTTATACATCAAATTGAGTTTGAAAACTATTTTCGCTTTGTGCACATTCTTAGTGCCTTAGCTGCTGCCACAACCATGCAGGCAACATTGAACTGGAAACTTTAAAAGTTATAGTTCATTGCATCTATTCCAGACAGGGAACCCATACTCAATAATCTGTCTAAAAAGGAAATATGTACTGTTCCTGCGGTAGGTATATCGAGAGTTTCCAACCATTCATCGTGCCAGATTTGCCAGCAGTGTGGCGTCAAATTAATATATTGTATACCTTTGGTTTTGATGATATAGATACTATCTTGCTATTTTCCTGGGAAGATTTTCGTAAAATTGGTAGTCTATAATAACTTCAAAAAAAAAAAAAATCCATGAAACCACTTTTTAAATGATTACAATTCATTACCTTTTAGAAATGTATACCTGTAAGTTTCAATTTGCTTGCATCCCCTGATTCACCTTTGATGTATCTGACGCTCTTAATCAGTCTTTTGGTAATATTATAAATAATTAAATAAATATATATATATATATACATATATATATATACTCTTTCGGCGTCACTGCGAGTAAAATCGAACTTTTTGAAAACGAACTGCTATGAATTATAATAAGGGTGCACGGTAAATGTCTCTTGTAAAACGACTTTCAATTAAAGTGCCAACATGCCTGAAGTTACACAGAATGGGACAGTGCAGATCAACAGCTTAGGTACTTACAGAAATTAAGTCATGACGTCAAATAAGAATTCGAAAACTCTCAATCACGAGGCAATTTGTTAGACCCAAAGCTTTTTGGTATTGTGCTTATAACTTTCAAACTGTGAATGCTGATGTTACTTTAACACATTTTTGTACTTGGTTAATACCTTATTATATGTTTTTGAATTTGTATAACACGGCACTGAGGGTCATTTAGCTGGGTACATTTTAATATTTTTATAAAGAGTATCACGACTTAAAGATCTGAAAATACCAGTTGTAATCTAGGATGAATTATTGTGCTTTTTATTTATTGCGTTTATCAGTTTTCTTTGAGAGGAGCTTATTTTTTGGCAGTGTGTAATATTTTTATAATGGGGTACAATGGCATACCTTTTTTTTAACAAAGTGATCAAGTAGATTAATGTTATATCCAGGTTTCCTGGTAGCAAATAACATCAAATTAAAAATCATTTTACCCAGATCATTATGGGTCCTTATGTACATCCGTACATTTTTTGGCAGTGTGTAATTTTGTTCCATTTTCTTGTAATTTCCATTATGGGTCCGTATGTACATCCGTATTTGATTTGGCAATAACGTCGGTGCTATGTATATCATAAAAGCACTGTAAAGACTAAGAATCATTTTTCACTGTATATATATATATATATATATATTGGGGGCGTATTACGGTCCCCTGTCTCATTGAACTTGATAAAAAACCTGACCTTCCGAAATATGACAATGCATGTAAAGGTTTCTATGTTCACTTGAAACGAGTGTGTAAATATATACACCGTGGGAGCCACAAGCAGTTGCCAGGGGGATAATGGCATACCTTTTTTTTTAACAAAGTGATCAAGTAGATTAATGTTATATCCAGGTTTCCTGGTAGCAAACAACATCAAATTTTTTAAAATCATTTTACCCAGATCATTAATCAATAAATATAACTTGTAAAAATTGCATTTATACTGAATATGTAGATTTAAATGCAGCGACAAAATATGCTTCAATCGTTTTCAGTAATTTCCATGTGCCTGGTGAATATGCACGGGGAGTGTGGTGGTATTTTCTACGTTTTACGTTAAGTAAATCATTCAAGAAACTGAGGGATGTGCCACCCAAATTTTGAGTATTTCTTGATTTAAGATATTTAATGCTATAAGTGAATGAAAATATTAATAATTAATTGGCAAGGTATCTGTATTCATGAAAAAGAGATTAAAAGGACACAAAATAATAGCTTTTCATGAAATGACAGTATTGCGGTGGCATGTTGTGCAAAACTCTAGTGTAAAATGCATCAGAAAGCCAATTAAGCAAAGCAGTGCAAATACACCAAGGCCAATGAAGCAAAAAGTGGGCATTAGAAGATCCATATTTGGGTGATATGTTGAAAACCTCTGGTAGAGTAATCTTTATTTATAAAAACTTGGCATGGATATAGATCATACCAGTAGAAAAAAGTCACGTTCAATAGCCTTGATATAAGATTCACGTCACCTTGACCGTCACTTTTGTGATCTGGATAGGTTTTTTGGGCCTTTTTCGACTTTTGGACACATTTGTCACAAGAAATCACATAAAGCGAAGAGAACAAGCTGTGTAAGATTGTGCGCACATTTTGCCCCCCCCCCTCCCCCCAAAAAGTGATAAAAATTGTGCAGGGGTATATTGCAACAATTTATTCCATTTTCATCTAACAGGCATACATCCGTAAAATAGGTGAAACACAAAGCTTACGCTCATTTAGTGGATGAAATATCCATACCAAAATGTTATGTTTTAGAGACAATTCATCCACTTAAAATATTAGACAAGAAGCCCATTGTTGACGGCCATCTTTGTTTGACAGAACGAAAACGAGATTCTTATTTCAAATGGATAATATTTCATTGATATAAAACAAATTCACCTGCACCTTTTTTTCAAAATCATCTACTCTTTTAGCTAGATCCCATGGTGGACATATTTGAATGAGGCAGTTCGACACTCTGCTGATATATTGAAAAAATCGTTTCTACCTATAGTTTTCTATATCACTCAATATTTATTTACGTGTCAAATAATATTTGTCAAATTTATCTACAGACATCATTGTTTTCAAATAAGATTCTCATTTTGAGTATAAGTATTAATATATTGGTGACAATTGACACAGAAATCTGTTTTTAGCTACATTTTGGTGTTCAAAGTCATTTCAAGATCAAACGAAGGTCCAATCGTATAAAGCTATGCTATATCTCACCATCTGCAAAGTTTCATGAATATTGACCTTTAACTTCAGGAGATAATGCCAAATGTATTCTTAACTAAATGAATATTGGTCTTTTGGCCAATAGTGAAACAGCGGTAAAACGATACAACTCCACAAAATTATTTGCACTGTTGAGATAATTTATCATGACATGATTGTCTTTTGTGCAATTTAGCCATCATGAAAAAATCCTCCAAAAATTGGAACAGCAGTCCTAGCATGAGACCGAAAAATGGAAAAATCATTACAAAATGCATGCAGAGTACTTGAACACGACAAAGACCACAAAACTGTGGCATATATGAGACAATGAAATACCAAGATCATTGCATATGTCAGTGCAAATGAAATGCCACTGAAAATTACTACAAGCATGCGTAAATGAACTCGCACAAAATAATAGCATATGAGAGGGAGTGAAACACCTCAAAGTAACAAAATACATAGAAAACAGTGAGGGTACACCACAAAACTATTTAATGTTATGTTCATTGGAGTACTGGCAGCGTAATGGCATGTGAATGTACGAAGTGAACAACAAATAGAGCGTGTTTGTACAATGATGTACCTGACATGGGTGGCACAATGAAATTCTTGAAGTAGCAGAGAGGTATTGAAAGTGCGAGAATAACGTAACCAAAGAAAGGTGCTATATATGTTTCAATAAAGTACCACAAAAAAATTGCACGCATAGGTACAATGAAGTACCTCAATAATGATTGTATGTGTGAGTACAATGGATAATCACAAATACAGGTGTTTCTGTATGGCAAATGAGCAGACATTTTCGCCGAATTTTGAAAACTAGAATGTGGAAATACAATATACAAAGTTGAAGAGACAAAAGCAGGTGGAAAACGCAACTCTAAACCTATGTCGGTGGCAAAAGGGAGGATTGAAGAAATACAGTTCCCCAAGAGAGTTCAAGTACATTATGGTGTCAGACTATTATTTCTGGATCGATGGTGAAAAATCAGGGGTACAGCAAGATTTTTCATCTCTATAATTTCTGAGATTTTTGGCATCTGACAATCATTCATTTCTTCGGTTGAGATCTAAAAAAAGGAATTATGATGCTTGTATCATCGCTTCTCTTGAGTCGATGTCAAGCAGCCATCTGAGTTGAATCAGCGTCACGGACTTCAAGGTGGTTCTGGCAAAATCAGTGCATGGTTTTCTTGTGAAACTTTGCACCTCCTACGAAGGAACTCTCCAATCCTGGACCATAAGTGGCCACATTTGTGTATATCGTTTTCGAGCATTTTTACTGCCAAAGTAGAAGTGAGACACTGCATTATTGCTGCCAGCTTGGGAAAAATATCATTTATAACGGACTTAACGTGATCACTACAGTTTTGTAGACTCTTTTCTAACACCATGCAATTAGTGTTGAAAGTGGCAAACCGGGTCGGTAAAGAGTCTACCTTTGCTGAAAATCGATGCCCTCCCTGATAGTTGACCTGATGGCTTCTAAAATCTTGGGGTCAAAAACGTAAGCCACCAAGCAAATATCAGTTTATATCTTTGTGTAATTATTGAATATGAGCCGAAAGAGTTGTACAGGATGTATTGATGGACTGCAGAGCAAGGTAGGTCCTACCGAATCTTACACACACACACACACACACACACATATATATATATATATATATATATATATATATATATATATATATATATATATATATATATATATATATATATATATATATAGTGTGTGTGTGTGTGTGTGATTAAGCCTGGAAGTATATGTGCAAATCATGGCATGGCGGACTCAATAAAGACCGAGTATTTACGGGTAGGGCTGATGAACATTGCGACTCATGGTATAGCCAGTACAACCACACTAAAGCTGTTGGATCTGTCTATGTCCAACAGTCATCATATTTAAACCTAGGACCTACTAAACAGAAAGTAAAAATATATTTTACAGATGGATAATTTGGGCAATTGGTATTTGATTGACATTGATTTTTTGACCGACTTTAGTTGATTAATAAACCACACTTTTGCATCATTCATAATTAAGAACAGGTAAGACACCAAAAATAAATCCCACTTTAGTCAATCCTAGCTCAAAATATATTTGCGTTAGGATAACATATCATATGTGTGTGTACTCGTCATACTCCACAGAATTCATATGCCTCATATTTTGGTGTCTGTGATGTTAATTGTTGAATAAACAATAGAAAGTTGACCGCAAAGCATCCACCCCATAAATGTAGATTATGAGTCACAAATTATTTGTGATAAAATCACAATACAACTGCATTTTATTTCTGGCTTATTGGCAACAAAATCCTGCGATTTTTTTAGGTTTGGTTTCGTTTTTCTGTTATCCATCCTCAAAAGTTTGACGTTTCAATGTTCCCTTTGATTTTCAGGATGTTCATTTTCTTCATTTCATACAAAAAAGAATATAGCACAATTTAGAAAATCGCTGAATTGTTTTTACAGTTCAGACATTACAGAATCAAAAGCCGTTAACCGGATTAAATTTCGTCCAGCCGTTTTTTGGAATAACAATTCTTAGGTGGGGTTCTCGCCCTATTATCCTGTCTGAGAAAACAAGCTTCAAAGGCCTTTTGATGTTGATCATTTGCCTCTGCAACAATACCATTTGCTCACGTTGAGCTGATATTTGTACAAAACGTGGTAAACACCATCCCTGGACATTTGGGGAGGTTGTCATTCATTCTTGGCCAATCCCAGGAATAAAAGAGCATTTGAAGTATGGAAAACATTATTCAGCGATCTGTCAAACGGCGACAGCGACAGTCTGGTTTCAAAGTGTGACGTCATGCAGGCGGCCCTTCGGGCCCCGTGACCTCAAGCCTGGCAAGGAAAGTTGTGTTGTCTTGCTCCGGTGGGGCGGCCTGCAGCCGCTTCTTGCCAGTGCACGGATGGCGGGTTTGGTGTTCCTACCCCTGCCTCTTCATACCGTTTTTAGGCATGGCATTTTATTGTATTTATTTCTATCTGTATACTTTATGTAGTTAACTTGGTAGACTAGTTTGTACACTTTACATAGATAGCTTGTAATTATTTTGTAGTTATTTTCTCAATGAGTTTCACTTCCCTTCCCAACCTGGGTAATGTAACGCCATTTTGTGTTTGCTCTGTTGTTCTTGTTTATGCTTGTTACGATGTGTTTATTTGTACTTTTATTTCCTCATCCCTGGGTTTCGATAAAATATTATTATGTACGTGGGTATTGTTGATGAAGGTGCAAGGTTTTCCCCCGCCTGTATTTGGTGTAAAGGATCATTGGGGTAATCCATCGCGGCACAGTCTTTGAACTAGGAAGGGACATCGTCTGACGATTCCCGCTCCTCTTGAACATTTAAAGTCTCCCTTCATTAGAACGCAAAACAGGCAAGATAACTATAAAGTAAACCACTAAGGCTATGATATGTTAGCATGTTTGCATCCTTTCCATGCCCACAAACATACTTTCGGCATGCCGCCTTATTTCCCATTGCCGCCTTGATACCACTCTCCTTTTGCCATGGTCTGTTGCTATCTGCAGCCCCGTGACAGGCCGTTAAGTATGATTGACGGCTGGCATTGTTCCGTTTGGCGGCTGAAAACCAAACGAATGACACATAGACGTTCGGATGACCATATGCCTGTGTGGTTTATGGCGTTTTTCTCATATTTCTACTTTAGTTAAAAGTTTGAAATTTTGACAACTAATAGAAAAGACATTCATCTTGTAAAAACCGTTAAAATCTCAAAATTGGCCTTGCAAAGGTTTTTGGTGTCTTACCTGTCCTTAACTTGGTTATAGCGTTATGTTTCTGTAAAAGTGGGCAGAAATAGAATGACATAACAACATCACTTTTTACAATGGCAATACTTCATCCGCATTAGCATCAATTCTATGTATTTTGTCCTACTTGCTGAAATCAATGGTATAAACTGTAAATTATCCCTTGTTTTATATAAGTGAACCTGGGTTGCGGGTAAAAAGGATCAAAAATGCAGAAAAAGGTATATATCATGATGATGATGATTGTGATGACGATGATGATGATGATGCTGGTGGTGGTGTTAATGATGATGATACTCCATTCCATAAATAAGTTTGCATACTTTAAATTGGTCATCTTGTCTCACAAAGCAATTCTCACATTGATAAGACGCCGATTATCATCCAAAATATGAAATAGTAGTAAACAAAAATTTACACTGTTTCTAGCGTCTGTAAAACATGTATCCATAAGTCGTGTTCCTCGGCGTATGCCTCTCGTTGAGACATCATGTCAGGATCAGGTCTATTGTAATATACTGTGGCATTATCTCAGCGTCTGCATTGCCTATGCATTTGTTGACATGTGACATAAAAGCCTAGTATCTCAAATTTTTACTTTGGCTACAAGCTATGGTCTGGCATGTTACATCCTAGGTCACGCGTTTTGAAAGGTAAACCTGGCTGACAGTTTGAAAAATGTATCACTTGTATTTACAAAACGTCACTAGACATGTACAAAAAAGATGTACATGGGAATCCTCTCTCTCTCTCTCTCTCTCTCTCTCTCTCTCTCTCTCTCTCTCTCTCTCTCTCTCTCTCTCTCTCTCTCTCTCTCTCTCGCTCTCTCTCTCTCTATCTGTATATATATATATATATACTTTGTTAAAGATAATGTCTATATTGGTAAATTCGTCACATCTTGATGGCAGCTGTAAACGATTGCTTGCGTCTATTATCCATCAGCATGTGGATAGATACATGTAAGATAAGATGATCATTTCAGTTCCACACCAAAGTTCCCATCTGGTCCCCTGGATGACGTCAGGAATATGATATGCCATTCGAGAAGAATGTCTATGTACACTCCCCCCCCCAAAAAAAAAAAAAAATTGGGAACATGAAGCGGCTGCACAATTCCAAAAAAACATTGTGTTTCCGTATGATCAAAGTTTCAAACATGCACTGCCATTCGGACTGTTTTCGTAATTAAAGGCCGCTTTCTTTGCTTGCCGACAGATGGCTTAAGTCTTCTCTAACAGCTGTTTCCTCAACGATACTCCATCTTTCCCGTACAAAAAGATATATCATCAATGGTATACTTCCAAGAATACAACTTCCAGCCAAATAGAATGACGAAGAAAACGCCCCAGTGCAGTCAACTAGCCAACCTGAAATAAGAAATCATTATGTGTTTGCGGTTGTTCATGTACCAGAAGATATCTTAAGTTCAAATGAAAAAGAAAACAAAGAGCATTAGCCAAATCACAAAGTTTGGTTATAATCTTTAATGATACGAATGCAAGGGCTTACTCAATGTCGTCTACATCTGGTTCTATAAGATATGGGTATAAAATATAAAAATAAAGTATCACAGATTGTAACTCACTCCGAGCGGCTACGCATACCTGTATCATCAGCACCCAGACTATTCAATTTCATTTTCTGCGCACAACATGGTAATGGTTAAAGAAGGGCGTCTTAAGCTGTCCGGAAAAAAGTGGCCAGACGTTGTCATGACGGAAGTAGTTTATTTTTTATTTATTTTATTTTTTTCACATTGATAAAACTTAGTCAAAATACAAATCGACTTGACGGAAATTTACGTGCTATTAGAGCCAAGTCTTGACTTTCATATTCCATAGCCACCACTATTTATGGATTTTTATGCGGTTGAAGGTGTGCATTTTGATCAAGGGTAGTTTGCAAGACCAAAATGCCACCAAATGCATTTACAAGTCTCAAAGGTGACCGGTACCACGTCGGTACAGTCGTCTGGTAACTTGTCTGACTCACTGTATAATAAAAGGATCAAACAAGACGTTATGCAAACAAAGACGCATCTTGGCAAGAAAGAAAACATTATCGAACTTTATATATCAAGGGCAATTAACCTTGGAACATCCATTGACCTGACACGTCGACAAATATAATAGTCACGTAAGAGCATAGTTATATACAAAACCATGGCGACATTTATATCTATGTTACTATATGTGTTTTACATACACGCCCATTTAGTTAGGATACTTTAGTTGCACGAGATTTCGTAAATTACATAACACAGTGAGGCATCATGGTTTTGCAGTTCACTGTGCCATTGAGCCTTAACACCATAATGGCAGTGGACCAGACAGGGTAATTACTGTGCCAGTATCAAATGTCAGTTGGTATGCGGAAGCTTGTGGTTAAATTCTACAAAGGGAGGGGAAATATCGACATCTCCCGAATACGGCCTTTGTTTCACAGATGCAAAGCCTTGTAAAACAAAGGTTCTGGCGTACTATCTGGTACACTCATGCACAACCAATGATGATCATTAATTTTGATCGATCTGAAATGCTTAAAATTTTGGGCCTTGTAGAAAGCAACATTAATGGGTTTAATTAATTCAAAACATGTACAAAGGAATGATGTCAGAGGAGATATGTGGATCTGCTATCCAAAGGTACAGCAAACATCAATTTGAACCTAATCTCATACAGGATCATCAGATCCCCTATGTAATCTCATACAGGATCATAAGATCCTCTATGTAATCTCATACAGGGTCATAAGATCTTCTATGTAATGAATATTCCGTAACACTGTTTATTTACTAACGGACATTATGCGCAGATATTTCTCTGTTTACGTTTATATTTTATAAGCACTTACTGAAAAACGCGTCTTGAAAGATGTAAGCTGTATGACCGGTGCAATGTAAAATACCATTATAAAAATGTGTTGGTGTTTTTTGGAATGTATTACTTGGTGGTGGGGGGGGGGGCTTCTAGTGGTTTACAAGAAGTACATTAATTAAGGTATTCGTAATAACATGACAAGGCTGAAAACTTAATTCATGCTCGAATAAAATCGAATCAACCGTGACTTGTATTATGTTAGTGCCTTGTTGATATATCAAGTATCTTGGGAATAATAAATTGGTGCAGCAATAGCTTATTGGCCAAGAAAAAAATGTATGTGTATATCAAAGTAATGTGTACATTACAGTAGAACCTGCCTATGAGCTCACCTCTGCTAAGGCACCACCTGTGCTAAAGGACTAGTCTCAAAAATCCCATATTACCACATTTAAGTTTAATTTCATGTGCCTTACCGGACCACCTGTCAGATAGAATCATTTTCACAGGTCCTGTGGGTGGTCCCTTAAGACAGGTTCCACTGCATATCAATAAACAATGGAAACCATGGTATGTTAACATACACTGACAATGCCTTTATTGTGTGTCTGTGTGTGTCAGTATGTGCTTGCCTTAATCAGGTGTGATATGTTAAGATGATGCACTTGACGTCAATAGATAATATCTACTAACCTCCAGCAGGTGGGCCGACAAGGTATCCTATCCCAGTTGACATAATTACCCATCCGTAAGATAAGCTTTGTTGGTCTTTGTTCATAAATCTACCCGACAGTTCCGGTGTCAAAACGAGATTGCCACTGGTAAAGCACCCAAACATTGCCATACAGGTAGTGACCCCTACGAAAGATGTCCATACAGTGGAAACCAGGATTGCAGACCCTGTAAACACTAAAGACGCTATATATAAGAGTACAATATCTACCTTTCGCTGCATGCCAAGGACACCAAAACACAGCCTGCCGACGAAA
Source organism: Hermodice carunculata (assembly GCA_964020975.1). Taxonomy (NCBI): domain Eukaryota; kingdom Metazoa; phylum Annelida; class Polychaeta; order Eunicida; family Amphinomidae; genus Hermodice; species Hermodice carunculata. The sequence goes on along the minus strand of OZ026621.1, from coordinate 46,385,758 downwards.
TTTGATATTCCTATTGCCGAGACAATGTAAACGCTGTCAGCAAAGGCAATTTCGTGATTTAAAGCAAAAGCAGTAACATGCGTATGTATCATTTGGAATCCGACAGACAGAATGAAATTGTGCAGCAAATAGATAAAGATATTAATAGTCAAGAAGGTATGGAACGCTTCTCTAGTTGTCATTGATCCTGATGGCTCTGCTCTTTCCTGTACCCTCGGCCCCAAAAGCCAACTGACTGGGATCGAATGTAACATGATACCGCTCACAATCAACAGTGACCCTCTCCAGCCGTAAATCAAAATTACGCTTCTGCTTAAGATGGGCCAGAGGAACGAACCGAGACCAACAGCACTGTAGGATATACCGATGGCCAAATTTCGATAGCGATCAAATCCCTGTATGCATGCGATGACACTGGAAAACATCATGGCTGAGAAACCAAGACCTGCAGAAAAGTCAGAAGTAAAATTTGTTGTTCAAGTTTTAAATTACAAATAAAGAGTATTTTGCCCAAAGTGTAGCAGTAACCTTTAAATTGTTGTTACCTCACGTTTTGAAATATCCCTTCTGAAAGCCGAATGTACCGTGTAGTATTTACTCCTCTGTGGGAGTAACGTACTTGACCAGTTGTAAAGTAGTTTTCTTTTTAAAAATGTTTTTCTCTTGTTTTTCAAAACGAGACCTACAGTGCACACAAGCATTTGATGTGATGCTGTTCGCATCTTTTTGTTTAATTTCTGTTTTGCCTGTACACAATATCTATGCATCATATAGTAACTAAGTACGCTGCATTAAGTACTATAATTGCAGTTCAATGGAGCTGTGTACATTGGAAACACAAATGAGACACAACATAAAAATGAAGCAGAGGTAATGGTAACAATGAACATATCACTTGGGAGTGAAGCCTCTTGTTCGCACTTATTCAATACATTATCATGCTTTCTGTACTATACTATTCTCTGCCACAGTTTTAAAGACACTTTTTGTGGAAAGCCTCTACATAATATTGATAATATTGAGCTTTCTTAGTGTTTGCTGTCCTACACTAAAAAGTTGTTCTTGCTTACAGCCCATGCTGTCTAGGTATAAATTGCAACCGATATTTTTTCACCATAATGCACAACTATGAGTTACCAGGAACAACATACCTAAAGTCAAACACGCCCCCAAAATACTATTAAGGGGAATTTACCCAATTTGCGAAATAAAGTATGGCCGTCAAATATCAAAATTTTACACTTTTATTGATGCTTGTTTATAATCACATTTTATCCTAACAAAAGATGCTGTTGCGTGAAGTAATATACATATAATACAGGAGATCCCATGCGGTATTGAAGGTTATCGTTACCCTAGTGTGGTATTGCTCTCCGAGGACTGATGACCTTCAATAACAGATGGACTATCCTGCATCATTTATTTTAAAATATAAGCAACCATACAGTAGATCTACAACAGGGAAACCGAACAATGATGGATTGGTTTTGACATTAATAAAACAACAAACTTTAATACCATGAGAAAAAAGTCTAGGGTAACAAGTAAAAACAGATACTAGTTTAATCCGATTTTCAAAAGCTTATATTACAATGTACAGTAAACATTATAAACGTATGTGAATATAAGACCTAGCGTTACAAACTTGCATAACTGTAATACTTTATCGGCATAATCGACTATTGCTGTCAAGAGGAAATGATGAATACACACACATTGTCAATCAGTGATCTTTTGCCTGATGAACAAGGCAGTTCTGTAGAATTTCCGTCAATGCAGTTTTCATTGTATCTGGTACATAATGTATTCAAGACATCCGAGAACGATATTAGTATATTTTAATGTTTACATATTCCAATTTGGCGGGCATATTTGACACACTTTTTTTCTGAGCGAACTTGTTCTTAGATTCTTCTCATTCATCTCAACTTCTGAAAACTTTTTTTTTCAAATACGTCTCTGTGACAAGAATGTAAGTCATGAATGGAAGTTTATATTGGACTTTTAATCCATGTGATAATATTCCTGATATCCAGATATTTCGCCTGTGATGTCCCCAGCTTTTTCAATGGAAGTAAAGATGTTATTTGAACGTTAGACTGGTCAATTTATGCTGCATCATCCTCACGCTATACTTTCGACATGAAAACTACAATCCTTCTTGCGTTTACAGCATACGGTACCTAGAAGGCATGATTGTGTGCAGAACTATCTGTTTTCACTGATATATATTCTTGTCCACCGTGCGCTATCCCCACTCCACTGGTTTCATCTTCCAGGGCATCACCATTTCTTTTCAGTTCATCACTGGCCTGTCCGTAACATGCTGCACACTCAGGTTTGCCGAATTTTCCGCGACATTATGTATTCACTTTATCGTCCAAATTGCTATCAAGTCACTGCCACATAGGACTCTAACTCGACGTTACCTTGCAGAACACATTAGATACTTATGGCTTAGCGTATTGCTGCAGACACAGAGTGTTTCAAAGATAATAATATATTCTTAATTGTGGGCCATATCGCATTTATGAGAATGATTTATTTATTATTTTTTAGCGTATTTCTATGATAGAGATTCATGTTTATTTTCCTCACACAGAAATGCAACTTTTAAAATAGTATTCCTAAATGTTATCCCCTAAACCAAACAAACAAGAGTCTAGGGGATAAGGTTGTAGAGGAATTGAAACCTGGGAGTTTCCATTGCAATATCATTGACTTATATAGAAATGCATACACTATCTGACAAGTACCCAAATTGAAAATGATCATTAAAAAATTAGAGATACAGAGTGTCACCATCTTGTAAACTAGTTTGATCATTCCTTCCATATGCTACATTTCCAATAAGTTTGACAACAATCAGAGTTACAGTTTTGGAGAAATCTAATATGAAATAATAATAATCATGATGATGAGGATGATGATGATGATAATAATAATAATAATAATAATAATAACAATAATAATAATAATAATAATAATAATAATAATAATAATAATAATAATAATAATAATAATAATAATAACAATAATAATAATAATAATAATAATAATAATAATAATAATAATAATAATAATAATAAGTATGAGAATAATAATAATTATAATAATTTAATAAGATAAATACAAAATCATAGGAAGGTGACCATTTAAACACACTTCACCCACCAAAGGTACACCCCACCAAGTTTCCAGTGAATCTGGTTGTCAGTCTTGTGCAAAATGGGAAATTCCATTGTGACCGCCATTCACTAACATGTTAATCAACAGCAATGCATGCATTAACCGACAGGTACCTAAATTGCACAATTCGTTGAATAGCAGGGATCCAGAGTACCAGCACCAGTGAACTACGTTGTTCACCCCTTCCGCAAGCTATGCTTCCATCTTGTTACAGAAATATCGCAGTGATGGTTTCACAAAAAAAGTTAAGAAAATATGGAAAATACTTAGAACTTATTGAAACAGTAGAAACAAAAACAGCAGCACTCTTAAAAAAAATAACGTCCCCAGAAGTGTCCCTGTGCAATTTCAAAGCAATTGGCTTTGCGGTTTTGGAAAGGTGCTTTACAGATTTTGCCTAGAAATTGAACAACAATTCATAAAAAATCATTGGAGCGTGGCCATTTGAATATACTTGGTAGGGACCAACCGAAGTTACATTGTCAGCAAGTTTGAAGTAAATCTGGTTAGCTGTTATTGAGAGAAAGTTCAAAAAGTGAATTTCATTTGCAATCCCCATTGACTGGTAATCAAAGGAATTTATGCAAGATTCAAAAAGCACCCGAGTTAAAAAAATTCATAAAAATGAGGAATCCACAGTATCACTACTTAGTGAACATCTTTGTTTACCTCTTCCACAAACACCACATCTACTATTGTTCAGAACAATCTCAGCGGCAGTTGTGGAGAAGAACTCAAAAATATTCCCAATACATTAAGATTCGTTTAAAGAATAAAAATCACAGCACACCTCTTGCACAATTTAGTATTGAGGGTTCCCAGATGTGTGCCTTTGCAATTTCAAAGAAATTGGCTCAACGGTTTATGACAAAAATTGAACCAAAAAATTATAACCATGACCATGTCAACTGGTACGCAGAACCTCACCCAAGGTGTATCCTCACCAAGTTTCAAGTGAATCTGGTCGGTTTTGGAGAAGACAAAAACTGTGAATTGTGGACAGACGGATGGACGGACGGCAACCGACGGACGATAGACCATACTGTAACCTCAGCTGACTTGTCAGCTGAGGTGAAAACCTCATTGTTGAAGTGGTTTGCCATATTTGTGTTTTTGTTTTTTTAAATTACCCATATTGTTCCCGAGAATTCTCTGGGACGTGCAGCTTGTTGCTGTAGGAACATCACAGAAACGTATTATAGTGAAAAAAATGTTGCAATTGGTTGCAAGGTTCATACAAACGACTTCGATTTCATGGACTGCTACTGATATTATGCTTAATCATGCTCATTATCGAAATACATTCTATTCATGGTTGAAGATGCTTTATCTCAAATTATGTTTTTTAGAGTTTGTTTACATCAAAATATTTTTACAGCGTTTTGAGCCTTGTGCTTAAAGTGCTCATGGAAAAAACTGTCGACTGAGTCTAATACCTGGTGCTTGAAGTGTTTTCTCGATTTCATTTGTGGTGCTAAACGTAGCTGATTTATCATCAGTTGTTATTTATCACAAGTTTAGCTGCCACAAAATCAATAACATACCACACAGGAGGCCCAGAGAGAAGAACAAAAGGTATACATTGTTTGCAAATGATGCTGTGAAAAACCCAAGTAAGGCTAGAAGAGATCCGGCGATGCATGTTCTTTGGTATCCATACCTTGTGGTTAAGCAGCTTCCCAGGGGAGCTTTGTATGAAATTGGAATAAAACACTTTCTTCATCAATATACAGTGAATATATATGGCCATGGTTTAATCAAACCTATAGGTGTATTCTGGATGTTCGAAAGGATATTTGCCTCAATTTGCAGTGAACATAAATAGCTATAGTTAAATTAAAGCTATAGGTGTATTCTGACAATTCAAAGTATTATTCGCAATTGGAATATCAAAGGAACACAATTGGAATCAAGTATATTCATTTATCGAAAGATGTCCTGCATCTGAAAAGAGTTAAGATTTATTGAATTTAAAAATATTGGACAATCATTCTATGTATTGGTACAATATTGATGTTTGATTTAAAACGGAAATTTGTCTTGCCTTTGAACCTATAACTCTTGAACGAAAGGAGATGAAAATGTCCCAAATTCTCAAAAATTGACCAATGTTTGGCTTTCTAGTTTTTAGCATGGGGGCTCATCGTTTACAAATATGTAAGGATACATATTCATGTTGAACTGCTTAGCTAGTTTTCCCTGTTTCTAACAGCATGTGCTGTTGCAGAAAGCAACGGCTGCTCCCTGTGACCACCTCTGTACCACGTTTCTATATATGTAACTGTTTCACAGTAATTAAGGCAATCACCTCTGTCAGCCTTACCTCCACAAATTTGCGGCGGCACAACTGGTACTGAGGCAGCAAAGTTTTTTAGACTTCCAGGGACATAAAGGGTTATTTTAATCTGGAGTCCAATTGCATAACAAAGGAAATGTTTCACTGACAAAATTATCCACGACTCACTTTCCTCATGGCTATTTTGCAACAATGCGACAGGGGGTATTCATACTAATTGGGACCCTATGCTGCCACATAGGCAAATATACAATAAGATGTCCAGACAGACAGAAAGTTTGAACGCAATGCTCAAATACGATATAATCTTTCCAATTAGGTACTTGATTAAGCTGTTTTCACCATGCAGGAAAACAAAGAGATATATCGCGTTCAGATTAAGCTTTGCGTTTGAAGCTGTAGAACATAATATTTATGGGAACTATATTAATGAATCTGGATCACAATGAAACAGAAGTAAATTTCCTACGCCCAGCAGGAAGCAGTAGGCAATTTTTGCTCATCTTGAGAGAAAGGATAAGGCCAGGGTTTTGAAAGAATATAATATATCATGTGCTTCCCTACCCCATGAATGAATAAGCGAGAGCAACACACTTTTATGAAACATAGAACTTTTGAAGATAGGAATATTAGGCAGAAATTTTCTGATGAAGGATCGTTTTAAGCTGTGAGGTCCATCGAAATATTTGCCATACAAGCATTGACAATTTGAGGGAGTGATAAGGACATTTTAATGGTTTTCGTAGAAACATCCGATAGTTTTAGTTCAGTAAGCTTCTGATATTATGAATTTGTGATATCCAGTATCCTTGTATAGAATGCAGCTAGAAATAAACAATACAGTGTTTGGAAAATGCGACATTTCAGCCTAAGTCCTAGAGTACAGCTAGGCTAAAATCTGGCACTTTCCCCATACTGTCCCATAGTCCAGTTATGTTGCTGAGTCCAAAGTGGTGATATAAAGCAGATTCAATTTGACAGAAAAAGATATGTCCAAACCATGTTACAACCATAACACCTGTTATTATGCAGATAATCCGTAAAAAAGGGAAATGTAAACACAATGCAACAAATTAAATTGTGTGTGTGTGTGTATGTATGTGTGTGTGTGTGTGTGTGTGTGTGTGTGAGTGTGTGTGTGTGTGTGTGAAAAATGTAATACCGAAATTGGTTACAATAAGCCTACCTGTGAGGATCCCATGTTACTATCAAATTATGACAGCATTTGAAATACAGTGACTGTATTTCGGACGGAAGGGAAAACAAAATAAACGAGCAGTGTGTATTACATCATCCGAATAGTTCAATGAAAAAGCCTATTTGCTTAAGTGGCCACAGAAGCAAATTTCACACAGGTATGACTCAATTCAAATTGAATGAAATGTGTCCCTAGATTTTCTGTCCATTACTTCTGTGAATACAATGTGCTTTATAGCACAACACACAATTCACCACGATGTGCACATAATGCTGATGTTAAGGTGAAGGGTTACACGTTAAATTGGTTTAAGACATGGTGAATGATTTGGGCAAAATCAAAACATGGCAATTCCGTTTTTCTTTTTTTTTAAATATCGTATGTTTTGTTGTCCAGTTAACAATGTCCAAAATATAATGCATTTCCTATTTTTTTTAAATCATAGTCAGTCGAAACTGCCTTTTTTCAAAATCAAGTTACTGTTATAATAATTTTGCATTTCTAGTGATTAGTATGCCATAAATAGTTCACTGCAAGCAAAGTTCCAAACACGAACACAAATGCGAATTTCCCCTGTACCCCACTTATAACATGCCTTATCCTGTGCTAAATACCATCTGTGAGCGCTGCAAAATAATAAATATCTGTTTTCTCATACAACATGTGTCTATCCCACAAATATCGACAACCGCATTGCCATTTAAAACAATTGTGTACATGTGGTAGCACCAAATATGCAAACTATCTTCCCAGCTGTAGGCTATTGCATTGTTTACCACCGTTCTATGCCATGCACGCATGTTAATGCTTTTTCTATCGTGACATAAATAGGTCACAACTAAATCTGAGATTTCTAAAAGATTTTCATTTCGAGAATATTAGTGTGGCGGCGTTTAGTACCAAATGTCTATCATTAAAATGACTGTATTGTATATTTTATATTCGGAACGAGCGGGACTCGAACCTGCTACCTTTGGCACCAGTAGAATTTCTTACTGTATTTTTACCACCTAATGTAAATTAATCAACTATGCTCTGACTTTCCCCTTCTCGAGCCAGTAAATATGAATTTTTGACTATACATAATAATACATAACTGGACTACAGTTAGTTTTATTGTACTTCGCCTTATATATATATATATATATATATATATATATATATATATATATGCGTTTTAAATGGATATGAAAGACGTATTGACCCTTGAAGTGACTTTCCATGATAGAGATGTAGGTGTATACCTTATACCTATTCACTTCTTAGAGGAAACAGACGGACTAAGGTAACAACACTGTAAACAGTCAGAGTTGTAAGAACTCCCACCACTTGCCACCCAAGTCGAGAATCAAACCCAGGTGGTAGAGGGAAAGTTGAGCATGTTGCCATGCAGCCAAGGATGTTTCCACAACACACATCACATTTGGAGTGGAGCTCTTGGTGTTCTTGTTTGTGCTGTAGCTGCACGCGGAAACAATGTGGTTGCAGAAGTTTGGACATCCATTTGTAAGAGACAGCGAGACAGACAGACAGACAGACAGAAAGAAAGACAGAGAAAAAGAGAAAACAAGAGATAGAGAAACTAAATAAACAGAGGCATATAATGATGCATATATTTGACACTGGGTGACATGGGCATTCATGAGATACACAATGCCACAGGCTGTATAGTAACGTGCATGATAGTCTGCATGTACTTTGTTGCTGATACTGTCGGGGTGTATTATGCTTAATATAAACTAGGTGGATTTTATATAAAAGCAGAGGTACGGTATGAAACAAGTGCAGTTATAACAGAAAATAGAGTCATGGAGACAGTGCAGCACAGTTTTGTTCTTGCTGAGCACACATTGAACAAAATCACGGTACAGTGAACTGTAATGCCAAGTGAAGTATCGTATATGAGTACATGTACCTGCGATGGCGATTAAAGATGAATTCAGAGAAATAATGGCCGAAGTTTTCCAGTTGGTCTGTGAGAGCGTCCAAAGAAACGGGTAGTAAACTCCAAGAGTGTTGCTGAAACTCCAAGTGCATGCATTAATGAAAAAAGCCCCAGCACAGAGGACCAAGCCTCTCACATTGCATGTATGCAGCGTCATGATAGTCTTCTGTTGACAGTGACTTGGATTTCAGTGAATACAGCAGGTTGTATTTTACTGAGGTCTTTTGCTGGCATTACACAAAGACAAGTTGAAATTACCTCTAGACTATGGTGGAGGAATTTGTGCATGGGAATCATGTTCCCTTTATTACATAGCGTGATTGAACCAGATGTAAAACTGTCAATGAAAAATAAACAACTTGTCATGCTTGATGAACATGAAAGATCACCGTATTCTTTATGTTATTGGTTTTGATACTATTGAAGGTGTCAATCCAATTCGTCTGTGCCAAAAACCACGAAAAATAGATATGACTATTGCATATAGCTAAGCTCTCTGACTTTGCCTGTCATAGCCATACATGGAGAGCCATGTAAGCAACAGTCAAAAGCATCAGCGGCCTGCTACGTGTTAAGTCCCAACAATATATCAGATAAAGGCATATGACGATAACATTGTCCTACAGTCACAGTGATTTGGCCAGCCGTGATTCACAGTAATTTCCTAAAATACAATAACATGCCACACTGCCTTTGTTTCTTCTGTTATATTGGAAAGGCAGGTGCGAAATAGAATAATGGATGACTCAGTGACTGTAGATATTTACACTGACATGGACAGATAAACATACAGCCAAACAAGCATTGTTGACAGCTGCTGGTCAACGAGCCAGCCACACGCAAATCTATCTATCTATCTATCTATCTATCTATCTATCTATCTATCTATCTATCTATCTATCTATCTATCTATCTATCTATCTATCTATCTATCTATCTATCTATCTATCTGTCTGTCTGTCTGTCTGTCTGTCTGTCTGTCTGTCTGTCTGTCTGTCTGTCTGTCTGTCTATTTATCTATCTATCTATCTATCTATCCATCCATCCATTCATCCATCCATTTACCTACCTATCTACATATGTGACTGGCTGGCTAACTAGCGCCTTTCCAAAGTATAGCCACTGGTGGGTTTGTGTCTTGAAAGTTGGGCCAATTATGGAGAGAAACTGTACTATTTCTGTAGACCCCCCCCCCCCATCAGACGAGTTCCAGATATAAATTTTCACATGAGTTATGTTCTTAACTAAAAATTTTGCCCTTTGAAGAAAAATGTGCTTGACTTTTTTCCAATCACATTATCTACTGTCTACATGTTTGATATCATCAACAGCAATGCTTGTTTTAAACATGTCTTTTTTTCCAAAGAGAGAAGAGATTTTTTTTCAGATATTTTTGTTTGTCAATAATTATTCAACAAAATTTGATGCTGAAAGATAGTCTAGCTTCTTGGCATCTTCTTAATGCTCAATGAGTGGCACAAGTGTTCACTTGGGACGATTGGGGGGGGGGGGGGCAGATGGGCACGATGCAGACAATACCTGATGCTCATCCCTAATTCTGGAGAACTCCATTTAGGTCTCCCAAGACACCAAATGCAGTCTGGGAAAAACAGATATGCAATAGATAAATATATCAAGAGTGTTCAGTGTCAGTAATAAGACAAAATTTTAAGATGTGAAGGCTTCACACTAAATCGCTTCAACAACGTAGTGGCCAAATTTATATTGAGAACAAACACTTTGTACAGAATGAATATGTCATCTTTGATGGTCAATACGTCACAGCAATTGACATTTCCATGCTATAAATATGCATGTAAGGATAAGCATTGCATCCAGCATGTCTGGTCATTCATTATGTATTGCAGTAAGAGCAGCAAATATTAATGAAAGTCAGTGTAAGTGAGTCAGGGTTCTTATCCCTTTCTTACCAATTTGTTCCTTTTACTTGTAGTCTTTATGGTGCAAGGTGAATAATGCATCAGTCAACAAGAATAAGGCTCGTTCCCCTGGTATGTTGGGGGCCATAGGTGTTACAGTAAGGATTCGTTGTCTTGTGCAGAGATGTGGTATCAAGCAAGAGAACCAGTGAATGTGAGATTGATATGTATATTTATATATACATTGCGAGGGAGAGAGAGAGAGAAAGAGAGAGAAATAAATTTTTGTAACAGACATGTGTAGCAGGGATGTAGTGACATATACCTTGCTTGTACTCATTATGCTGTCACAGAGAGACTTGATTACCATATGTTTAGCACCACTGCAGCAATATATACCAAGTCTGTTCTTATCTGCCTGCAAATGATAGGTATATAGATAGATAGATAGATAGATAGAGAGAGAGAGAGAGAGAGAGAGAGAGAGAGAGAGAGAGAGAGAGAGAGAGAGAGAGAGGTACCCTACATGTGTTGGAGTGATATCAGGACATTCACACAAGCATGTTTTTGCATATCCAGAATATATTGATTTTCCATAACTGTGAAGACTTTCACATGCATTCACATATGATATCATAAGATCTGTTCCTATAAAGTTGTCACAGAGAGAAAACGATCAGGGGTGTAAAGACCTTTACAGATACTAAGTTGCATATCTATATGGTACAGGATTTGAATTATCTGCCAACAGGTACTCATAGTACAATATAATATTTTCAATATCTGTATTAAGACCAAAATTGCTGTGGTTATTGGTGATCAGCCTTTCAACACTCACAAAGCTTGTAAACACATTTTTTATTCATTTCCTGGGGCCATATTGACAAACAGTTTAATCTAATCCGGATTTAATTTCTAAAATGAAAGTGAAAGTGCCTCTAGGCCTTGCCCTACTGAATCGTTGGCCTAATGTTTGATCTAAACTTGAAGGATCAATTAATCTATATTTTCCACGGTAATATGAACTTTGGATTTTAAGTTCCATTTGACAAGATCATTTTTGAGATTATCCAGAATTTAATCATGGATCAAAAGATTAAATATTCGACCTAACGGAGACTGATTGGATAAAATCAACCTGTGAATGGTTCAGTTATATTGTAGCCAAGAGCATGTATTGGCTGATCCTTGAAGTTTTAATCAAACACTGAGCCAAGGATTAAGTAGCTTAGGGCCAAAAGCACATCGATTTTAATTTTGGGATTAAACATAGGGTCAGATCAAATTCTTTGTGAATACAGCCACTGGCGAGCACATTTGAGGATTCTAGACTCACTAGAAGCCAGCGAGTTTAAATGCACGTAATGCACAGTTGGTCAGACGAAGGGCCAAAATGAGTTGCAGGTTAGTAATATATAGTTCAATGGCTCAACAGATTCTCCCCCCCCCCCACCCTCTAAAACATCTGTCTCAACCGTGGAATTTGAGGAACTGTTGATCAAACAACCAGAAGGACTTTCTTCGGGGAGCAATGTAAAGGGACACATAGAACCAGATACTTAGCAAAATTATATACAACCAGCGAGGTCAGATCAGAAATTAAACCAACAGAGAAAGCACAGATATATAAAGAACAGGAACTACAAAAAGATTTTGGCGGTCATGCAAGGGATGCAAATCATACATTGACAAGGTTGAGATAAATGCCGAGTTATATCCCGTCGACACCCTCAGTAAATGGGGAAGCAGCTGGAGGAAAAACAACTTAAGCTTGGTGCTAAGTTCACTGATCTACATGATACATGCCTTGGAGCACCACCAGAAGTAAAACGTGAATCAGTGAACATAATCACGACCAGAATGGTGTTTTCCTCCAAATACAGTCCAGCACAGCAAAAGCGGATGAATCATTATACGAATAGGATCACATACATGTGATTCATATCAGGCAATGGAGTCCCATGTACCCTCTGTCAGAGACAATAAAAGCATGTGTTCTTGCAGTCCCCATCAAACAAAGCAATCTCATGCTGCAAGATGTGATAAAAATTGTGGACTCATATGGGTCTGGCTAAACTCGACAATCATCCAGACATCTACACAAAGATAACCAAAGTGCACGCACTCAACACAATGGGGCCTCTAAGTCATTTAGAACCAGCACATAGTCCAAGAAATTGGAAGCAGCTGCTAAGGCCAAAGCTCCAAAAGCTGAACTGGAGGCCCGTATTTTACAAGCACAACAAGGGAATGAACTGAGAATCAGAATTGGGAGAGTTTAAATGATCAGTAGAAGTTGATGCACATATAGAACGGACTCACAGCGCATTACAAAATAGCAAATAGCGATGCAACTTTCCATTGAAATTGACCAAGTCCATATTTACAAACGAGAAAAATGTAATCTTACACGGAGGAAAAAAGTAGAGTACAACAAAAACTAAAGTGGGGTCGCCAGTGATAACCACAAATGAAGATAAACTTGAATATGCAATGAAATAGCCTTTGATTCCTACAAATGTGGGAAAGTAAACACATCCTGCAACTAAAGCATAGTCTCTGCCAAGTTGTTCAAAGAAAAACCAAGTAGAATATCATAAAACTGCAGCTGATGGGTTTTCATTGACAGACAACAGTTTATCTCACTTTGCACAGGCTATGATTGATTCAGTTAAGCTTAGTCGTCTACCGGCACTAGAGCCACTGATCTTCAACCGTGACCCCTGGCTTATCCAGGTCAGCAAGCCTGCTATTCCACCCTTATCGAGACTAGAATACCTTTTAAAGAAAGGCTACATTACCTCAAGAGATATGTCGGTCAGTCAGCAAGAGAGACAGTCAGTAGGCCATCAATCCTGCTGCAGACTGACAACACATTGACTCCACAAAAGTGTGCAAAATGAGAAGTGTGGCAACTCGTTTGCCATCTCAAAATAGATAAAAGTGATGGCAACAAACTGAGAAAAATAGCTTCTTCTCTGCAGCAGTGCCTGGTAGCTATGATGGATAAAAAGGGATCTTGTGACCCTTAATAATAGCTATGAAAACAGGAAAAAGCTACAGAAACTTCCTGACTGGTCAGTGACTAGATGGGGTTGGAGTGGTGTACTTCAGTACATCCAGGGGCCGTACCCACAATTCAGTGAATTTGTCAAAGCACAGAAGCAAGAATTGCATGTGACCCCTCAACATCTTTAGACGCCCTGAGAGAGGAGCCTGAGAAGAAATGGGACTAGAATGCAAATTCAAGGATGTGCACCGCAGGTGTAAAAAGCATGCAAGCAGAAGTAAAGGAATGAATTACATGGATTACTATTTCTAATCTGAGTATAAATATTAAATAAATTGTAGCTTACTAAGTGAAACATTTTTATCTACTTTACACCTATTCTTTCATTGTAACTATGCTTCTTTTGTAGTATATCTAGGTGGTCCCCATGATAGCGGAGGCCATCTTTATATTGAGAACAAATGCTTTATACGGAATGAATATGTTCTTTATCAATTTCGATGGTGAACGTGTCACAGGTAATTGACCTTCCCATTCTTTAACCATGTATTTAAAGTCATTGCATGCAGCATGTCTGGTCACCATTCTGCATTGCATAAAGAGCAGAAGATGCAAATGACTATCATCGTGAGTCAGAGTGCTGATCCCTTTTGCACCCTTTGATTTCTTTTAGTTTTAGCCTCTATGGTGCCAGACGCATAATGCATCAGTTCACAACAATAAAAGTCGATCTTCTTGTTAGTTTGGGGCCACAGGAGCTACATGTTCCATTAGTAAAGAACACCATATACATTCATGTTTTTTAGACATGGCCAATCTATGTTAAAGTTCAATACTGAATTGTTAGGATAAAAGCCAAGATTTGATGTATGGAATCGTATTCTGTATTTTATCTCAAATTTGATCTGGATGGTTGATATGGATTAAACGTACTTCCTCGACAGTACGTAATTGTAACGGTGGCCACAATCATCTGGAAATTTGGGAAATATGAGAGACTTTGTTCCATATACCCGGGAAAATCCATTTTCAACGGTCTGTTTTTTTCATTTTCTTCACAAAATATTAGAAGTCGAGTTATGATGAGTTGGACAAAAAACAAACCTGGACAGACTTCGTTTTATATACCCGGATAAATCCATTTCTTAATAGCATGATATTCTTCTTCACACAATATCATGGTTAATCGACATTTTTTCAGAGTCTGACGAAACCAAACCTCGATTCCTTTGCCCTATGGAGACCATCCATGCGGTTAGCAGCCCCTAAAGCTGGGTCATTAACGTGTTCGGGACCCTTTTCACGCATTAATCAGAAGGGGAAGCCATCTAGCAAGTGCTCCCTAGTATTTGGCTCTATAACGACTCCCTTGTGAATGGCTTCGTGTGGCCTGCAAAATGTGTCATCTCATGCATAGTGAACATAGCTCTGACCGAAGTTGCCTAGTTTCCATCAGCTGGAGCAGGTCCACTTCACCTTGAGTTACATGAAGTTTATCTGCTGAGTACGAACTGAGTGAACTACCACATTAACAAGAACCAGTTACCAAAGAAGAATTTTAGTAGCACGCCACTTTCGGGAAAGGAAAACGCCTTCCTGCATTCAAACAAACTTGCAGTGATTTGCGTAAAGTAAACAAAAAGGCAGAACAGAACATGCATGGTGTTCCTTTGTTCACACGTCACCTCATGTAGTCATGATTCAGATTCACGGTCGTAAATGCCCCATATTTTACATATATGCATAAAAACGCTGCCTTTCATTATTTGTTAAAGAAAAGAAAATAATTATACATTAAGCTTTATTGTGGTTCATTTTGTTGTCATTCTGCCTTGGTGGATCCAGAAGTTCCAGGTAGAGGGTCGGACATTCTATGTCAAAAAAGAGCTCAAGTAAACTGATAAAGCCAGCTGGAATACCTATAATTATACTGGTTCTCATTGATTTATGAAATGCAAATTACTTCAACTGTTCCATCTACCGATGATGTGACAATGTACAAGTCTGTCTGCGTGTACTTCGGTGCTCATTTTCGGTAAGACGAATTAAGTTGTACATGAAATCAGTGAGTTAAGCTTACAGCAGGGAAAGCTACTGAAGGTGTAATCTTGCCTCCTACCCAGGCCCTTTAATATGAGATAGTTCATGTGTACATTGATGACTTAATATATATATATATATATATATATATATATATATATATATATATATATATATATATATATATATATATATATATATATATACATATATATATATACATATATATATATATACATATATATATATATATATATATATATATATATATAAATATATATATATATATATATATATATATATATATATATATATAGGGCTTTTTTTAATGTAATTTGCCTCTTTAATCCGTCACTTGATATTCAATGGAGCATATACCTTGCAATAACATACCTGATGTATATATATATATATATATATATATATATATCACAAACAAAAGAGCAGGCTTGTGATTGCAAGTTTGTAACATCCACCCCCGAAGAAAAATATATATTCGTGGCGTTGACATACACTTACCGTCATTTTGGCCTGGTGATTAACATTACTCTTCAAATGCAATAATTGAAGCTCGTACACTTCTGTTCGTTCTATGTTATCAGAAGGTAGGCGGAAAAATAAAGAGACGACAATGGATGGGTGATTTGTTGGATGGATGGACAGACAGACAGACAGACAGACAGACAGACAGACAGACAGACAGATAGATAGATAGATAGATAGATAGATAGATAGATAGATAGATAGATAGATAGATAGATAGATGGACAGGTATGTCGGTATGTATATGGGTATATGGGTATGAGAAAGAGAGAGAGAGAGAGAGAGAGAGAGAGAGAGAGAGAGAGAGAGAGAGAGAGAGAGAGAGAGAGAGAGAGAGGAGAGAGAGAGAGAGAGAGAGAGAGAGAGAGAGAGAGAGAGAGACCTTCCAAATTTGATGTGGTAGACGAAGTGTTACACGAAGAACAAGAACGTAGAACTTAAGAACATGGGTTCCATCTGAGTTCTTGTGCGCCAGGCTTCAGTACTTCTGTTAATGAGTATTATGTTATAAAAATAAAACAGTTATTTTTCATGACAGACATTAACTTGAAATATGAATTATCATCCTATATCGGTAGACTTGATGGAGTGGTTAATAGGACTCATAGGTAAGACATGATTATGTTTGCTTTTGATGGGGTGCAGAACGATCTTTGCGACATGATTAATTAATAAGACACAAATAAGGGGAAAGACAAGTAACTTTGTGCAAAAGGAAATATTTAGAAGCACATATCGGTTTAATGTCGCGTGTGACTGTTTGTTTATGAAGCACGACAGTATGTTTGTAAGTGTGTGTGTGCGTATGTATGTATGTATGTATGTATGTATGTATGTATGTATGTATGTATATATATGTATGTATGTGTCATAATTAATAATAATAAAAGTTCGTACTGAACGAAGCGAAATATCTATTTCTCATTGCATGTCCGCGAATGTAAAAAACATGTTTCCCCTCCCCCCTTCTTACTGGACATCTTTTATGAAAGGAATGTTCATGATTGTATCAAAACGAAAGAAATGATGAAGCAACCATTCCTGCTTCATATTAAATTTTATGTGAAACAAATTGAAAATTTACAACACTTTTCTCAACATTCAATATCTAGAGACTAAAACACGGGAAAACAGTGAATCCGACAACACAGTGGTGAGGTTTTGACATAAACGTCTGAAAAAAGCGCTGTGAATAGACAATATGGTCCGATACAACAGCATAGGAAACCGTGCATTGGAACATGCCAGTTGCTGTTGTTATGACACTGAAAATGTCAACGGTGATCACAAACCGCTGACTCGAGTTTTAGATTGTATCCAAAAGCTATATATATATATATATATATATATATATATATATATATATATATATATATATATTTATTTATTTATATATATTTTCTTTTTGATTATCTCCATATAATTATATACTTATCAAGTCCTATCAGTTTACTAGAAAATCTTTATACTGTTCTCTCTCTCTCTATTAATATATATATATATATATATATATATATATATATATATATATATATATATATATATATATATATATATATGTATATATATATTTGTGTGTGTGTTTATTTGTGCGCATATTGTCCATGTTAATATATAAATTTGAGCAACCATTTATAATTATAACCTTGTTGGATTTACAATCCAATATAGCTGCCAACTACGATTTATGTGGCATTACTGGTAAATAAACACAAGCATCGACCAAGCTGTCGAAAGGAGTTTAAAAAAAACCAAAAAAACAAACAGCCGTTTATTCTTCCTGTAAAATACAAAAATAAAATCAAGGTAAAAATTAGGATTGTTTTAAAAACTTGCGCCCCCCCCCCCCCCCATCCCCGTCCACAATGTAAACGTGGCAACCCAACAAGTCTGCCTTTTTGCCGTTTAGGGTGACAGTGATACAATATTAATGGTATCGAGCATATGCCATCAGTAAAGATGAATCGGCAATATGAATGTAACTCTACATTGCAGCGATTGGCCGGCTTTAAACATGGAATACTGCTCTACAAAATATAGTTCGATGAGAATACACCCAAAATTGCCACGTTTGTCGGTTAAACAGTGCATAGGAAAACGTACCGCTGCCACAGGCGGATACATCTACTGTCATAAGGACTCTTTAGGCGTGTGGTTGAATTTAAAAAGTTTATCGTGATGGAGTACCAGTACCCTTTTATAACGACATTCACATAAATTCGACGTGGCTTCTTATCGTTCATGGGGTGGAGATGTGGGACGAACGAACTGGGTCAGACAGACTGAGGGCGAAAGGGGGAAAGACTTGAAACAATGTTACAGATAAATAATGAGCTTGTCCTCTTTAACTTATTTTATTTTGCGTTTACATTTCTTTTACTTCTATTGTACTTTTACCATTACTTTACTTTTATTTTACGTTTACTATATTTAATACTTCACTTCCACTTTACATTGCTCTACTTCCACATACTTACAACATGGAACACTGCTTTACAAAATATTTCAATAAGAATACGACCAAAATCTCCACCTTTGTCGGTGAAACATTACATAGAAAAACGTACTGCTGTCACAGGTTGACAAATCTATTGTCATCAGGAATTTTTACACGAATAATTGGATTTCCAAACTTTACAATAACGTGATGGGGTACCACTACCCTTTAACAACGACATTAACATTATTTTGACGTGGCTTTTTATCGCTTATGGCTTGCAGATGTGGGGCGGAGGAACGGGGGGGGGGGGGGCAGACTGAGAGCGAAAGAGGGAAAGACTTGAAACACTGTTGAATATAAAATAATGAGCTTGTCGTCTTTATTTGAATTTTACCTTAACATTATCCTTACATCTACTGTATTTTTACCGTTACTTTACTTTTGCTCTACTTTGACACTATTTTACGTTTCCTTTACATTAGTTCTCCTTTTATTTTACTTCACTTTATTTTGCTTTTTGTTTCTACCCTAACATGCAACATTGGCTAGTAAAAGTTGTAAGTTCTGTATAAACGCACGTTGTGGTTTGATCATTTTGCCGTCCGTCCATAACATTTTTTCTCCAAGGCTTATATATATATATATATATATATATATATATATATATATATATATATATATATATATATATGCAACATTGGCTAGTAAAACTTGTAAGTTCTGTATAAACGCACGTTGTGGTTTGATCATTTTGCCGTCCGTCCATAACATTTTTTCTCCAAGGCTTTATAAATATATATATATATATATATATATATCCCACTTGATGTCAATAAAAAAGACTGTACAAAATGGGACTATGAATCGCCAAGTGCAATGTTGACTTTTCGATCCTGTATAGGGTGCAGGTTTTGTCCATTTTCCCTCTTGATAGTTTTCCTGAGAATCAAAATCAAGGTGAGAGAAATAGCACCGAAAACAGTCACCCCGCCTCCAAAATAAAAAGTCGAAGGATAAAATCCCGTTATGTCGTAGAGCCAACCTGAAACACATGTTAAATGTTGTTATGTTTCAAAATGTTTTCCTTCAGACATTAAAAAAAGCACACAACCAAAACATGAAAAATTAGGAACACGATGGATTTCATACAAAATCTGTGTACATTATATTAATAGGCAACCTCAGAAAACCTCCATGGAAAATGACGTCAAAATACGCTTGTACGTACCACATAAATTGCAACAGTTGTATAAGGGACTTAGATTTCTGTAAAGACCATTCGACCCTTCCTTGAAAGATTAACCCCTACCCTTAGCCCAGGCACACCAAAATGTAGTCACATGAAGCGGGTGGCGGCGTGGTGCATAATAAATTGTCATGCCGAGCGGTAGACTCAGGCCCTCTTGCTTGCTTTGAATACTTTGACACTAACAACTCCTTTGATATGCATTAGTGCGAGACGATTTTAATGTTCTTATCGGTTGTCACGCATTACCTGATCCAGTAGGCCTGGATCCATATATGAAACAGCGTATGCAGTGCAGATGAAAGAGACAACTTAGGTCCGCTCGTCATAAATTGTGACAAGATACTTGTGGATCATTATTTGTGATACATACGATAAACTGGATCCCATGTTCCAAAACTGAGTTACGGGGTCCTGAGTTGCTTTCATTTAGATTGGTACTAGAACCTAAGTTGATTCTTCATCTTATGACTAATGAACTGAACGTTTCTTTAACATTAAAAGGGGAGCAGCAGCAACATGAAAAAGGTGCCTCTCCTTATTTTGCTTGCACTTTCGGGACCACTGACTGCAACCGTAGGCTGTAATGAAGCCAGTAAATTTGCGTTATAACGAAAATATAGTAACTTTAAGCTGACTGCGCATGCGTAGCGATACGTTTTGGGTAAAACCGTTTATAAAATGTTTCCACTCGCTGTGTGCAAGCAGCATGAATAGTTATTGTGTAAATCGAGGGAAAATGTGGCTAAATTGTTTTATAGCGGGATGCAAAATAAGAGCTGCTTTTGTGGTTTTACAGGGGATTTAAACAAGTGTGTTGACAGAATGACCTGAACTATTTGCTGAACTGCATATTCCTCAATGAGTGGGCAAAGCCATATTGGATGCTGACTTCCATGCTACGCCTATCTCCGAGACACGAAGATAAGAGAATAAGGCATTCAGTTCAAATTCTTACCAAAGCGCGGAATTCATCATTCTGCAAAAACGCAGGCTATTCCAGTACGTTAGAGGCTGCTGTCTGTGGTCTAATGGATTGAATAATAAAAACAATTGAAGGACCATCACTTACATAATCTGTTCATGTATTTACTCATTCAAATCAACGAAAATGGTTCTTATGTTTAAATCATAAAGCATCACTTCGAGAGGTATTTTTTTGCAACTTGTATATTCTCTGGATATAGTTACCTCCAGTAGGTGGCCCCACCAAAGTTCCGATTGCCATTGGAAGCAGTAAGTTGCCATAAGCTACTGCCAACTTCTCATCGCCACAAACCGACCGCGTGACTTCCGCTGCCAGAACGGTATAGGCAGAAATACAGAATCCGTAGACTGCACAGCATAATAGCATCCATGCGAAATTTGTACACATCGCATACAGCATTATGCAGATACCGCATGTCAAGTATGCACTCATATACAGCAGTAACATGTCTCCCCTGTACCACAGCGCAAATACACATAGAGCTAAGCGGCCAATGATGCTTGTAATCCCCGTTACAGATAACATCATTGCACTCTTGTAATATCCTAAATAATTCGCTTTTGCAAAAGACGTCGCATGTGTATAAAACACATTCATGCCCAAGGTGAAGGAAAATTCATTGAAACACAGAATCCAGAACTTGATATCTCTGCACACTTTCTTCTGGATCTCGTGATATACTTGAAGGTTGGATGACGCTTTTTGGCAGTTGTGTTGAGGTATTAATAATCCAGCGACGACAGCATGTAGGTTTAAAGCACTTAAAATCATAAAGGCCCCTCTCCATGTGTACTCTTCTATAAGGTATGTATTGAACACAGGATAGGTCATGACAGCCAAGCCAAGGCCACACATTGAAAGTGCAAGGACAGAAACTTGCGGACCTTTAACATTTTGAGTCACTGTTACCACCGCGGCTGCATAGTTGAGACAAAAGCCAATTCCTGTCAAATTGAAGGTGCACGAGTTACGTCATTAGCGACACGAACAAAATGTAAACCATTATTGTTCTACGATCCTAAAAATGAATATAAATAATGCACATGCTGCAAAATACTAAAATTGTTAAGTATGCCTGCTTGTAAGAGCATTCTGTATCATCACGAGAGGTCACTGTGGGCAAAGGGTTCACCAGGTGAATGCAAGCCTGAGGCGTGTTTTATGCGCAATTTGCCCACTTCACAGCCACATCGTCATCATGCACAATACTCTTACAAACATGCACACAAATCTACTTTTACTTTATGGCTTGTGCCTTCAACGGAGTTCTGTTGTCTTATATATTTAAGTTAAATATGTCATTTCCTTTACACAAAAAATGAAATGAAATGAATAAGTAAACAAATAAATCTGTCATTCAACACTCCCAAAGGTACCAAATGTAATGGCAACGCAGTGGTGTAGTGCGGCAGCTTGAGCAATGTTTCCTTCAGGAGACATGGTCTTGTTCCTGGATTCGTCTGGTCGGAAAGAACAGCTTAGCAGATTACATGAGAGACAAAAGCCCGTGATCATGCATTAAATGCATATAGAATGACAAAAATGTAAACTTGTCTGTACTCATTAATTTGTATCAAATAGAGAGTGAGACTTACTACAAAAGGCCAAATCTGTAACAAGTTCCATATTGAGAGTGAGAACTCTACTCTAGGCAAGCATGATAAATGTGGTTACCAAAGCCAATACAAAGCCCCTCAATTTTCTTACCGAGTTTATTAAATTGCGCACTCAATAGTATTAAGCCAAAGTGAATGCATCCACATACAGGCTCACAATATATCTTATGCAACGGCAACTGCCCATGCACTCAATTGTCTCATTCCCTGCCTTTCGGTCGCTTTATATTCTCTATGCATGTATTTAGGGATCTTTTATATTCATCGCCATTTTATGATATGTTAGCACAGCCTTGTGTGCATACACACACACACACACACACACACACACACATATATATATATATATGGCAACATCTAAAACATTTAGGATAATAGCGCCTCTTATGTCCTTCTAAAATTCGATCTGGAATTTGAGGAAACACTCTGTAAAAGCATAGACAAATGAAGACGGCTCATTTACGCAGAGTTTGTGACTAGTAGTTCGCTGACAGTGAAACTACACATTTTGTCTTCCATATTCAGCTATATTTTTACCTTTTTTTTGAATTTCATAAACCTAATACAAAGAGTAACGTACAATGATAAAAGCAAATACAGCAAACTATAACTAGTTAAATTTACAGCACAGCAGAATTGACAAATCAAAATAAAATACGTCAAAATTTCCAAAATGGTACAGATTAGAAAGTGTTACATTAAAACCAATATTCATTCATTTGACGACACCAACTGTTAGGAGGTACGTAAACATACTATACCTGAGACCACCCCAAAAAAGATGAGAAGAACACTTATGTGCCCAGCAAACGATGATATAAAGATGCCAAGAGATCCTAATAGGGCCCCTAGGATAATGGTGAAGCGACAGCCGCGATACGTAATAATTAAACTGGCGAGAGGACCTGCAGCAAATTATTATTATTATTATTATTATTATTATTATTATTATTATTATTATTATTATTATTGTTATTATTATTGCTACTACTACTACTACTACTACTACTACTACTACTACTACTACTACTACTACTACTACTACTACTTCTACTACAAAGGGGAATCTTACATGGCTGACATGAGTTGCCACTTTCCTAGCACGATTGGTCATTGATGGCGGTAAAATCACGAGTGACTGCTTGATTTTTCCCTAAGAACAACGATCGAAAGTGAGAGAAAAAATAGTAACGTGCTCTCCATCCATGCAAGATTCTGTTTATATCGATGTTAAATCGAGCCTTCACCGCAAAAATATGCCCCTGGCATCTTTTCAAAGCCAACCACGTGTGCTGTGTTTGTTTACGTTCGTCGTTGTTATTTTTCGTCACGTGTGACATGGTATCAAACATCCCTCGCGCACATTTGATTTTGTCAGTATGTTGACGCACTACCTGACTAATGCAGACACGTCACAGTTTATTTGTAATAATGTTTAGGCCTTGTGATCTACAGTGAGTTACCTCTTTTGAATGTCACTCTACAAAATGATAATTCACCCTCAAAGATAGAATTAAATATCTCTCATGCCTTTATATTCCAAGGGAGTGCTAAGGGTTGTGGACCACTGGGCAACAATTTGGATCGCCTGATCTGTGTAATTCTGTCAGTGCCACATTGAAGACTGACTCCCCAACTTCCCTTGGTGCTCTTTGGGCGCAATAGCCCGAAGCGTTCTGAGGAAAGCTTTCACGCACGACCCAAATGAAGGTCAAGGTCATTTAAATGACCACCAAAGGCAAAAAAGTTGGACAATGTCAAAAGAGACGCCTTATTAGAAATCTTCCTGACACACAACGCCAGTTTAAATCATTAAAAATGATTATTGGTTAAACACATTAGAGTGCATGGATAGTGATAGGTACATAATATCAAGAACTGAACTCAATTATGTCTGTTTTTTAAGAAGTTATAAAATTCATCAAATTTCAAACTCCGCATCAACACAAAAATCCAGTTGATCATAAAATGGTGAATTTAATAAGATAACTATATTGAATGTTTTTGACGCGCACAAAAGAGCTCATTGTTTGATATTTGATATTGCGCATTACATTCCCATGCATGCAAGGTCAAGGTTAGAGATAAGGACATTGTAGTCCAGCAATAAAGGCTTCTGGACAGCTTGGAAAAGGAAACGGTCGGATTTGGACTTTTATCTGTGAACATACAGCTAAATCAAAATGAAAATTCAGCACTCTAAATTAAGACTAACCTTTTGAGACTTACACATTGTGGCATGGGCAGTATTTTCGTTGCAAGTTTAGTGTATTGATTCCTTCGTCCTAAAAGCTTATAATCCAAAACACAGTTTGAAATATTTTAAAATTAGAGGTACCGGCAAGGTTATGAAGAAATAAGACGAAGTGAGCTATAGAATCGGTCGCCAGTTTAAACCCTAAAGGATCAATTATCTGCTTGTATAGCTACGATATTTTTTTTAAATTCAACTTACAATGATTTATTGTAATATTAACTTCCCCATCTATTTTGTCCAATACAAGGACGGCTTACAGCACCAAAAATGAACTATTTACTTAATTGTGTGCCAATAAGGGACAGCATAAACCTGTTTGATGCAGATAATTTGCTGCGTTAAAGGTACAGTTGGATTGAAAATCTGAAATTCATTGCATGTGACTCACTTTTAATTTTTGCAATCTCATTTGCGATTCAACCAAACTACCTGCAAATGCAAATATGTCAATTGCTCTTTTCCGTCGTGTTTTTCCTCTGCTTTGTTGAATCACTTAGGACCACCTCTTTATGGAAGTTGCGTGCGCGTCCCATGTGAATAAATGGGTCTGATTTACAGGATTCTGTTGGCTAGTTCGGGCCCATCGACATCAGTTTCCAAGAAGCAAGAGGTTATTTAGCGCACAGAATTAGGTTCCTAAATGTGCTAAATTTAATCTAAAGAGACATGTTGAGATATAAAATACTTCAGGAATGTTTAAGGGCATGGAAGTGACTGAAACCTCAGAGCTGTACTCCGGAACACTATTGAATGAATGACCTTGACCTCACTTCACATCTTCAACTTGGATACGTGAGAACAAATCCTGCACATTTATCTATAAGTAATCTTCTAATTTTCATTACATTTCCCCAAAAAGATTCCTGCTATGCTAAATGCATTTACCTGAATATACCGAGATCTGGGGCTGTGGTGCAAAATAACAATGTCACATAAGATGCCCATATAAACGGGAATACATTTTTAAAATGCTGATAAGTGCCTAAATATTTCAGAAAACGTTACAATGTATCACAAAAGTGGAATTTAACTTCATCTGAACCTAATTCTAAACTTGAAGACACAGCGAGAGCAAGTATGTAGCCAAATGTTGGCGTAATTCTGCCATTATTTGTCCACACTGACATCATTCTTAATGAATGAGAACAAAGCACCGAATTTCGAATGGAATTATCATTATGCGCGCACAATTTTAAACAATTCTATATAATAGTAGCAAAATTATTGAATGATATGAGAAGTTACTTTATTTAAAGGTGACCTTTTTTTTACCTTTTACCCTCATGTTGCCATTTGTCGCAATAAAACTGTCAAAATAACTCGGCAGGCCCAAACTGCTACGTAGTATTCTTACAAATATAAAAATTTCAGTCGTGGTATTTGTCGTTTAAGCTCCCGCCTTTCAGCCAACCCCTGGCCTCTGGATTACTATGGCGGATGCTTGATATTTAGAGTTACAATGGCCTGATGTTTGAACTGCTAACCGAGTATCAACTTCGTGATAAGCTAGGATTCGATGCAACGGAGACTGATAGCGTGATTTACAGATGTTTTAAACCCTGTTCATTTCCATTTTTAACACAATTGGTATTGATCGTGTGTTTTCACTTTGGCCCACTAACGGATGTTCGGTCGGCAAGCCGGGGATCCATAATCAATTATTAACATTTTTATTAATATTCACAATTATTTGCATCAGTTGTTAGCCAGATAATAGACCATCTGTTGTAAATGTTGTGGCGAAAGTAAATAAATTTACCTGCAGCGCAGCAGGATGCCCAGTTGAGCGTTCGAACGCAGGATGTTACACTGTTATTTTCCTGGAACTCCTTACGAAAAGATGTATAGAAGACTCCTACCGTGAGGCTGAATGACCAGGTACAAAAATGAGTCAAGAATGCTGCGAGACCCACGGCCCATACATGTCGCCCGCTTTTACAGTCCATGATCGAACTGTTTACATCAGTCCATATGCCTGGTTACAAGTACACTCAGGTCTCTGGCGCAAAGAAAAAAAAACTATACATATGCGCCTTTGTGGTACTCCTTGCGGAAAAGTGTGCAGGAAACGCCAACCGTGAAGGCAAATGCCCAGATAGAGAAATCAGGAAAGCTGTAAAACACGGCCCAGATCTTTATTGCTGCCTCGACGGTCAATGGCCGAACCAGTTGTGATATGAACAGGACCCTGTGTCGTCTGTTGTATACACGCCCGTGGCGCCAACGTGACAAATCTTGAAAGTCGTGCGAGAATAATCTTTCTGTGTGACTTTATTCAAATAAAAGTGTGTTTATTCTTTCTTGACATAAAAGGGCGTATGCAGGACTAAGAAATTTACGCTAGATTTTTTTTTTCTGAACGATTTTTGATCAGGTAGCAATTTTACGTCAATTTTTTTATATTGTTGAAAAATGCTTTTCTAAGACAAGGTACTGTTCTTTTGTCATTTAGAAATATGGTGTTGAAAGTTCTGGTCATGCTGAAAAATACCGATAATAAGGTTGATCCATTGAATTTGAACATGGAATCAGGATGCTGTATTTGAGCATGTCGAGATATAAGTCTAGTCTCGATATTCTATTGCTTTGACATGCTAGTGAAGTTGATAAACACAAGTTGAGTGGAGCTGAATTTTTTTCTTTCACCAGATGTACTGGCTCAGTGTTAAAAAAATGATCTCCTGCCAGGCCCTGGATGAAAAAGATGACGCAGAGTAATGGCACGAAAGATACTAATAAAATAATATGACGTACCGCACAAAATAGTAATATGACGGACGGCAAATTTTGTGCTAGCATATTATGGCAGAGAGAAGCTTAATTCTAAAAAAATAGACCTTTGACCTAAATTATAAAATTTGATGGAGGATACATAGTACACACCCAAACACATCAATCACTCTGCACAGTTAATGCGCAGACATAAAAGGCAAATCACAAAAAAGAACATACATAATGTACATAAATTACTATTAATTAGATATATGACTCAAAAGATAAACACAAGCAAGCAAATTGCAAATAATAATAAAATGTAGATTGACACAGAGTTAAGTAAAATATATAAAGTATAAATTAAAGTAAAGATAACATCTATGGGCGTTTTGTTTTTTTTTATATTCAAACTGTAGGCCTCCAGCCTATAAAAATTGCATACACAGTTAATCACACATTTACAGGATGAGTGGTCACATTTCCGCACCGTGAATCAAGTTATTTGACTCTTTCACAAAATCCATTATAACAAAAAACAGCTTACTTTCTAATCACATTTTCATCTTTGTTCGTTAATAGATTAATCAAACATGTACCAATTACATTCTGTGTTTGCTTGTTGATGTCATAAAAAAGGACGTTCTATCATAATGAGAACTTCGTCTTCACAATTCTGTGTTCGATTGTACTGACAGTATTAACATTGCCTTTTAGCTAGAGACATTCATTCATATCTACCTGTTTTGATGTTTAAATTATGAGACAAATATCTTACTTTATTCAAAGCATTTCAGTTACTTTGTACAATTACAACACTTAGATAAGGTCCAATATCTAAATCAGCTTTGATCCTTGATAGCCAACTGAGTTCATCATTTTCTTGAAACTTGTCCACCCATTCCTGTATTTGTACATCCCTTAGTCTGAATCTGGCCTTAACATCCATTGAAAACAACCCCCCCCCCCCCTCGTCAGCCATGGTGGGCCAAAACATGGAGAACACAATAATTTCCTTATAAGAGAAGTCCATGTTATTCCGCCTTTATCACCTGGATGTGACGTTTCATGGCACCTTTTTGGATATATATCAGTCTCCATTCTGCTTATAAGGATCCAATACTTGGCATATCCAAATACGTTAATGATAGTGGGTATCTTTCCAGTTCACCTAACATTGCCACATTACTCACATTGTATGTGGCATTGAAACATATACATCCATTTAAAAATTTTAAATGCACCTTTTCGATCCATTTTGCTTATTCTTATCCCCATACTTCAGATCCGTAATACAAAGTTGATGCTATCATGTGACCAAATTAGTATGGAGATGTTTTAATAGTGATATCGTACGTACATCTTGGCAAAGCGTTTGAGTGTTACCATTGCTTTTATTGTCTGTTCAGTAAGCTGGTACTTATAATTACTCCATGATTAACTAGAAGAAAACAGAACACCTGGATATTTATATGCACAACATAAATCAGACTCCCATCACCGAAACATTTCTCAGCATGTTTTACTATACCTTCTCCGGGGAAACCGTTACCTTGTTTTTTTTGTTTAAATTTTAACCTTCATCCCAAATACCTTACAGAATTTGACAAGGGTGTATATCTGTTTATGCGAACGACCAATGGTGTCTCCTGTGTTTACCATATTATCTGCATAAAGTAGCAGAAAAAGTCAGTTAATTCAGGATCTAAAAAGTTACCTTGGCA